>VZRF01013938.1:62466-198244 GCA_013396875.1 Vireo altiloquus | reverse complement strand
AAGAGGAGAGGAGAGGAGAGGAGAGGAGAGGAGGGGAGAGGAGAGGAGAGAATTTACAGTAAAATTGAAATTCTCAATAGAAAACTCAGCAACACACAAAAATATTTGGTGTCTGCCTACATTTGCAGGACAGATGCTATATATTAGTAGAGGAATGCTTAAGTAATAATTAAGGTTTCTCCCTAAAGAATCTTCAGTTTCTCCTGGCAAAATTAATTGTGAAGACACTAAAGGAGCTGCAGCAAATTGGAGAAATACATGGACATTTTTCTATTATGCCCCTGTGCACTAATAAACAATCTGAAAACAGGATGGCAGTGCTGACATTGGAAATCAGCTTTAAAATAAATAGACATTCAGGTAATCTAATATTCTGATGAGAATAATTTACCTGCCTTCAGCCAGAAACCGAAATCTTTATGCTGAAGATGTTCACTAGCACAGCAAAGAGTAGAAAACACCAATGAAATAAATATATGTTCCCACGTTATTGTGTGGAATCCAAGAGATGTGGCAGTGACAAGTGTGTTGATGTGGGGACCATGACATGGACAATGGTGTGGATGTGTTTCCTCAGTCCAATTTACCAATTAATTCCCTAGAGAAGAAATCAGTCTTTGAACTGGCCCATTCAATCAGCCAGCAGGTCCAGGCTGCAGGTATCCTAATCACTACAGCATTTTATTTTGGCAGAGTGATTTTTAAAATTGTATTTATTTTTCCTGTCATTATATCTGGAAGGAAGAAGGTAGCAGGAGGTGCAGTATTTGTTCTGATTCTATGCTCTGTTTCAATAATTCTGTGAAATTTATTTTCTCAGCAGAGAGGAGCTTTCATGTTCATTAGATTATGATTTTGTTCTGTTGTTTTCCAATCTTTGCCGTAGTTAAAATTAAACTGAGCAAGTCCAGAGGAGGCCGCCAAGATGCTCAGTGTTGGAGCACCCCTCCTGGTAAGACAGGCTGAGAGAGCTGGGGTTGTTCAGCCTGGAGAAGAGAAGGCTCTGGGGAGACTTTATTGTGTCTTTTCAGTACCTGAAGGGAGCCTATAAGAAAGATGGAGACAAAGATTTTAACAAGGTTTGCAGGTACTGGTTTTAAACCAAAAAAGGGTTGATTTCGATTAGAGAAGAAAGACTTTTTTTTACTGTGAGAGTGGTAAAACTCTGGCACAGTTTGCCCATGTAGATGCCCCATCCCTGGAGATAATCAAGATCAGGTTGGATAGGGCTCTGAGAAACCTGACCTAGTTGAAGATGTCCCTATTCTTTGCAGGGATGTTGGACTAGACGACCATTAAAAGTCCCTTCCAATCCAAACTATTCTATGATTCTAAGATTCTGTGTTTCTATGATTTTATATTCTATGTTCTGTGATTCTGTGATTCTGTGATTCTGTGATTCTGTGATTGATTCTGTGATTCTGTGACTTATTCCATGTTTCTATGATTCTGTTCTCTGGCTCCATGGCCAGCTGGCCTGGAACAGCTTTTCTCCAAGCTATTAAACTTCTCAGTCTCCAAGGAGGATGGTCACATTCAAACTTGGTTTTGGGAGCAGTTTCTTGCTCATACTAATTCCCAGCCATGCCCAGGGTTTGTTTGGGTCAGTGCTCACTGAGGGGAAGCAAACACAGGATGCTGGAGGTCAGTCTGACCTGCAGGATGGGCATGGTCCACACTGGAGGTCTTCTGTCAGTGCCACCAGCTCCTTGGAGAGGTGCATTTGCAATGGGACAGGGCTGGGTCAAGATGAGCAGAAATACAGCTGAGCTCACCAGGCAAGACAGATCTGATGATTTGTGAAGGATGAGGGCAGCTAATTCCTGCTGAGCCTGCAACCAGGCCTGGAACATGCTTTCTTGGGAGTGGAAAGGATACAGTGAACTATAGAACACTCAGTAGTCATTATTTCTGCTGCTGGTGGAGTCTGATTTAGGGTAGAATTCCAAGCTAATTGGATCAGCCTCTTAAAGTCACTAATAAGGGAAACCCAGTGCCCAGCCTCTTATTGGATTATGTATTAGGCACAATGAATATCATGCAGCAAGAAAATTCCCCTTTTTATCATAAAACAGGCAGTGAGGACTCCCTTTTTTTAATCTTCAGGGAACTTTCTCAATGCCAGCTTTGTAAACTTAGTTCAGAGCCAAAGAGCATTTTAAAAATCTACCAATGGCAAAAAAATACTTTTCAAAGAGAAATTCCCTTCAATACAGTGGCATTGTTGTGCTACATTTTCTTTTGAAGTGCCAGCAAGAAACAATTAAGGAGCAGCACTTGTAATGTATAATTGATGGTTTGCAGGTATCTAAAAACTTAGAGCAATTAGGCCCAGGGTGCAACATTACTTATTCATCACCATCTGGAACTTATAACTTTATAAGCCCTGCTATAGTTTAAGTTTGCCTGGCAGAAATGGCAAGTTTAGTGTTTAAGTGCTGCATTATGCTGCGGAAGGTAAATATTTAATGGTGTCCCAACACAATGCAGCTGACTGGGATAAGAGGAACCTGTTCTGTGGTCAGCACACAGCAGCATGTGGATATTGCAAAATATAAGGAGTAGAATGCCCTCTTAAGAGAGAGGACAGAGAATACTTCCAAATAAATCCAGAGCATTTCTTTTGCATCAATAGAAGGATGTGTCATTGATCCTTGGGTCACAGCATGCATTATGTGGTAACACCTGGGATTCAACTTCAGATATGATTCAGACAAGTGAAAGACTATCACACTATATTTTTTTGATGCTAGAGTAGAAGTAGACTAAAAATGGTAGGAAGGCTTGTTTTATTTTTTTTAAAAAACAGGAGACAATGTTTTATTTTTTTAAAAAATAGAGTCATTTCAACAAGCATTGAACCTGTCCTAGTTGCTGTTTTGACAAATTTACTACTGGAACACAAAACAAAATCAAATCAAATCAAATCAAACACCAACCAAAAACACAAACACAAAGAAAAAAGCAAACCACAAATCCAGAAAATTTAATTTTATGATTCTGAAAGTTTTCTAAAGAGTGTAGTCCCTCCTTGGACAGAGAATTAATTTTTCTTCATCGTATTACCCCCCATTAAACCCAAAGAGAAAAATCTGGGTGAAACATTCTGCCTGGATCAATTCCAACATTCTCGAGGTCTTGAGTTCAAAGTAATGTTCAAGAGATTGGCTTGATTTCTTACTAGAAAAATTATTATAGTATAGAAATGCTTATGGTTCTGGAGGATCAGACTTTGCTGCGGTCTGGCAACTCACCCTGGCTCAGTTGAGCTGACTGGCAGGGGATTGATCTGCTCCACCTCCAACCAGCACACAGAAAGGAATCCTGCAGTTAACTGCTTTTTAAAGAGGTAAGATTGGTGAGATTAACTGATTTTTCTGCCCTGTCACCTGCCTCACAGATCCTGACAGGTACAGTCAAAGAGCTTAAAGTATTTGGTAGATGATAATATCCTGCCTTAGTGGCTGCTCTACATTCATTCAGTGCCCAATGGCGTAAAGCATCTCCAGGGGTAAGATAAAGCTCCAGTTTTAATTGTTTACATTAAACAAGTCCACATAGGACACAATTGCAAAGACTGACATTGTGCAGTTGATTGTTTTGACTCACAGTGTGATTCAGGGTGGTTGTTCTGTTGTTCTGACCCTCACAGGCCAACAAGTATGACATTGACCATCTTGGATTAGTGTTGTTTTATCTACAATACTGAACAGAATGAAGCCAGTGTTCAGTTTCTTATCATCATTTATTATCTCTGATTGACTTAGTTACAATTTTGCATGCTCTCTTATTCATACATTTCAGTGATTTACTTGATTTGTTTCAAATGCCATCGCATAAATCCAAAGTTGTGTAAACAAACTGGACTTTCTTCTGCAGCTGAGTTAATACACCAACACTTTCACTCTTTCAGATAGTTCTGGCTCTTGAGTCAGTCTCAACATGGGAGCAGAATCATGGAATCATAGGATGGCTTGTGTTGGAAGGGACCTTAAAGATAATCTTGTTCCAATTCCGCTGCCATGGACAAGGATGCCATTTACCAGACCAGGTTGCTCAGAGCCTCATCCAGCCTGGTCTTGAACACTTCCAGGGATGGGGCAGCCACGACATCTCCCAGCAACCTGTGCCAGTGTTTCATCACCACCTGGTAAAGACTTTCTTACTAACATCTAATAAAAACCTGCCCATTTTCAGTTTTAAATCATTTCCCTCTGAATAGAATATGTTATTGTCAGTGAGTTCCAAAATGTCTGTTTTGCAAATAACTCCAGTTCCTGGAGTCATGTGATGACAAAAACGCTTTAGTTTTCATGGTTACATAGAAAAACCAGAAGATCTGACCTACAAATTCTCAAAACCTGGAAGTGAATAAAAGCAGCACTTTTGCTTGGATTGTTATTGCTATAATCTCCTAATTTATTGGTGAGCTCAGTGCATGATGTGTAACTGTTTGAGGATAATAATAATTAGACTCTTCCCTGTTCAACATTTTATCTGACAATATTACAACCCTAGCTGAAGCCCTGAGCAAAGAGAAACTTTGCTTTCTCATGTTCTGCTGTGGAAGAGATTAAAATTATGCATTATTAGTATAACAGCACAGATTGTTATTCTCTCCAAAGTGCCTCAAGCATCATTTATTAACACAACTAAAACATTTAACAGCACTTCTAAAAATTTGCAGGAAAGGAAATTCAGTTTTATTTCAAGTGCAGTTTTCACCTGGTAGATGGTCCTTTTCAGGGCAGGACCTGATCTACATTGGTGCCTATTTTTCTAAAAAATTTATAGATTTTTTCAAAATCTATATTTTGTGTACAATGGCTGAGCACTGAGACATACATCACATGAAACTGGAGAGTAGCAGTGTTTATCACAGCAGGCTCAGGGGTTGATTAAGGTCTCTTCCACCCTGAGACCTAGGTAGCAGCTACCAAGGTCTCTATTATAATTTTTTTTTTTTTTAGATCTCTGTCTACAGTGTTTGTGCAGGAGAATTCCCTGTCATGAATCAGATCCAGTGCTGCAGTGATGCCCACACTGAGTCTTCTGAGAGAGTGAAACTGTCTAATATGGACTGAGATCAGCACCACCCGAGTAAAAAAAAAAAACCTTTGTGGAGGAGGAAAAGCACAACCCACCACTTCACTCCATATGCAGTGGCTCCTGCTGTGACATCCCACTGTGGTCCATTCCACCCTTACCCATTCTCTGCTTCTGTGATTTACCTTGGAGGTAACCATCCTTCAGGGAAGATAAAATGGAGCTTTTTTTCCATTTTTCAGTCCAGTTTGGAAGGGAAGAAGCAGGGCTGTGAAGCACAGCAGAGCCCTGTGTCCCTGGCATCCAACACTGTGTCCCAGCTGTGCTGTGTAGGACACTGCAGGTGTGCTTGGATCCACAGGGATCAGTGCACTCTAGGGGAAGTCTAACACCTCCCAGATCTTCAGAAAACAAGGGATGAACATGTACAGCCAGATGGCCACAGGGGATTCATCCTTCTGCTTTCATTCAGGATTACTATAAGATCAGGTCCATCTGAGAGGAAGATGCATAATTCTGATGACTCCCACCTCTTGTGGAAATCTGTGGGGAAAACTCTCTGGGAGCTACATAGCACATTGATTACCAGCCTAGACATAGCAGAGAGGAGTAAGGAGCTCTGTGTTTTCCTGTTTTCCCATGTGGCTTCATGCCAGTTGGGATGAATCAGAGATTTGACACTGGGAACCGCAGCATGGGAAGCTGAACATAAACAAAAGGCATTTGCAGCTGCCAGGGAGGGCTGCAACAGAACCTCATTTACATTCTGTTTCAAGAAAGGTCAAAATTATGGTAACCAACAACTTATAGTGTAGTCATAGAGTAGGCAGACAGGAGACTCTCATATCTTGGAATAGCTCTTGCCATAGATGGTGGGGAAAAAAGGAATCTGTAAATCTGTAAACATCTTCCAAGCTGTTTATTATGTTATTTATGAGGAATTTGAATGGAAAAATTCAGATTTAAGTGGTTTTGTCCATGATGAGTATTTGTCTATGTCACAGACAAATGTAGGAATAATTTCCAGCCTATTCATTTAGCCTATTTCCAGCCTAAACTTCAGCAAGAATGAAACCTGGCAAAGTGGTGTGTGCTTGACAGAGACCTGCACTCCTTCCAAAAGGCAGCAAAAGTCTCAGGGGATCACAATAAATGCAGTGAAAATAGGGAACTGATTGAGAACAGCAAGCAGAAGTACTCCAAAGCAACTTAGCAGGCACTTCTGATCTTTTTTGTTAGCAAACAATGGCATTTACTGTCAAGAGATGCAGAGGTCATCAGCGATCCATCTCTTCCATTGGGTGTCCCCTGGCTATTTTTGATTGGATTCCCTTTCATCAGGAACTACAGACCTGTGCTGTCCTCTAAAGTTTAGCTATTGCATCACTTTTCCTTGTGCAGCCTTTGTTACACAACTATTTTTCCAGCCTAGATTTATTTGTGAAGGTCACAGAGGACTGGCTGTGATAAGAGCCCAGAAGCCTTCACTTTGCTTCTGAATTGTTCTTGTTAATTCAGTGCTGATTGAAGATTGATACAGCCCTGGAGATCAAAGTCTCCTATTCCCCATGACAGCTCAAGCTTCTCCTCAGGCCACTTTCGGCTTGACCCAGAGGTAGTACAGGTTCCAAATCCATTAAGTCCTTCACCCTTTTCAGATGAATCTCATTGGTTGTAAGTTTTGGTAATGGTTTTGTGCTGTGAATCTCTGTTCTCCTGAAATTAAACTGTCATCTAACTCGATCTGGTCATTTGGCTGAACTCAAATCACAACTGAGAGTGCTCTGGAAGCCAGTTCCATTATTTTTCATAATCATTCAGTTGCTGAACTACCTTTTGAATCCTCAGACACAGTCACTGTCAATTTTAACACCTATGAGAAAAGTGGCATCACCTTTCAGTTCATCTCTGTGCAAGTAATATTGCTTATTTAAAGCTACACAGAGCCTGAGCTACTTCAAAATCTATATACAGGAATTTAGATGAATAACACATTTGAAGCTGAAAGACCTGAACACTTCAGATAAATTGCTTTTTCACATGTACAGATCGAGTACAGCAATAGAGCAGCAACACGGCCACAGAAAGTCTTGGTGGGTCAGTTAACCACAGAAATATAAAACAGAAACAGAAACAGAAACAGAAACACCACTTCCCCTTGAGGACTTCTAATTATGGAAGTTGTTTGGGGCTTTTTTTGTTATTAAAATGTATTTCTTTTATATATTTGCCGATAGACATACAAGTACACAATTTAATAAGAAAATACCCATCTGTTATACCCTTAGGCACACAAATCTCAGTGAATTTAAGAATCTTCTTCTACATTTGCATAGGTGACAAAAATTATTTGTGTAACTTTTTGTACTTTCATTTTGAAAGAATAATGTTACTGTTATTATTAGTCCCAGATTGATAATTTTTTAAAAAAATATATATTTATTCATAGAGAGATTAGTCATTTTCCAATTCAAAGCAAATTTCTTCCAAAAGTGTTTTTCTGCTGCTCCAAAACCCATAAAGCATTTTTATGTCTCTGGTTTCAATTGGTTTTGGACATTGGAAATGGTAACATTTCCTTGGTTTTGCTGGAATCCAGGGACTGCAGGGCTATTTGACACTTGTAAGAGAAGTGCTAAGGAAAAGAGCTCCCCACACTTTTCACAGAATCACAGAATCACCAGGTTGGAAGAGACCTTCAAGATCACCGAGTCCAACCCATGCCCTAACACCACCTCAACTGAACCATGGCACTGAGAGCCACATCCAATCTTTTTTTAAACACATCCAGGGATGGATGTGGGTGGACTCCACCACCTCCCTGGGCAGATGATTCCAGAACTTTATCACTCTTTGAGTAAAAAACTTTTTCCTAATATCCAACCTAAATTTTCCTTGGCACGGCTCAAGACTCTAGGCAATGCAGTTCCATGCAAGCAGGGGACTGTGACCCTGGCGTGGCTGTGAGGAGCACAACCACAGTTTGTAGGGTTTGCAATGTGCACACATTTGATGGATTGTCATCTTCACAGAATCATAGAATCATGGAATCACAGGTTGGAAGGGACCTTAAAGATCATCTTTTTCAAACCCCCTGCCATGGCCAGGGACATCTTTCTCTAGGCCAAATCGTTCAAAGCCCCATCCAGCCTGGCCTTGAACACTTCCAGGGATGGAGCACACACAGTTCTCGTGGCAGCCTGTGCCAGTGCCTCACCACCCTTACAGTAATAGATTCTTTTCCTAATACCTACTCTAAACCTGCTCTCTTTCAGTCTGAAGTTACTATCTCTTGTCCTGTCACTTCAGGATTTTGTAAAACAGACTCTCTCCATCTTTCTTGCAGGGTCCCTTCAGGCACTGGAAGGCTGCAATTAGGTCACCTGAAGCTTCTCTTCTCCAGGCTGACCCGAGTTGGATGTAGAATTCAGGGTGGAGTCTCAATAAGTCTTGGATCACACCTGAACAGCTCAAATGACAACAGGAGGTTGAAGGTTAAATCTGAGGACAGAAATGGGAGCTCACCAGGACCTTGCTACTGATACAACAGAGGAAAGGGGCCAGATGAGTTACACAAATGTTCCCTCAGGGACCTCCCTCTCATTTTGATTTACAAGCAATAGTGATACAATTATCTGATAAACATCTGATGAGTAAGAATATTAATACTTTACTTATTTTTGGACCGAAACTCGTGGTAACTTTTCTGTCCTTCAGAGAAAGTAGTTGAATGTTCCTATGACCAGAATGGACACTCTGTCCTTACATTTGTAAAAAATAAAATGTTCTTGTCAGCCAGTCCTGGTTCTTGAGATCTCAGTTATGGAAATTTACAGCAAAGAAAAAAAGACGTATTTTATATTTGTACAGTCATAGCAAAAGCACATGTTTTTCTTATTTCCTAAGTTGTCATGAGCTTATGCAGCTGTGAAGAAAGAGACTATGCTTGTCACTTTTTCTCTTAAATCTTAGAACAGAAATAAGTAAGAAATCATTGGGCTGAGGCTGGGGTGGTGCAGGAGACATAGCACCTGATAACTCTCCCTACAGAGGACCAAACCCAGGGGCAGAGCAGCCAGAAATAACACCCAGTGCACATTAATGCTCTTGTTCCCAATTTGTCTTTTCCATCACTAACAGACCTTTTCTCTTAATTTTCTGTGGTTTTAGATTCATCTCTGCAATACAAGTTTATAATGAAGGCTGGGAGGAGATCCCAGCAGAAAAAACTTCTGCAAGAACATCCTTAATTGTAAGAATGTGCTTGTGCCTTCCCTGTTCAGCAGTGTGAGGTATCTGCTCATGTTCAGCTGTCTTGAGGCCTCATTAACAAATGTACAGATTATGTGAAGGCTGCCTTTTTAATGAAGGTGCATACACTTGGATTTCTGCAATCCTACCCAATCTACTGACTGAGCTTTTTGTGTGGTGAGGAGTCAGAGGCTTTCTAGTCATTCCTTACCTGAATTAGCATTGCTCCAGCTTTCACTAGAGTATGTGGTTTCATCACTGTTCCAACTCATGGTTTTTCCTGATTTCTGCTTTTTGATTTCTTTTCTGGAAATAGAGAATGCTCTCCTTATCAGAAAAAAAAAAAAAAAAAAAAAAAAAAGGGGAGAAGAAGAAAATTGGAAAGTGTCCTGACATCCTGATATTTGCCTAGTGATTAAAGAGACACGGTTTCTGTTAAGGAGGAATATTAAGATATTTGCATTCAAAGTTGGAACATAAAAATACATTGGAACTGTCCAGTAACAACATTTAGTTTCCTGCCCACACAGCGCTCTCCTCTTTTCTCTAGCTATGAAGATACTACAGGGAGAAGTTCTGCACAAGGACTAGAAACTGTCATTGTGTTTTTCAGACTATTTGCAGTGTCAGCTGGGAGTGCTGAAAGGTAAATTTTACTGTTTATGGTTAACTGGTGCCCAAGCTTCCTGGGACAGCACAGTGGAAGCTGTGTATTAGGGGTGTATTTGCATCCTTGTGTACACCTAGCTATGAACATTAGCAGTCTGTCACCTCCTTTGTTGCAAATCTAATGCTATTTCACACTTAGTAGGATCTGAAAATTGAAATGAGAACAGTTTAAGTAAATAGTTTTCTGTTGGGCTCTGCTCAGTGGCAGGTGGACATCCAGACAGTGACAGGTAGAGAGCCAGACCTGCTGCTGACAGGTCTCCAGATCCTACCATCAGAGGTCCCTCCTTCACCTGGCAGATTTCTCAGGCAATGAAATTGGTTTTTTACCCAGATGACAACCAATTTCCCTCTCTCCAGAAAACACAAGTGTCTCCTGTATCAGGAGGCCATAGGTGGGCAGAGAAGCCTCAACATATGGTATCAGTTCTGCATCTGAACCATACCAAACATTTCTGAACAATTAGAGGCATGGCAATTCTGAAGACAAGCCTGAAGAAGCATAATGTTCTTTTCTGACTGCTTTTCTCAGCTACCTTTATTGAATATAGGCTGTTGTAACAGATGCGGGCATTCAAATTGGCATTTAATTTATCCTCCGAATTAAAATAGGATGATAGAGTTTAGTTCCAGTTAAAAAACTGCCAGCACTCTGTCACTAAGCCTTACTTCTATCAAAGTCACATTAGGATTCAGCTGTTTACAATTAGCTGAGCTATCCATGCACACTACCTCAATAAATAGTTTAATAGCAATGAAAACACCATGTGGCAAGAAGGATCTGCCCTTCTTGGGGAAGAATAATTAATTATGTAGAGAAATTAGGCTGCAAACAGTTTACTTGAAGATTATATTTCTCTGATTTTAAGTAATGAGCTGTAAAATCTAATCAATGTGCCTCCAAGGGAGCAGTACCCTTGGGCTAGAGCTGACACCACTTGATCCATCTACCTGGGAGATTTCTGGCTGATACGGCATTGGCTTTGCTTAATTAGAGATATTATAGCTATACAGAGTCTACTGAGCACAGAGGACATACAGAAATAAAGACCTTGCAATAAAGACATGTCAATCATGAAAAGGAGAAAGAAGCAGATATGAAATTAAATTGTTTATATTGCTATTTCACAATCTGTTTCTAGCTTAATATTTTGCTTCATTAAAAAACAAACCAAGAAAAATAACACATAGAAAACCCCAACCCAACACCAGAAACTCATGCAAATAACAAAAAAGCACATCCGAGAATTAATAGAAAGTTTGTAGAATTTCAAGGGAAAAATGCAGTGTTCAGTTAACTGGTATGAGGCTACTACAGAGGCTGTTGGCTGAAATGCTAAAAAATATATTCAATATCTGAAGTTATTGGAGCTTTTTTTTGGTCTGAAGTTGTGACTGTATGTACTATGAAGAGGACAAAACTAATTTTCATCTGAGATTCTTAGTCAAAAGAGATATCAAAAAAAGCACTAAAGATAAGGAGTTTTATGTGAATCATGATATAACATAGCTGATGTTAGGACAGGTGAAGCCCTGAGAATCCACGTGATGACAATGAGACAAGAAGGACATAAGATATTTTCATATTTTAATCAAGAGGAAACTGCCTAATACAGTGATGATGGTGATATATTCATTAAATAAATTGTCCTCTGATTTCCTCAGGGGATTCTTACAGGGCAGTGCATGGTCCATATTAAACTCTTAAGGACTCAGACTCAAAATAGGAATGAGGCAGAGATTGATGTATGAGTTGAGGATCAAAATTTGGCCTATTCACTACAATGGAGAATATCTAATTTGAAGTAGATGACATTTTCTCTGCATTTTACACCCATGTTTCAAACTGCTGTTGAAAGAAAGCTTATTTATTGGTCAGGAAATTCTCTTTATCAGGAGCAAGTCCAGTGGTGGCTGAGAAGAGAGAAGAAGAACATGCCAAAGGAATATCTAATTTTTGGTGCTGCAAATTGTAAAGGAGCTAATGGAGGGAAATGAAATGAGGAAGTCCAAGGGAAAAATCACAAGCTATTGCTCTCTCCATGAATATTAAATACACACAATGAAGACAGATTGCTCATAGCAGAGTTCTGGTACTGGAATATTTCAGTATAATATGTCCAAATGAAAACATGTAACTCAAAGCTGCAGTTTCATAATAAAATTTCTCTTTACTTATTCTTCCTCCTCCCCCAAGAACACTTTATTTTTCATACTGCCAATATGAAAGTCATACAAGAGATCAGGTTTCCAGAAAAAAAATCCCCTCTCTTTGCAGACATCCTCAATAAACTGGGAATAATGACATTTGTGGCAGCACAAATGCACCAAGGGTAGAACACATATTAATTAAGGGAGGTTCACAGAGCAGCAGTTTCTGCTGAAGCTGGCCATTTTTGTATGCTTTTATCCCTTATAACTGCCTGTTTTCCCAGGAGACATCTTATCAGGCAAACATTGTTCTGGCATCCCAGAACATGACAGACTGTCATTAGATAAAGGAGAAGGTTAATAAAATAGAAATCCAGGTTACAAGCAATGTTTTAGCCAGAGGCATCCCGTGGGTTGTGGGGAAGCAAACAGCAGACTAGTCAAATGCAGCAAATTACAGTCAGCAGAGGAGTGCCAAGTATCCAGCTCCTATTCTATAATTTGCACATGCCAGCAGAATCTCAAATAATTCTTTCTGTTAAGCTATTTAGACTGAGTTTCCTGTGGTCTGCATATTCCCCTCTCAACACTCCCTGATAGTCTGGGAGCACAGTGCATTAGGAATGGCTTCCTCAGAAGTTATTATGGGAGGATAGAATATAGAATAAATAGGGAGGGCTTTTTTCCTATTTCTTTTGTTTCTTTTCTTACAGCATTTCTGAAAATGCCTGGTAGTGCCTGTGTTTGTCAAGTGGAATCTGAGCACAGACTGGGCCAGAGCAGGATTACTTCTCTGGCTCGTCTTTGATTGAAGAGTTTTCTATTTCATCAGGTTGAAAAGTGATGCTGGCAACTGCAAAAAATACTGCAAAGGAAATATGTTTTTCTGCTAAACAGTGTTGAGACATACAGAAGTTATCACTGACCCCAGGCTTTTGTGTAAGATGGAAATTAAATATTTCAATGAATCAATAGAACAAGGAAAGGACACTGCTTAATTAGTGGGTTGGAATGTAAGATTCACTTTTTTTTGTTTTTTTTTCTTAGAGATAGTGGGTAAAGATTAGGATGGGGACAGAAATAATTCCAGCTGTCTTCTGTGTGACCTGAGCAATGCATTCTGTTTTCTGGTCTTTATAGCAACATCAAGACTTCAAATTGTACTTGAAGAAAAAAGTAGCCATTGCTTAAGATTGTATAAGACTGTTTGGTCTTGTTTTGAGAAAGAAAGAGAGGAGTTAATGTCATGAGCACTTACAGCTGAAGTTCCCTATGGGAAAATCATGAGAAGTTTATTGCAGAGGTGGAGGAAGATAGTGGAGTGGGTCATAAATGTGTTTAGTGCCAATGTTGATTTACACAAACTCAGGATTTGGCCTTACGTCTCCATCCTGGTGGATTTAACTCTTCTGAAGGAGATTTTGTGTTTTTCTACCTTGGCTGTTGCAACTGTGGATGTGATTTCAAAAGAGGTAATACAGCTTAGCTTCGTCCCCTTCAAACTCCCTTACTAAACTTGCCTTGAGTTTTCTAAAAGCAGAGTTAGCTTTACCTGGGCTTTTCCTGAAGATTCTGTTTTACTTCTGAGGTGCACAAGTCAGAAGAAAAAGTTAAAAACAGCCAAAGGAGATGCTGGAAAGAACTACTCTACACACAAGACATACCTTTATTTCTTAAAATAAGGAGTACAGGTGTGATTCTAGTGCATGATTGGTAAGGGGAGACAGGAGGTGAATGGTTACAAGGAGGAGAGAAACTGAAATGACAAGGAGACAACAAGGTTTTAAAAAATTGCTGTTGTGTCTGTCAGAACATTTTCTGGTCTCCCCAAGACAGCAAAGAAAAAACCCAAAACCCTTCTGCTGCCACTGTCACCTAACTTTGATGTAAATATTCCATACAGAAAAAACATGCAACATTTCTCTCTCAGGAGACTGATCCTGACGACTTTCAGTGAGAATTAATAGGCTGTATGTTTTAACACATCCTTTCTCAAATTTTACGCCCTCATTCATGGTCATCGTACCTCAGTTTAACTTGGAGCACTTGTTGTCTAAACATTTCAAATGTATGGACATCTCTCTCTTACCTTTTATTGTAATTAATTATTTTGACCAACTCAAAACATTCTATGATTCTAAAGAACAGAAAACCAGACACTCCTTCCAAGTCTACCTTTTATAAAAGTGTCAAGTTTCTCTGCAGGCTGAAGTTTTCATGGCAATCTCTTCAGCAGAGTGTTCAGGGATGCATTATCCTTCTGGGTATACTTACAGCTCTTGATTAAACCCCTTTATCTCAAAAAAGGAATCAAGGAAAGCTTAAGTGTTTCTCTTAATCAGCACTTCAGCACATTCTGGAAGGTCTGTGTAAAGACTTTGTTGTCTTGCCATAGTTTACCTTATTCCCCCTATTATTTACTGGTATTGATTCTTTTCAGAAGAAAGAAAAAATCCTCTGTATTTTGCTACTGTAAAATCATTTTGATTAGATACGCTGGTAGGAACTGGATAAAAACAATGAGTTATATAGAATCTTTCAGAAAGGCAGTGAGGATCCATCTATATGGGATTTTCTGCTCTCAGTGGAAGTGCTAATTGACATTTCCTTGCTGCTGCTGCATTATCAGCAGTCTGCAAGAAGAGGAGAATTTCCATCATGCAGATTTGCTGCAGAGAGCAGATTTGCTGTGGGATGAGGACACTGCCCAGTCATTTTTGGTTTTTTTTTCTTGTATCGCTGATTGTGTATTAGACAGGGAATAGCTCCTGGACAAGGCAAGCATTTCCTTCTGCTAAAAGCCCAGTGAATTCATTAGAGACTTACAGGACCCCCTGGGATGTGTGGAAGAGCAACAGGTTACTGGGTGGGGAACTTGTAGTTCAGCCCCTGCTCCACAGTCACTGGCCTTTCAGAAACCCTTACTCTCCACAAACCAGTGCAGAGCTGAAGGAACTTAATCCATATGCATAATTCCACTTGGCTCCTAGTTTGAAGTAGAAGTCACAGTAGAGATAGCTATGGTAGGTATCACAGTGGAGGTTCATGCCATAGCTTGTGTTTTTATCTGCCTGCACCTCGGGTATGATGCTTAAATTTAAGCCCTTCTTTCTTAAACAAAAACAATAAACAAACTTTGAATCATATGCACCACAGAATTAAAAACCCCACCCATAAAATAGCTACTGAATGCTACAGATATATGAGCTTGGTCTCTCTGGGAGAAACATAAGTTTTTCTATTAGCTAATTTCAAAGGAGTCAAGTAGTGACTTGATCACATTCTCTTGTTCCTACAAATGGAGAATATTTCTCATGGCTGTAGGTACCTCATTACAATGGGAAAATGTTTAAGAGGATGCAATGCCTAGAACTAGACAAGCAGAAATAACAGAATTTACTCCCATTAAGGGGAAAAGCCAGAGTACTCTTTATGAGTGAAAATCTTTCACAAACTAAAAGCTTTGAAAGACTGAAATATAAGCATTAGTCTCCAAAAAATCATAGAATTACCAAGAGGTTTGGGTTGGGAAGGACCTCAAAGATCATTTAGTTCCAAATCTCTTGACAGGGGAAAGGACACCTTCCACTAGACCAGGTTGTCAAATATATTATTACATACAGAAAAGATAATCAGATCCTACGATCCTGTGTCCAGTGCTATATGGGAAGTGAGAGATCACAACTGTGATTGTTATTTTTGTCTGTCCCTCTCTTTGACATATTCAGTTTCAGTGAAATTACTTCATGAACAAGGTTTAGAAATATTTTATATTCCTAGTAACTGTTTCTGCATTTTTCTTAAAATACTGAATGGTTTTCACTTGGAGTTCAAGCCCCTTGACTTAAGAACATGGCTTGCTGAGCAGATGAATTTTCCCAGTATGAAACAGATGTCCTTTAATGACATTTTATTTTAACATTAATGCAATAATTTAAAAACATTATGCCAGTCTTAAGTTTTTAGCCATTTTCCATCTGTCTCTTGCGCCAGTATCCTCCCTTTAATTGCCCACAAATCCTTTTCAACTCCAATTTTTGGAAATGCTTTTAATCTTCTGAGACTATTGGGGCATATTTACTGTTATACATATAATAATTTGACAGATGAAAGACTTCTCAAGTTCGGAAATGTCTTCTAACACTATTTTGGAACATTAGATCTTAAAAAATATTTTACCTAGAAATATCCAGAAAAAACACAATGTCCTGGCTTCACTGCTTGCAAAATTAGTTGGTGTATTGTCTGGAAAGATGAACATTAAGGGTTATTTTCTCCAAGTTAGGTGTTGCTACATAAATGCAGTGCTATGTAGACATATTCCAACTAGCTCCAAGTAAATTAGCTTGTGAAGCAGCAAGGCCACCTCAGCTGAGTAGGATGTTTTAACACAGCAGAGAACTGAGCAAAACATGTCTTGCCTAATTCCTCTGACACCCAGTCTAGTCCACTGACAGTTTTTAAGACTGCTCAAGAATCATATCATTTGAATAATATATTACCTAGCAAGTGTTGTACAACCTGTTCCAACTTAGATCACCCATTTCTGTTCCACAGTTATAGATGTCAGAGGCTCAATAACAGCATATTGTGAAATCTGGGCTTTGTACAGAGAGTCAAAAAAGCCTTGATGGAGACCATCAGTCACTGTATTCCCTTCTGGGGCAAAATGTACTATATTTCGTGTTTCTAAAGAAGAAAATATGACAATGCAAATTAGCAAAAACCAGTTGAATTAAACAAAAACCAGTTGAATGAATGAGAACTTTATCAAAACGCTTTTTTATTCATGCTCTTTGCCAGATGTTTGAAAATATTGTTTGAATTAAACCTTATTTTTTTCTGATTTAGTAATTTAAGATGGGGCGAAAGCTCATGAATTTATAAGTATTTGTTCACACAGTTCCCATAAAAAAGAGAAATCTTTGAAAACAGTGTTATTAGGATGAAATAAAAGGATACTTCGGATTAGATGCTACTCATTTCCAAGAGTCTCTTTTATCTCTAAGTGCAGCCTGCAGGCTTAGAATCCTTGCAGAAAAGAATTCGTAATGGAATAGCTTTCTGTGTGAATCTTATCATAGGCTACACTATTCCATGTACCTAAACTGTTTTGGCAAGGAGCCTTTTGAAAATCCTCGGCATTGACATGACACTGATAAAAATGAACGATTTACAAAATCATATTAACATTCATAAAGAGGAAATGAGGAAAGTTCTTGATTAAAAACCTGGTTTTAATTAACTAGGGTCTAAATATTAGCTTAAAACATGCTGATATATTTGTGAACTTTATCAGGGTACTAATGTAGATAAAACTGACATTTCGGGTGGGAATCAGCTTCGGAGAAATAGGGCTTGATTCAGTTCTCTAAATAGAAGCATCTCGTGTCATGTGAGATTTCCTGGAATGGCATAGTGTCTCCATATGGATGCTCTGAATATGGTAGGACATATCAGGTGGCTCTATGTTTAGACAAATGAGTCGCTTTCCTAAATGCAGTGGCCAGGTTCAGCTGACAGAACATGGGTGTGGAGTTATTGCCAGGATGGAGATGCTGACAGGTGAGGGTCAACACCTGAGGCAAGCTGTGAGCTTCTGCTGCAGTCAGTGAGGTCAGGTTCAGCTCAGTTGTCCACATGAAGCCATTGATGAGTGTTCAAGAGGACCAAAGGTAGCAGTGGCTGACACAGGACCCACAGAGGGTCTGTGTCCTTCTGAAGAGGCAGCTGGAGAGCTGCTGTAGTGACCATCGTGCCTGAAGTCACACTAGACCTCTAGTTAAGGTATCCATGGGGCCTTTGAGCCTTCCTGCAATAAAACGCCTTAAATGTGAGTAAAATTCACCTACCTAAGCATAGATATCTTGTTCCCCCGTGAGGCCTTGAAGTGTCCTACTCACCTTCACAGACTGCTTCATTGGAGCAGGAGTTTTCCAGAAGGCCTGTTCACATCTGCTGTTTAGAAAAAATTTTTTGCATCTCTTGAAGCTCTTTGAGTCCTAGTAATTTTTATGCCCCTATGATAATTAACAAAATCCTGAAGCTGATACACAGCTCTACTTTAGTTGCATTTAGCTGAAAACATTTCCCAACTTTTCCTAAAGTCCTAAAATGCTGGAAAAAAATTATGTTCCCACTGGCAAGTATGCTGCTTCCAGAACTGTCAGGTTTGTTTCCCTGGTAAGATTAGTGCCACATTACAGCTCAAAGCAGAGCAGGTAAATGGGCCAGGAGCTCCCCGTGGAGCTGCTGTATGAGGCATATCTTAGCATATCTTTAAAGGTGCATTTCTTTAGTTCAGCAAGGCTGAGGCTGACCTGGACTATTCTGACATACATTGTTACTTATAGCCAACGTTACCAAAACAAAACAATTTCATTTAAATGTTGTCATCCTTCAGTCTGTGACATTAAAGATCTAATTCAGCATCCTCTACATATGCAGTTCTGGATGTAAGATGTACTTTCTCAATGCAGGTCTTTTCAGAACACAGGCCTGTAACATGCTGAGTTGTATAAACACAGACTATTTCCTTAGAAGACTTGAGCAGTTTCCTTTTCTATTCTGCTAAGAGGTTAAGCATAAACCAAAGATTCAAGTAATCAAACTAAGTATTCATTTAAATGTTCTCTTGGACTGCAGCACATTTTAATTTCTCAGGCTCTGTTGATGATGCTCTGGCCTTTTGATCCGTAACAAAGGCTCTTATATAACAGACATTATACACAAGAATGCACACCCAATATTGCCAAGGAAAGATTATACGAATACACTAAAAAAGAATAGGATTCCTTAATATATTCCCAGGCTTTAATATTTCCTGAAAATTGTACAGTTTCTGTGCATTTAGTAACTTTGGTGTAATATTGTTTTGCCCAGTTTTCATTTGAGCATGTCCAAAACTTGTGGTATTCGCAACATCCATTGTGATGTTCGAGGTCTCCATAGCTAATTGTGTTTGCTTAGAAAAATCACTTTTGCCTTTGATTTGAACCTGTCTCCCAACAGCTTTAATAGGTGATCTTTAGTTCTTGCTATGCTGGAGGATTTAGGAAGCAATAATCTCCTATTGACTCTATCCTTGTCATTCATTAATTTTTCTTTCTTTCAGGAATAACCTTTTCCAGGCTGAAAAGTCAAAGCTTACTTAGTCCAACATGTCTTAGTTGCTTTTAGCAGCAAAGCCAGTCCACACTAGGAATCATCCATTTCAGCCTTCTCTATATTTTCCTGGCTTTATTATAGCATTTCTGAGGTACTACACACAAACTGCCGCTCTGACAGTCAGCTAAAGACAAAATATATATATCTTACCTCCTCTTCCTTATTATTTTTCAGCACTTCACCAAAATAAAGCCAAGAAAAAATCCAAATCCAGCCTGGAAACACATTTTCAAGGTCATGAAAACCTAATGGTTAAGGATACTGTTCCTTGCTAGATTTCTTCCAGACCATAGTATTAACTAGGATTTAGTAGGATACTGAATAGCTATCATACCAAGAGAGAAGGAACTGCATCCTAGGGAAAGACAAAGACTGGAGAGTATGCAGGGTCACACGAGAGGAGTGTTAGAATCTGACCTCCCATCATAGTTATGTGGAAAAACCAGTCAGGGAATCTTTTAAATGTGTTGACAAAGTAAGAGCAGAAAGGTCACTTTCACCAGGATTGTGGCACTGGTGAGACTAGTAATGGGACATAATATAAAGTGCTAATATCAAATGAGTTTTAAACTAACACTGAAATCCTCTGCAACATCAAGCAGAGCCACAATTTTTTTTTTTTTTTTGCAGGCTGAAAAGTTATATTTTTTTGGTAAAATATGTTTCTCTGATGAACATAAAATACTGTGGTTGCATGTAATTTATCTGCAGGGAGAAGATGCCCTGGAGTGGAGACTTTTTGGTAGTCCTGACCCATGGTTTCCACGCTGCTTGAAAGCCAGGATTTTGTTTACAGAGAAGTCAGAGTGTGAGTGATGGGAGGGGAATGACATATGCCTTAGTCTCACTCTGATAAGGAGCTGGGATGGTGCCAGAGTGCCATATAGACAGAGCTTAAACACCAGCTTGGTTGCAGAATACATAAACCTCTGCTGGGAGGAAATACCAGATATAAAATGGGTCTTTAATCTTGCAGACAAATTCCAATAAGGAAAGCACCACACACTTTTTACACCAGGCATGATTAATCACTGGAACAAACTACCAGTAGAATTGATGAATTCACCCTTTCTTGATGCCTTCAACTCAAGACTGCACACGCTCCTGGAATTTATGTGATAGCCAAATACATGTTATAGTCAAGTACAATACTTGTTATTGAGGTTAATATTGTGAGTAATTTTTTTTTTTTTAATATAGTGGAGGTAAAGTTAGAGGTCTTTTCAGCCTTGGAACTCTAAAGCTGATAAAGACTCTTATTAAGGACAACACTGCTCTGTTCTATAGATGATCATCCTCCCTGTATTCTTACACTGCACTTTCCCTGTGTTGCCTGTGACAGTGTCTCCATTTGAAATCTGAG
The DNA here is from genome assembly GCA_013396875.1 of Vireo altiloquus. Taxonomy (NCBI): domain Eukaryota; kingdom Metazoa; phylum Chordata; class Aves; order Passeriformes; family Vireonidae; genus Vireo; species Vireo altiloquus. Next base: position 177,597 of record VZRF01013938.1, on the reverse strand, counting down.
CTCCTTAAATCGTTTAAAGTGCCTTAATTCCCAAATAAATGAATTATTGAATCTAGTTAGGAACTTAGTAGATTAATAAGAGATACTAAACACTTAATTGGATTTGAGTCCAAACACATTCCAACAAGCAATAAACAAGCATAAGTGAGACAAAATACCTAATATTCACCAGTAAGGCTCATTGTATGTAACCTTTGTTTTGTAGCAGCTAGTTCCTCACGAGAGCACAAAACTGGTAAATTCCTGGGTCACCAAATCCAATTTCTTGATATCTTCAAGAGGTATTTAAATAGCTCTTTTCATAAACAAATCAAATTCCATTTTCAGAAAGGGAATACCACTGTCCTGGCTCTAATATTCCCTCCTCCATTTTATCCATTGTCATATCTCTAATTTCTCTTATTCCAAAATCTGATGACTATGTACTCACCTTGCAGTTTTCAACCCTCAAAGTCTATAAATAGGTGACTGTTCCTTACCCATATTTAGCTACTTAGTACTTGTATCTTTCTGGAGCATAGGTGCCAATATATTTAGGCCAAGCAACCATACAAGATTTAGTCTTTGGCGTCCTAAGCCAAATGTTTTTACTTACTCCACTTAAAGACAGGTTCTCCATTCGTAACATCACTGTGTTGGCCTTCATTATTCTTTCAGTTACAATTGGTCTTTCTTAATTGTGGATGACAACGATGCTCTAACCAAGGTCTCAGGAGGGCTGTAGATGAGAGCAGGATCTCTCTACATCTCCTGAAAACAGACAAGCTTTGCATTAGCCTTTTTTACAGCTACATCACATCAGTGGCTTGCAGCCATCCAGTCACTGTGTAAGACATCCAAATCCCTTTACTTTTCATTAGTTGTGACTGATAAATTTCTGCTTAAAAGTAGAAATTCTTGTTATCGGTCCCTAAGGGCACAGGCCTGTACTTTGTGCTATTGGATTTTATTCCTTTTTTGGTACTCCAGCTCTCACAATCAGACACTTCTCCCAATAGTGCATCTGGCTTCTCCTGGGCATGGCCAGCGCTGCCTATCTAGTTTGTATTGACAGATCTCAGTGGTGGACTTTGATTTTTTTTGTTCTAAACTCGTTAGTGCTCACTGCTCTGTGTTATTTGTTCTGAGCCTTCATTCCAGGGAATGAACAGTGATCAGTGTCAATAAAAGTACTGCCTGAAAGGATGCTCTTGTAACGATCTCGACTGTAACAGTAACTATTGACTGATAGAGTCTGAGCAACACTCACACAAGGGTTTCTGCTTGGTCCTTAAAAGGGGTGAGAAATGAGGATAAGTGGCTTCCATTCCTGTTCTGGTCCTGACAGTGAGTGTGGCCCTTGGGGAACACACAGGGGTTTCTCTGGGCACACAGAGGCTGGCCAGGTGTTAGCACATCCTCCTGGTGCTCCATCTGAACAAGAAAAAAACGAGCTTTCTGCAAAGGAATTGTAATCTCCTCAAAATGACATATCTGCAAAAGCATGTAATTTACTCATAAACATGCGCAGGGATTTGCAGATTACCTTCCAGCCCCACCTGTGGGTAGCTCACCATACTAATTGCATGTCTGCCTGGGGGGCTATTTTCAGATTAAATTTCCTCCTTAAAACCCAGTAATATATGTTGATTTTGTGTTTAATCCTGTAACGTATTTGGATAATTATTAAAAAATTGAGTAAATATTGTTAACACAGGACAGTGCATATAAGTTACAATACAGTTGTATTTAACTTTTATCCAACTTTGTTGGATATAAATACTGTGAGTTAACTGATCCTGGGCAGTTAATATAAAGTACACAAAGACTTTATAAAGTACAAAATTTTGTACTTTTTGTACTTTTGTACTTTATAAAGTACAAAAAGGAAAGATTATATAATTGACACTTATAGAGAGGATGCCTTTATGATGTCCATCTGCAGCCAAATTCTGCATACATTCCACCTCAGAGCATACAGAAAAGTGCATTTCTCAAATTCTTTGGAGACTATAGAACTTAAATATGGAGACACATTACTGGTTTCATTAGAAGCACTAAAATATTTGATTTCAGACACTGGATCTTTGTCACAAGGTAAATTATTAATGCTATTTGGCATCTAATTATTTCCAAATGTTTTTATTGCTATATATTAAATTAGGAGAGACTAGAAAGGAAAGAGTACAGTTTGAAATTGACTGCCAACTTTTAAATGAGATTGTTTCTCCGGAGACTGTGGTGATTGGAACTTGCATTAGCAGCTCATTGAAGCACATATATTCCTTCTGACATATGTCATAGTTAGATCTTTTTATTGAAGCCAAAATGTTTTTCTGTTTTAAAGTATCACCACACAAGGCTCCTTTCTAAAAATTGTTTATATTGCAATTATGCATTTTGCAACACTCCAAATAAATATTACTGTTTCATTTCATGGATATAACACAAGCTAGTAATATTGTGGAGTTTTTTTCCATTGCTACTTGTTTTGCAAAAATAGAACTATATTATTTGTGATTTTCTTTCCACTTACAAAATGTTTCATTATTTATCAGAATAATGAATAATAATCTCTTTCAGTATGTCTGTTGAGATAGAAAACTGTATTCTCATGGTGATATTTGCTTATTGTCCTCCACAGAATAAAGCTGCAAATATTTGACCCTGACTTACAGATTTGGGTGGAACAAATATTAACTACTTCCTGAATAAAAACTATATTATATCCAAAAAGGCTGCAGTCTAAGTCTTCAAAGGCTTTAAAATACCTCATTAACATTTTGATTTGTGTTTTCAACAAAAAAATCCCCAAACCAATACAATGTATATTGTAACATCCTTATTTGTGTTGATATTACCTTTATAAAATTAAAAGCTAGAAAGATTAAGCGAACACCGTAGGTTCTAAGAATATAACCTTGAGAAGAACTTTGTCTAGTATTTTTGGGTCAAACCTAAGTTTGGAGTTTGAACATATTCCTTTGGTTTTTTGGTACATCTAGAAAATCTTTGTTTTAATCCGAAGTCAACTGACAAAGGACTTGGGTGCAAACCACCTCCAGCAGCAAGTCCTGAGTCTTTTAGCACAGTGATACATCCTCCTTCCTTGCCAGTTAGCAGAGATGATTAGTCTTAAATTAATACTGCAGAAAAAATGTTTTCTCAGTTTATGGTTTAAAGCTGGTTTAGAACAGCCTATCCTGAAGCAAAAGAGTGGGTTTCTAACTGCCTGGAAAACTTGTGGCTTTGTGTCTTTACAACATAACCTTGACCCATAGTATGGCTTGAAAATGAGATAATAGCTAAACATTACTCAAACTGAGGAATTCCTTTCACTTGACCCCAGTTGCCCATTCTGTACATCTATGCCTTTGAGTTATTCTTATAGACTCTTGAAATGGACAGGAGTAACAAAATACATTTCTAGGCTGCAAATAATCACATCCAAAAACAGTCACCTGAAACAGGTTAGATGAACTCTAGAGTTGCCAATTTTTCTTTGATGACTATAAAGGGAGGAAGGAGAACATCCCACCGAGGAGTACTTTGTGATACCCGGTATTTGTTGGCAAATGTTCAAACTGAACACCTCTTAACTGTACAGCTGAATTGTTCTTTAGGCTCCACAAAGGGTATTGACAAGATCTTTACTTTTGATAGATGTTTATACTCTTAGTGTCCATAAACCCACCTAATTCAGTCACTTAAAGTTAGGTATCTAAATCTTGAACTCAGCTGAGTTGAAGGGATTTGACACAGTTGCTTATAAAATAGGCACCTAATACCGTTTGAGGTATGCTGGAATATCCCAAAAATCATAGAACCATAGAATGTCCTGAGCTGGAAGGGACTCATGAAGATCATTGATCCCTACCCCTGGCTGTGCACAGTACAGCCCCCAAAAAATTACATCCTGTGTCAGAATCTGCGTGGGGCTAGTGGGAGAGATAAAAGGCCTGCAGATGGACCTGTGTCCTCTGTTCCATCAGGCTGTGAGACCTGACACAACAGACTCCAACATCTCAAATGGCAGCAGATGCCTCAGCTTGAGGCACACTCTGGGTGTCAGGATCTCACCTACCTGGGGCTGGTGAGTCAGTGCAGAGGCTGTCCTTATACAAAAAGACGGAAAGTTTCTAATTTGGGGAAAGAAAGAGTGAAAGATCGAATTCTGGAATACAACAGAACTGCCAGTCTGTTGTGGAGTCACCTCAGATGATTCATTCAGGAGGGGAGATTTGGGAGAAGTTTCTGTGGAGGGATGGCTCAATATTTCAGTTTAAGTATAGCAATCCAGGAAACAAAACCTAATTAACAAAGGACTGGACAAGAAAAGGCACAGTCATAACAGCCTTCACAATTTTCACGTCATGCTTCAGGTCCCAGTAGTCATAACATTTAAGAAACAACATTATAATAGAGTTGGTCATGTATGGGTGTTGCTTGTTTTTCATGTCTTTACCGGACCCAGGCTGTTCATCCTTTATTTCTCACCTGTAAGATTAGAAGCAGGTATCTTGAATGAAACAACATCTAATGACATGCCTCCAGAAAATGTCACTTAGGGAAAAATGCACTCCAGAGTTTCCTAAAAAAATCAAAACATCAAGATTAACTTGTGCTTCACAAGTTTAATTTCCATTGCAATTATTCCAATGGATGTTCCCACTTGTTCAAGTCAAGCACAGGCAGGAGTCTTTCAAAGATGCTGCCTCCTAGTTTGCACACATGTGATTTTGCTAAAGAGCTCTGTATTTTCCAGTGTGAAACCAGGACAGCCTGTGCTGCTGTCAGCCATGCTCCCCCTCAGAACAGGCAATCAATAGCTGCCGACTCTTTCCGTGCAGGGCTTTCACTGCCTCTCTCCTTTTACAGCCTGTGCTGAGTTCTGCTGGGGATGTGCAGCCTGATATGAAACTTTCCATTCAGATGAGCAGATTTGACAGATTTGTCTACTTATTAATAGACTAGGTTCAGCATAATTTGAGATGCAAATTTATTCTTGGCCTATTTTCTTTTTGGCACTTTCCGTTTTCTCCCCTGTGGTTTTTCCCTGGCTATTTACAATTTCAGATCTCCTTTGGTCCATATCAATAACATTAAGAATTGTAATCTTTTAATCTCCCATAGCTCACTGGATTACCTTTGCAGTGAGGGAAGGTGCCAGTGAGGCTGGCAGCCTGTGACCTTTCCTCCTCACATTGTCCTTGTGGGAGGACTATTAATGGTGCCCTGAAGGGAAGTGCCAGGCCTGCCTCCTCTTCAGCATGTAGAGACCACATTTGTAACAGCAGAGAGACTAAACTCCTGGCGTGGGGAAGGGCAAAATTATAAGAAGCCAGCTGAACTTTCGTACTGTCTGTACTGGCAGTGATTTTGCAGTGAGGGCAGGTCACCATGGTGGACACTTTGCAAGGAGCAATGGCCACACCAGCAGCCACCTTGTCCTTGCTGAGGGGAGGATAGCTCTGTGCTTGGAACCTCCAGAGCTTCTTTTCCACTAGGGCCAAGCACAGCAAATACACCAGTTCTGTCTAAATTCAGTCATCTTTTTGGGTATGGTGAGAGGGACAGAGGAATGTACTTCAGTCTGCTGAGGGAGTGACATGAGGGGGTTTCTGCTGTCCTCCAAGGGTAGCAAGAGAGTCATAGAACTGTAAAATCATTAAGGTTGGAAAGGACCTCCATGATCCTGAAGTCCAGCCTTCAACCTAGTACCACCATGCTTACTAAAGCACATTGTGAAGTGGTTTTAATCTTCGTTTCAATATCTACTCATTTATTTAACACTTCCAGGGACGGTGACTCCACTGCTTCTCTGAGGACTCTGTTCCAATGCCTAACCACTCTTCCAGTGAAGACATTATTCCTACACCCAACCTGAACCTCCCCTGGTGCAACCTGAGGCCATTTCCCCTTGTGCCATCCCTAGTTGCCTGGGAGAAGAGGCTGATCCCCAAAGGGGCACCCTGCCAGCCTCTCCTGCTCCCTGAACTCCAGTACAGGAGTCTGGCAGTCTCTTCCATGCCAAAGGATCAGAGGACTGAAGGATCTGCAGGCATCTGCTGTGTAGAAACCTGTGCTGCCAGAGTCCTTCAGTCATGGCAGCTAGATCATGGCAGGGCACAGGGGCTGAGCTCTTCCCCCGCCTTTGTCTCCTCAGCTGTGGGAGGAACAAAGTCCTGCCCTCCCCTCTCAGCAGGACAGGAGCTGCTGAGCTGATCAGGATGTACCTCACAGGTCTGAGGCTGAGCCAGTCGGGTTGGTTTTGCTGACACACAGATCAGAAGGACAAGGGGAATTGTCATGGACATTCATCCTTACCTAGGAAGGAGCACTGATCAAGGCATTCCCCATCCTCCTCATCAGATTTTAAATTAGATGGAACATATTTAGTTTTACGGAATAATAAAACACCCAAGCTCAGTTAAAAAATCTAATTACTGTTGAGAAGTGATGGGAAGCTGCTGAAGCCAAAAGGCCTGAACAGAGGGCTGGCAGGGAGCTGCCAGGATGCTTGATCCACCCAAATATGTGCATTCCTAGGAGCCAGGAGGATTCCTCACCCACAGCTCTCTGAGCCCAGAAGAAGGATTGAGTCCTCTGGTATGGTCAGGAGGAAGAATTTTGTTTATCAGACTCACAACTTTTGGGATATTAAGACAAGGCAACACTGAAACTGGGTTGTAGTCTGAAATATTACAACAAAACATTTTTCTGAGGAAGAGGGGCCTTTGCCATCAACCTTCTAGAAAAGACTCTTTATGCCTATCTGTTTTCTTCCTTTCTGTAACTCAGACACCTTCCTTCTGTTTTCAGCACTCAGTATCCTTCTTTAGCCAATAAAGGCAACAGGATGTGGCGCAGCAAATATGTTATCATAACTCAGAATTACAAGGTTTTCCTTTGTTTCCCTTTTTAGTTACTTGTGTGCTGCTACTGATTTCACAAGAACATATTGACTCTTTGAGTTTTTTTGAGACAAATAAAACTCTTGCAGCAAAATGCTCTCAAAATGTCTAGAGATGTGTGTGTTCACCACTACCATGATATGGCATCAACAAGATATAAATTTGTTTCTATTTTTGTCAGGGAGTTGACAATTACAGATTTATTTCTATGGTTCCCTGTGTGAGATGCAATTTTACATTAGTTTCTCCAGTCTTCCTCTGAATGTTTTCTGATGCCCCAAGGTTCTTCAGCTACTTATATGACACAGAGCCAGCCAGGTTCCGTCTGTTATGGGGTTTTTCCCCTCCTGGCCCGCTGGGTGAAGATCCCAACTTGACTGAGTGCAGTTTCCAGGTGGTAGCAGCACGCTGGTGCCACTCTAGTATGCAGCAAAAATAATTTTCAAAATGCTTTTCCACACTTTCAAGCTATTTCCTGCAGAATAGAGAAAAGAAATGGTTGGAATAAGACAAATATAACTGATAATTATATAATTGCTGAAATTCTTCAAGTCAGGGTAATTGCCTGCCAATGCTTTGCATGTCAGGGATACCCACTGACTCACTATGACCATTATAAGATCTGAGGGTCACTGAAACTTCTCCTCAAAGGTTTTTTTACCATCCAGGGTTCTTAAACAATGCAAATTTTTCCTAATAAATAGCATATTTTAGCTTTGAAGTTCTTTCCTTACCAAATAATGAGATCATAGAAGCTTCATTCTTAATGGACAGATTCTTTATGCCTTTTTTATGCTTTGAGATGGATCAACCAAAACAGAGCATAAATATTGTGCCTGTCCTTTGTCCACTTGTTTGTAATCACTCTTTAGCTCTCTTAAGGGCTTGGGGTATATTTTGGAAAAGGAGTTTAATTGCTCACTATTTATTTGATGCATGTTGGGTCATGCAACTACTGTTAATTAGGAATGTGTGTGTAGGCACTCATAAATATAAATAGCACTTTTTAAAATCACCCAACTCTCAGTTTTTTAAATCAACCACTGAGGAGCAGTAGAGCTTGAGAGGCTTTTAAAATATTTTTTACCTTTGTATTTTAATTTGTGTTCTGTAGAAATACTACCTTTTTGACAAGTGGCATTGAAAAGAAATGTAACATTCTCTTTCAGTTCTCAAAGCCCTCCTTTTACCCATCAAACCTAGGGGCCATTATTTTTTTCTATATGCAAGTCAATGAGAGGAGACAAAGCAAAAATAAAATGATTGAGTTTTGAAAATGTCTTCGGTTTTGGAATTTCTTAACATAGTTTTTCACTTTCCATAAAAATACTCTTTTTTCTCCCTGCAACTTTGCTATTTAAACATGGTCACAGACATATTTTTTTTCTGACTTTTTTTGACACAACCCAAGCTATTGACATAAGAAGTCAATTCTGTGTTTTCTCATTAAGTAGCTACAAATCCTATATAATTTTTCTTTCATTTTAATCCTTAGGCCTGCATTAAGTCACATTTGTTCTTATTCTGAGGAAAATAAAGCATATTTCTGGAATTCAAACTTTGATCTGTCAGAGAAGGAATTTGCCTTCAGGTGAGTGGATATGTTACAGTGGCTCATAGTTCTCATTTTTGCTTTATGATTTGTGGTAAAATACAAATCAATCAAAGCAAGATTTTTTATTCTTGATGGAGCGTTTTAACTCAAGCAAAGGGGGAACAGTCAAAAGATAAATATAAATACTATTTTCAGACTGACAAAGGAATTTCTTTTCCATGCAATAAGTGGAGCTCTCCTTCAGGAAGTCTCATGGCAGAAGGGGAGGTCCTTCTCTCACCGGAGCACTTTGATGCCCCTGCCTCTGGAAGGGAGTTTCCTAAGCTTCTCTAGGATGACATGGAGGAAGGGATTAAAGAAAGAGTGAAACTGAGACTGGCTTTTAGCTATTTCTTGGGACTTTTTTCTCGCAGAAATGGTTCAAGGGGAAAAGCATTATACCTCCTCCTCAGACTCCATCTCTGACTTCTTACTTCTTTTGAAAAAAGTCTTCAATATTTTCAAATGAAATTTGACAATAGGTCAGGACAATAAAAACAGTAATCATTTACTGTAAATAATAATAAAAATATTGCTTGGACAAATCTGTCCCCTTTTTTTGTTTGTTAGTAGAGTTTCTTATTTTCTCCATCCTCACAATTTGGAGGAACCTGTTTTTCTGTCATTCTGGCTAAGACATTTGTTTCCTCAGGTGGGAGAAAATAAAGTTTGAAAATTCATCTTGGTCCCTAGTCTTGCAAGTAAACAGCTGAAATAGCCTGACTATGAAGCTGTGCTGTTCTCACTGTCAGTTCAGTTCAGTTGAACTGAGCTATGATGTGGTAACTTTGTACGCAGACAGACAGTGAAAACAGACAAGCTTTTTTAAAGAGAATGGAAAGATTTTTACTTAGCTGTCTCCTTTACAAAAAAAAAATAATGAAAGCACTGGGACAAGGAATTTGGACTTCTGAGACTAAGAAGAAAGGAAGACACGGACTCTACAGTGTGCCATGGGCTCCAAACCCACAGTGGTCTCAATGCCTATCTCAAAGATCCTACCTAAGGACCAATCTGTGAAATGGAAGGTGTCATTTGCAGGGAAAATAAATTTTGAATGAAAAAACCCTCACAACTGTTGTTCATTAATTGCATGAGCAGAGCACTCACAGGACAAAATAAATAGATCCTGTCATACCTGAAATAGGAAAAGGGAGGAGGTGATGGTGGGATAGAAGAGGCAAAGAGATATATATGACATGACATGAAAGCCAAAGTCAGATAAAGTGAAAGACCTAAATAAGAAAGAACAGTGACACAAAGTCATGGCACAGCCTTAACAAGCCAATGTCAGGATAAAGGATCATGGATGCTTTCAAGCTGTCTGCAATTCCCTTCAATAAATTGGCTTCAAAGATCTGATAGCATTTCCCACAGGAAGGTCTGCAGCCCTATTAAGATGTATGGTACTGGTTAGCCAAGGTTCCAAGTCCCAATGTAATGTTGTTTCCAGTTCAGAGAAAAGGATCTCTTTTATTAGAAATTATCATTAATAATAAGATGCCTGTCAGTTGACCTTTCTCAGCAAAAGTATCACTTGTAAAATATTTCTAAAATATCTGAAATCTGTCTCAAATATATAATTTAATTCTCCTTTTGTGGGGCTGAAATTTAGCGGATCTTAGAGAAATCCAGCAGCAGGCCTGAATCTTCCTAAGGAAAAACATCATACTTTTTAAAGAGAACAGTTCTGCAGGCATTTCATGTTCTCCGAAAAAGATTGATAGAGGTTTTCTGAGCATGTCTTGTTCTCAAAATAGCAGGTGCTGTTTTTCACTTTAGTTTGTTATTTTCTTGTGTGTGTTTTCAAAACATACTCTCTCTATATCATCCAATGGTGGTAGAGAGGCATTGTGTCATTTAGCCAATCAAGTAGCTGCAAGCAAAAGACCCCATAAAAAGGAATGGATTTTTGGTGAATAAAGCCTTCTGAATTTTTGGAACTTGGACCCTTTTGTCTTCATTCTATGCACCACAGTGATATCCATTCTGAGGCCAAAACCTCATCATCATATATTCCTAATTCTCATTAACATCAGTGGAAGCTTAGTGCAAATCCAAGGGTGAAATCTGTCCTCTGCTGGACAATCCTTTTAAGTGTTGCACTGCCCCATTGGTAAAGAGAACTCCTCTCTCCTTCTCCTTCTCCTTCTCCTTCTCCTTCTCCTTCTCCTTCTCCTTCTCCTTCTCCTTCTCCTTCTCCTTCTCCTTCTCCTTCTCCTTCTTCTTCTCCTTCTCCTTCTCCTTCTCCTTCTCCTTCTCCTTCTCCTTCTCCTCCTTCTCTCTCTCAGCACTTAATGGAGTTAAGAAAAAGATTAAAATTTAACTAGCTATTTACATAGGGTAGCAGTGTAATTTTCCTTTGATAGTAAGATAAACAAGGTTTTATTTTGGAGACCACAAATTTGAACTGAGCTGGGCCCTTGGTACTGTGAAAGTCAATGAAAATATAAGACACAGTGCTTTAAAATCTGCTCTGTGGAAGACTTGATTTGTAGTTTTAGCTTTGACCTCAAAGGTGTAACTCTCTTTGAGATAAAAGGTCTGAATTTAGTTGTCAACACACGATTGTTTATAGGCGCTCTAGAAATGGGATTTAGCTACCAGAGCATAGATGTTTTGTGCCCCTTGTGATGCCCCCAGGTTACCCAAGGCATCTGCACATTACAAATAATACACTGGAGGAAACCTACAGAGTGATTCAGCACAGTTTAAGCAAAGTTAAGGTGTCCATAGGCATCTACAGGTACAACCAAGGTCTTAATTCTTGCTGTAGTGAACAGAACTTTTAGGGATCATTTCTGGTGTAGGCACATAATTACCCATGATATTTGGGATGCCCAGGAGATGCCAGAGCTGTTTGCATAGGGTTGGAAGGTATAGGTATCCCTATCGTTCTGATCTGGCAGATGGAAACCAGGTGGAATATCTGAGGGCATCTAATATAAGCAGAAGCCTGCTGATTTTGGCGAGATGTGGGAAGTGAGGAGGAAGACGTTGGTGTTAGACAGACGTGCTGAAATCCTGTCAGTAGCCAACTCTTGTCACAGCCTCTATATCATATAAACAGTTGACAGAACATATTGACACTTTCCAATGTAAAAATTGTCTCAGCGTTACTGTTTCCCAACAGTTTAAAGTGTTGACACCCTAAATGGTGAATCTCAAAAAAGGAGAGAGAGAGAGAGAAAGAGGAGGCTGTGAAGGAAGGGGGGGGAAAAATGAACGTGGGAATGAGAATTTGTGGGCATAGCCTCTGTCTCATCTGGGAATGGAAAGTAATCCAGTCAGAATGAACTCTGGTATGGCAGAGGACAGGGACAGCGTTGGGAAGGTGCCACTCTGAGCCCAGAGGCTCTGGGGAACGTGTTGATATGTGGATCACAGCAGGATTGACAATATGTGAGGGCCCTGAGGAAAGCCCATACAGGAGATGGTGGGGATAGAGGCTGGAGGAGAGAGGTCTGCACTGCCTCTACTTCTAATGCTAAGCAGCACCAGGGCCTCTTCACGGGCCCCAAAGCCAGATGGCACCTTTTGGACACAGATTCGTTGTTAAACACTTTCTGACTCTAAACGATAAAAAATACATTCAGGATTCCTACCGGGAATATTTCTGGCCAGGGCTAGTTCCTGTGTCCAGGCAGTGCTGGAACAATGCTAACTGACTGGTGACAACACCGAGGGACGAGTTCAGTGACAGCCATGTGCCAAGGCTCAGATCTCTGCCCTGCTATACTTGACTTACTAAATGATGTTTATATTACCCATTCCCAACAGCTTTTCCCAGTGGCCACTTTGGATGCAGCCCTGTTTTGGGTGCCAGGCAAGTCCAGCTACAAAAACAGGAGGTGCTCTGTGCTGATTGCCCTGGAGGCTGCAGAACAATCCTCACATCACATATCCCCTTCCAACCCATTTATGCTTGACCCACAGCTAAATTCCTGGCTGAAGCACTGGCCAGATTTCAGGTGTTTCAGAAGAGCCCTGAGCACAGTGAAAGCCAGAACTGCAGCATCTGAAAACCAGAACAATAAATGCCATTAGGACGTACTTGTAACCTTCAAAAGAGGGTACCCAACTATGTCTTGGAAGGTCAGAATTTCATACAGAGAAGCCAAAAAGTTAACTATCCCAGACTCTACTTCATCATTTTTCATAAAATTGATCTTTGCAGCATTTAGTGGAAAATTTTCATTTCAAAGAGTATTTTAATACTATCAACTGTATCCTTTTTTTGATTCAAAATAAAACAAACCCTGATTCCATAAGATGATCTCAGATATTTGGACCCAAAAAGATCAGTGACTTTTAGGAGAGTCTGGTTTCCAAGATCTGAGTCAATCTATCAGTAAGTTTACTCGTAAGGGTTGGTCTGTGACAGTCCTGGAGAAATATCTAGGCAGGAAGCCAAACAAGCTTTCATCAAAACATTCCCAGACTCCTGGACCAACATAAGCCTGAGCTAAACAGTACTTACAAATGGTTTGATTGTGATCAGATGACAAATGAAGTCAGAATATCTGAGTATTTCTGAGTACCTCTGTTGCTGATTAGTAAATCCACCCATGTCCTTTGCAGGGCCCTCATTTCATTCCATCAGTTTTCTGGACAGAAAAAGAAAAGTTTTGCCTTTCCACTACTTTTTTTTTTACTTCTCTCTGGCTTCCTAAATTCTTTTTCCTCTGATAATTTTCTTGATCTTTTTTAATCCCTTTACATATCCTCAAATCTACTGTCTCCTGAATTCTTCAGTTGTCTAGGAAGAACCCATAGTGGAATTTCAATTCCTTTAAGCTCCAGTCTATATTATTTTTCAGCATACAAAAGCCATCTGTGTGGTTCCAGATAAAGAACAGTGTTCTTGGTCCTCTGCTGGATCATTTATTTGTTATTCTTAGAAGTAGAAACAAGGACAAGAGGACGTCTTCTACAACCAAGGTTGTTAGTCATATGATACTTCATCAATTAAAAAAAAAAATCAGAACTATGTCAAGAGTATTATTTATTAAACTAGAGTAATTTCTATTCCTCTGTCAGTTATGGTTAGTGGCAGCAATTGCAGATAAAGGCAGCACTGCCCAGGTATGACATGAACACAGAAGGAGATGATTGCAAAGCTCAAGGGCAGGGTAGGACATGACCTTATGAGGACTGGAGGTAGTGTGTGGGCTTAAAAACCAGATCAGGAAAATAGCTGGACACTTTCCTTCTGCAATGAACCCAGCTGGGTCAGATAAGGGATTTACAACCTCTCAGCTGATTGAACTTTATCTTGTTTTGTCCTGAGGAGGACAGATTCTTTATATAAGCAGCAAACCTGGAGGTGATTGGGACATTTGTAAGGGCATATCATTCGTAAAAGCTAAGCCAAATTTTCTCTTCTTGCCTCAATTTATTTGGATACTTAGAACAGGTGCATAGATTGTGTATAGTCTGATGTTTTCTCAAGGTAACTTTGATGTTTCTTGCCTTTTTTGAGACATGAAGTTTAAGTATCTGAAAGCTACTTGATTTTACTCCAGTTAATTGAATAGAAAACACAATCTTCCTTTACCATTTTCATCTCTCTTATTACCACTAATAAACAACTACTGGAATAATGTTTAAAAAAAAAAAAAAAAACCCAAAAAACCCAAAAAACACCAGCATAAAAAGCCCAAAGGCATGTTATCTTTTATCTACTTCAGAACTAACATTTGTCCACATAATGTGTCATAATTCCCTCTGGAGCTGTACTTTAATTCTTGGTACCCTTGTTCTCCTCTTACATGCTGAGTTTTCAGCTAGATTGCAGATCTATGATAAAACTAGTTTTTCCAGTCTCAGCCAAAGGTCTTCTTACTGGTTATCACATAATTGTGCTTTGGAGAGACAATCCAAGCCAGAAGCAAGTCCAAAAGGAGAAAGCTGATGGCACCCTGATTACTGCTAAAAAACCCCCCCATGTAATTGTTGATGGGATTAATACACCAATGAAGCAGTGCTTAAACTTAGTTCAATAAGCTGAAGAGAAATATTTGAATTTTAGAAAATCACATGTTTTGAATAAAACCCAGAAACAGAAGCAGATGAAAATGTAATGATTCAATATCTCCTATTTTCCAGAAACTTCAGTTTGACAGAGATGTCAGTATTGTATCTGAACCAGAATATCAAAGGCAGGGGTGAGGATTTGTGCACAATCAAATCTCCAAATATCTTAACTGTTCTATAGCCGTGAAGCTCACTTTGCTCCCCTGAAGCATTCCCTTATGTAGATCAAGAATTGTTGCCCATTGGAAGTTTTTTCAACATTTATTTTGCTTCATTTCTGTAGCAAAACTGAAGTCCTGCGAGTATTTAATGTTTACATGAAAGCTTATTCCCATAATAAGTTGTACAAACTGTAACCTGAGCAGCAAATTCACATCTCATATTTTCCCAAGGATTTTGACATTACATTACCTGGGCTCAGCCCTCCCCATATCAAAACCAACTCAAAACCCCACACTTACATTTTGCTGCACTGACTTTAGAGGGCATCCAAGCAGCCTTGGAAAAATGTTCAAATGTCCCCAGTTGTCCTCTTATTTATAACACATTCTTATTCACTATTTTAATGCATAAGAACCTTGAAGAATAGCTAAGTAGATCAGATCACTAATTCCTGTGAGCTAAGAAAATGAATTATTTTCCCCTGTATTTTCTAATTTGACCTCCTTGTTGGCCTACATAAAATTTTTCCTGATTTTTTTTATAGTCAACAAGGTCAGGGATAACTGAAGCCAATAAAAAAGGAAGCAAACAATAGTGTAGCAATAATAGTTAGAAAGATTAATGCTAGTGCTTGAGTGCTCCCAGCAAGATTAATTTTCCTAAAAACATTAATTATTCCTTTTCTTAGGTCCAGTGCAAGTTGAGTAAATGCTGTGCTGATGAACCTTGAAGGTTACAGAGGTTGATGCATGTCTCTGATAAGCTTGTGTGAGTCAGATCTTAGAGAAGATCACACATGGCCTGAAGTCTCCTCACTGGAGGCTCTTGCTGTTGTGGTTCCTGGGATCATACAAACACAGAATCCTTAATGTTGTAAAAGAGTCCTTAGATTGTGTTCACAACCTTTTGGATAGTGTCCACTGCTCCCCCTGGATTCATTCTTCCCCAAAAGGTGGATTTTTCTCATCTGAAGCTGAATGACTACCACAGAGCTGCCTATACCTGAGACTGAGATTGGATATTAGGAGGAAATTCCTTACTGTGAGGATGGTGAGGCCCTGGCACAGGTTGGCAGAGAAGCTGTGGCTGCCCCATCCCTGGAAGTGTCCAAGGCCAGGTTGGATGAGGCTTGGAGTAACCTGGGAGAGTGGAAGTTGTCCCTGCCCATGGCAGGGGGTTGGAATGAGATTGTCTTTAAGGTCCCTTCCAACCCAACTCATTCTGTGGCTACATGATTCTATGGACTCTCCTGGAATCCTCTTTCCAGGCTCTAACCAGCGTGTCCTTTGGGAATGCTGCCCATCTGACCTGCCTTAGAAGGAGCTGCATGGCCAAGAGCAGTGCACAGATCTCTTCTTGCTAAGAGAGGTTGCAGTGGCTGCCTCAGACACAGAGAAATCTGCACTGAATTTGGGCACTGTGCAGGACCAGAAGGGTGGGCAGCAGAGTTCACACAGGCTGCCAGAGCCAGCCTGTGCTGTCAGCAGGGTAATTCTGCACAGAGGGCAGAGGTCCAGCCCAGATACAGATCAGATCTGGCCAGGCTACTCCGTGCTGCATCATCTGCAAACTTAATGGTTCAGAGACCACTTTGGACACCTCTTCCCTCTGCTGCAGGTTGCCTGGTGTCTGTTTTGGCCCAGTATACCAGAATTTGGAACACTGTCACTACATGCAAACACTCTCCTATTTTACCAGTGCTATCAGATTTGTGATTTTATGACAAACTTCCTGATATTTACTGTTTTCCTTTTGTTTCCCTGAAGGTCCAATTTTTTAAAGTCCTGCCGCATAAATAACTGAACTTTCATTTTGAGATAAAATTCAGTCTTCTGACATGGGGAAATATTTGAAAATTGAGTTCCACAGAGCATCAATCAAGTTAAAACAAACAAACAAACAAACAAACAGAGAAGCCACACGAAAACAAAGCCCCTTGTATAATTCCAAATAATAAATAAAAGTGATTCTCATTTTTTAGGGTGAGCTAGATCATGATACTGTTTCTCTCTCAGCAGTCTTGCTTTTTGCCGGTGATATGCTGCTCTTTTTATCTTTATTTTTTTGTCTAGCAATTACCGGAAAAAGAAAAAAAAAGCCACTTTTCCTTCAGTGACAGACCACAAATCCTGATGCAGCATTCCCTTCCAAGGTTAAATTCATCAATTCTTCTCACTGTGATTTTCCTAGCAAGAGCCAAGGGCATAGAATTTCCCAGAGATGGACCTGGCTGCCCTTCATTTCCCAGCACTGCTCTTCCTCATGGCCCTTCCCTATTTATCCCTCCTGCCCTTCTGTCCTCTGATGGTTCCAAGAGATGTTTCTGGCAGTTGCAGAAGGTTTGGTTCCCTGCAGTATGCAGGGACAGGATGAAAATAAAAAGACCATCTGCTTTCAGCAGCTTTGGTCACTTAAGCAATGGTAAGCATCCCTCCCTCCTGGTTCATCGGAAAAGGAAAGCGTGGGAGCTGGAATGGGTGGGGGCTGCTATTTCTGCCAGTGTTGGTACTGAATGTGTGATCACCTACCAGGACATATGGCAATTACTTCCTGTAGCTCATAATATCTCACATGAATCTTTTCTCATCTAGAACCACTGATCTTTTGATTCTTTCCATCAAGGGAAATAAAGAGAAGACCACTTAGCAGCTGCTCTCTTCAATCTCTATTCAAATGCTGATTGTAACTAAGTAAGTTTGCCTTGTCAAAATGCTTTGAGCATGGAAGAAACTGCTGCCAATATTTTCCTGGCAGCATCTGAGTCTTGCCCTACCTGTGCTGGAGATTTTAGACTTCCATCATGGTAACCTGAACAAAGAGAGCACCAGTTGGCAGAAAAACTTCTAAACTCCATTGGTTTTTATTTTTTACTGTAGCAAAATGATTTGCTCTTCCTTCCTTCCTTCCTTCCTTCCTTCCTTCCTTCCTTATAGAAATCCTCTCATAAAGCAGAAATCTACCTGTTTTCAACAAGCAGCCTGCCAGTTAATAATTTCATATATTCACACAGGTATCATGTCTCTTCCTCCTGTAATATCCCAAATTTAATGGACTTTAAAACTGATGGAAAGGACCAAAGCTTTACTCCATGTGACACCTCTTGAAATGTTAATCTGAAAGGGACAAAAATTCTCAATTAGAAAAAAAGTGGCAAGCCCTTTGGGTATGATCTCCTAATTAAAGTTTATTCTGATGACATTGCTTTGCATATTTTGTGATTGGATCTGATACTGATAGATTTGGGATAGGGTGGAGTTTCTGATGAACAGGGCAGAAGTGAAATTATTCCTTCCTGCATTTGCAATTTAAATAAATCAAAGCAGAATTAATTACTTGTTGTACAAATACTTTCTATCTAAGTTGTAACTGGATTCATGAAGGTTGATTCCTACCTCAGCTGCACACTTTCTCCAGCAGATGAGCCTCTATGAGAAAAAATTTTTTGCAAACCTCATTGTTTGTACCAATCAAATGAGCAAAATAGATATTTTTTCTATTATTTTTTTCTCGCTTTTTATCTTTGGAGACTCTGAAACTTTTATTCCCATATTTCAGTGTTGTCTCACCTGTTAGATGGAAGCCTATAAAGGAACTTGGAGCATTCTCATCTGAGCCCTTCTAACTGATGATAAAATTACAGGGTAATGAACCAATGTCCCATTAGTGACCAGCCAAAGTCAGCAGCTTCCATAAACAGCTTAATCTTATTGTTAAAAGAAATATGGGTGCTGCTGTAATATGAGCTATTGATAGGTGCTTTAGTGCACATCAGAGCACGTTTACTGGAAGAACATTAATGGAAAGAGTACCAGGCTGTGAGCATTGCAAGCTGACTGGAGGCAAAAATAACCGCAAAAATAAAAAGCTATAGCTTTTTACAGGAGTAGCTGCACCTCAACAAATAAATCCTTTTATTTTCAGGTACGTACTGAAGTTTTTTACATGTCTTCCCAGTGCCTGTAGTCATGGCCCTTCAGAGAGCTTCTCTGTTGCCCACTCCCACCTCCACTTCTCTTCCCTGTGTACCTCAACACAGATCACAACTGTTCATGTCAGGAATTTCTCCTCTGAGGCTCCAATCTTTTGGAACACCCCTCCTCTGTCTCTGCCTCATTGGCTTGCATTGACTCATCAAACATCCACCGGGAACAAGTATCTGTTTCCTTTTCTAAATCACCTCATTGTTTCCTTCCTCTCAATGATGATTTACCTCCGTATTTAATTAATTACATGTTTGGTTTTTGAGGTATGCTTCTTCTGCAGGATGCCATATAAAATGAAGGCTCGTTTACAGGTGGAAAAAGAAGGTTGGTAAAAGCTTCAATTTTTGTTTCTGCAGAATGTCAGCTGCATTCCTGTGGAATGCAGGAAGTGCACACTTTGCCATCCTGTAGAAACCGGCGAAGAGGAGAACACAGTCTGGAAATGTTTTCTGGGAATTTTGCATGTTTCATCTCACTGGATGCAGACACCCACATTCATGGCAAGTGCTCTCACCCCAGGCTGCCTCTATATTGAGACATTTTTAGAGCAATATCCTCCTCATTCTAAAGCAAAACAAGTCAGATTAAGTTTCCCAAAAGTACTTTTTCTTCCATTTAATTATAAGAAAAGACCTAAGTGTTGACTTACTCCAATTTGCACATCTGCCCTGTAGAACTCCAGACTTAACGTGTCTTACCTGTGGCACCTTTCTGTGAACCAGCTTCCTTTCCAGAGGGAAAAAAATAACTAAGAGGAATAGAAAGAAATACAAGGAATGGCTGCACTAAGGAGTTATTAAAATGAAAGCTGAGAAGAATCTGGAAGACTCACAGGTCAGACACGCTGAACGAAGCACAAGGGCAGTGACACCTTCACTGCAAAAGCTTTGTTTGCACAGCACATCAAGGGTAGTATCTGCCTGAGTCCCACATGGGAAGCACTCTGAACTGTGAATTTTGGCTCCTAGCTTTCACTTCTGAGAGATAATGAGGAAGAAAAGATGCAACAAGGTTTCATAAAAAAAGGCAAGAAGCCCATGTGGCCTGATTAGCTTTTTTAATACAGGGCATGCATGCTACTGTAGAACTCCTGATTAATTACATGTTTTCTTCTGACTAGCAACAAAAGCTTCATGCTGGGGTGAAAAATAGGATGAACAATCTCATCAGTAAAGCTGTGGACAAATTTAGCACATGCAGTTAAAATCAAATCTGCATTCCATCCAGCCCAGTGAAAGAAAAAATAACGTCCAAAGAAAAGACTTAAAGACTTTAGGAGGCCTTAGTCTTTCTACTCTCTGTTTAATTGTGTTGCCCTCTGCCTAATTATGCCCCAGAAATGTTAAAATGCTTAGAAACTTCTTCAGCCTCCAAAATGAGTCTGTCCATATTGAATTCTGCTTTTTTATGTCTTCCTCTGATATAATTCTGAATCACAGCATAAAAGCTACAGCCACAGATTCTCCTGGAGGATTTGACAGAACATTGTGAAAGAACACTTGGTTTTGTCTTTATTGCACCACACATGATTTCCTCCATCTTGTTAATGCAGAAAATGTGTTATCTGAGGGAGAGGAGCTTGGAAGCTTGGAGCATCAGTGCTGTGCTTTAGAGTCCCTTTTTCCCCCCATTTTTTCTATTAGATGGCAAGGAAAATTAAATGTCTCATCATGATGACATAACAGATTCTCCAAATGCACCCATTTGGCAAGAAAACTGTGTATTTTTGTCAGTGCACTAGCCTCAGTCCCACAAGGGACTGGCTTCCAAGCTGTAATAAAGGAAGTGACAAGCTGGGTTAGTTGTTGCTCGGCTCTTCTTTTTGTGCTGAAAGCATTTATTTGCTTGGTTTCACAGGAGATCTTTCCCTGAAACTTTTCCATCTAGAAGCCTGCTCCATCCACAGCAGCGTTAGCTGCAGAAGGAGGCAAAGGAGCATCTGTGCTCTTTCCTGCCCCTTCTGCAAAGCTGCTCTTATTTGAGTCAGTGCTTTTCCCTCCTCATGGCCTTAATCTCTTCGCAGACTCCCTCACAGCTGAGCATTCTGCAACATCTAATCAGTGATTTTCTAACACTGCTACTAATTGCTTGTGCCCATGTCAATGCTTCAGTGCCTGGTAAACCCTTGAATCTGAAAACTTGTGAAATCCCACAGCGAGCTCCTAATTCCACATCTACACCCTCCCTTCAACCCTTCCTTTCCTCCGAGATTATTTTTTCCACTCCCATGCTTTAGGTTGTCTCTTAAAGTGGGAGAACAAGCCTGCCAAGGGTTCAAGAAATGTTTGGACAACATTCTCAGGCACATGTGGGGATTCTCGGGGCTGTCCTGTGCAGGGACAGGAGTTGAACTTTAATTATCTAATGGGCCCCTCCCGTCTTAGGATATTCTGTTTCTATGTTTCTATATTTACAAGGCCCATCCACTGAAGAAATAGGATGCAAAACTGCAGGAGGGTTCCTGGTTTTTCTTCCAGTCAGGCACATCTATTTTTGTGAGAGTTCTAAGCTGAGGAACTGACATATAAGCCATTATTTTGTCCTTAACGCTCTCTTCCACACTCTAATCATCATTTTTTAACAGCATCTAAGTCATGTCTTGGCTGGAGAAGAGCAACAGCCTGTGCCTCAAGGCTCATGGCCCCACTAAACCTCATCTCCACCAGGATCCTGCAGCACCAGTGAGCACAACCAGGGGTTTAAGAGACCTGATTTCAACAAGCTGCTCTGTCCTGCAGGGACTGGGGTCTCAAAACTGAACATCCTGCTCTTTATCACTGAGATAATTAGGGCAGCCTGCCCCACGGGTGTAGAGAAACTCGAGCAGCTCTGCAGATGGAAATGCTGTCTATTGGCTGAATGCTCTGATCTTCAAGAGCTTTGGCACCTCTGCACCTTGTTCCAAAGCACAATGTAACTCAGCCCTTAATGAGAGGGAAGAAACATATTTGAAGAACTAAAGAGAAATCTTGACAAAGTTTTTCAACCCTGCTTCTCTGACACAGGGTCTCTCTGGCACCTGTAAGTTCTCAAGATCAATAAAACACTCTGGACATCACAAAGACCCAGCACACTTAGCTCTGACTGCACTCAGAGAGAGAGACAGGTTTGTTTTGAAATTCACAAAAGCCAAATATGCCTGTTCTGGAACAAGAACTCAGGCTCCCAGTTCCCCCCAGCTCAGGAGAGGAGAGCAGTGCATTCAGGCTCTCCGTGATCAGACCTGTCACAGGAAGATGGAAATCTCTAATTGGAAAGACAGGAATGAGTTTGAACAAGGCATCGCTCAGAAAGGCATCATGAAAGACTGGAAGATGAGGTCAAGGTGAGGTTTGAGCTTAGGTAAAAAAGAAGTAAAATATTCTAGTGTGCCCCTTTTCTTCTCAAAGTGTACTTTACTCTCTCTTAAGTGCATCTGAAGATTATGTAGTAGAAAAACTGATCCAAGAATAAATTACATCCTTATCCTTAACACCCTTGTACTACGTCAAATTCATCTCCACATGTTTTTTTCTGTGGTATCTAATAAATTATTTAGATATAACTTGTTAAATAAGATGGGGTTTTTTTTCTGCCTTTATGGAAAAAGGCCCAGAAAATCTACACAGAAAAATGAATGGTTTTATTTCTCCTTGCTGCATTTTTTATGTTCTCTTGGGTAGATCCACTCCTGGCTTCCCTCAAAAACTTCAACTCAATCTCACAATTATATTTTCAAATTTAAAAAGCAATGTATGCTTTTATTTTCAATTCCAGTGCGCATCATGATATCAAAGATAACAAAGAAATAGAGGTGAGAGGGATGGATGATGGCAATAGGTTCAAAGTATCATTTGTTGAAAACTTAGCTGCATCCAGAGGTACTTAGATAGGCAAGGACATACCTAGAATAGATGTATGTACTGACTCCTTACTTTTTGCATTATAAAGTGCTGAATTCTGTTTTCTGGCTTATCAATTTATAATCAATATGTTGGATGGATGTAATTTA
This sequence comes from Vireo altiloquus, assembly GCA_013396875.1. Classification (NCBI taxonomy): domain Eukaryota; kingdom Metazoa; phylum Chordata; class Aves; order Passeriformes; family Vireonidae; genus Vireo; species Vireo altiloquus. Next base: position 154,938 of record VZRF01013938.1, on the reverse strand, counting down.
GAGCATAGGTTGGACTGTTCCTACTCTTTAATGAAATACACATTGTGTTCTGAAACTTGAAGTTATTAGACTTGGAGTTAAACACTTGGATTAACTTGTTAAAGCAACTTTTGTTGTTCACTTTTCCTTAGATAACATCCAATTTCATTTGATATGTATCTAATTAATGTCTATAGAGTTAGCTGAGTTCTCTTCTTCAAAAGATTTTAATTTAGATTAATTTGTTTCAATAGAATTGATAATTAATAGCTTGTGTGGAAGATGATGCTTTGTTTTGTCCATAGGCAAGGAGAAAAGGTCCATCTCATGGAAAAACTTTTAATAAATATGAAAAGAAACACTGGAAAACATTTAGTATGTGGTATTTCACTAAGAAATATCACAAAGTGTTTGGCTATTTAAACCAGGCCATATGTGCTTACTCTAACTCCATTAGATTCTATAATGTCTTTATTAGATCAGTCTTATAATATTTACACAAAATCTCATTTTTTAGAAGAGGACATAAATTTTCAGATGCTGCAGAAACTTGGTGAATGGAGTTAAACATTCAAGTTGCTTTGATCAAATGAAATGGAAGTCCTTGCTTTTCTGTCCTCTAACAGGGTAGCTAAGTGGCTGGGAGCATTGGTGCATGTGAAATTTTTACTAGTTTATAATGCACTTCCTTATTTATTGTGATGCCAACTTTTTAATTTTGGGAGAACTATCATCTTTTATGGTGCTATTGACCATCATTTTTTCAAAACTTGGCCTTATAAATCCTGGTGAAGCTTTTATATAAATCTATTTAGAAATTTTAATGACATATAAAGCTCCAATGATGAAAAAAGAATTCCCTGCATTTAATATTACTGAACACAAGGGTGCAACCATTAATCCATTCTCTTGAGCTGTCTTCTGCAATGCTTTTTTTGGAAGAGGGGGAATAAAGTTATTTCTTTAACAAGATACTGTTGACAGCCAGAATGAATCACAGTTACAGTCATATACCATGACTCTAGAATCCTCCTCTTCCTCCCAATGCTTTTGTCTTCCAATTTACCTCGGCTCACAGCCCATTTGCCATGGATTTATCTGCATTTTAGGGTTAAATAACACATATCAATTTAAAAACAATCCCAGCCTGGATTATGGAGGTGGCAGTACTAAAACTCCAATTGTATATACATATATATAAACTCCATTCTTTCCCATCTGTACTGAGCACTGACTTTACTGAAATGTTGGCCCAAAAGTGTATTAATCAGTCCAATTTTTCTGAATCAATCTTGTTAAGGTTCTTAATTAACTCTTTTTACTTATATGGAAATAAAATAACCCATGTTATGCAGTTGACTGAAACCTGAAAAAAGTGCTTTAAAATATTTCGTTAGTTTAAAAGTGGAGATTTTTGAGTGAGATTAAGTATAATATTAAGAAGATTAGTGCTTGTTTGTTTGTCATGAGAGTTTTTTGGGGTTTGGTTTGGTTATGCTTTTTTGGGGGGATTATTTTGTTTTGCTTTGTTTTGTTTTGTGTTGGGTTTTTAAGGAGAAATCACTAGGGCAAAGCAATGGCTCCCTTGGTCACAGCTTCTGTCATTCCAAGAGCAAAGCATATACTCACCATCTACAGAATTTTTGTTCCATGCTCAGGACCAGAAGATGAATTTGAATAAAACATAGGGTAAGTTTTTACCCCATGGACCAGATTTTGATCCTTCTGCAGAGCCCTCCATCATCTTCTACTCAAAACTACTGAATTGTCATTGCCACACAATTTTATTGTTCAAAAGTATGCTTATAAACACACAGAGAAGATGTTAAATACAAATGAATTTAACATTTTTCTCCCAGAGATTTTTTTGAAATGTATCTAAGAAGTTTGGAATTGCCAGGCCCATTTGTCCTTGTTAAAACTTGATTTTCCTGTTCATGGAAGCTGGTTTCCCCCTGTGGATCTTTCCAAGAGATTTCTGTAAGTCTAAGTATTCTTCAGGAAATGACAGATCCAGCATAAAGCATCCTGTGACGACAGGGGAAATTTAATTTTGCCACACCAGGGATGTCAAGGGATGTTGTTTCTTAATTTCTTCTATAGATGAAGCGACATAAAATTAAAAGATGGCTACAAGGGAAGGGAGTGGAGGAAAACTGTGTGGAGGAAATATTTTGGAGAAGTGAGTTAGGAGGATGAGTAAGGTCTGTGCTGTGTGGGGGAGATAAGATGGAAGAGAGGGACTAGGCATGTCTAGATTTCTGATGATGGCTAAACCTTATAGTCCAGGAGCCATCAGAGGCAAGACTTCTTGTGCTAAAGTAACCAGAGTCCAACTAAATGGGTATATTTTCCTTGAACATTATTCCAGCACAGATCATTGTGAGCTCTAATTAATAAGTAAACAGTATGTTCCTCCTATTCTCCCTGGCTTATGGTAAAAGGAACACAGCAGAAGGCATTTTCCCTAATCTAAATCTTATGTTGCCACGTTAACTATGTTTAAACATTGAAATATTGATTGAAGAGAGTTTTGAGTTAAAAGCAAGAAGTATATAATGGTGTGTTTAAAGAAAAGGCAGGTTTGATGAGCACTTTTCAAGTATGATTTTCTACTGTGAAAATGCTGCAAAGTATTTAAATAATGAAACTGGAGCAAGAATTGCAAGCTTATTTTCTCACAGTCTCCCCATATCCCAAGGCAATACAGATGTCACATCTTCACTGTTTCCCTACTCCCTAAAAATTACATCAGCATTAAAAGGCAAATGTCTACTTAATATTTATACAAAGAAAGACACCGATGGGTAACATTTTATCTGAAATGCTTTCTCGTTAGAGAAATTGCATTAGGAACATAACGCCTTGCAAGTCTATGTAGGCCAGAAGTCTAATCAAATTAACACCACTTCAGTGCTAATGAAGACTGGTAGTCATTCACCTTAATTAGCCATTCTGAATAAATATATTTTTAGCACCATGCCATTTAGTCAGCTCGGTTCTACGATCCTGTCCAACCTCTCGTGACCTCAGTGAAGTTACAGAGTCAGAAGGAGCATCAGCAGAGGAAGAAGTTTTGATGTCCCCCTTTCACTCTTAACAAAAACCAGGTCATGTCCTTGGTGAGTGTGTTCCCAATATAAAGTGCAGATGATCACAGTTACAAGCTGCTATATTTGAAACACTGAATGGGACTTGCAGATTGGGATCTGCACATTCCCAGTGGGACCTGTAGCTGCTGGGAGCTGCAAATCCAATTGCACAACAGCAAGAGAGAGGGCTGGGGAGTGTGCACAGGGAGTGAACTCACCTACCAGTCTCTTACTCATTTTGAATTTTCCTTTGGAAATGGCAGGTTTGTTGTATGTTATAAAGCTGTAAATGGACACCTTCTATAAAAAGAAATGTGGTGCATATGTATGTGGGTATTTGTTTTACAGCAAGCATGCCCAGCAGTGCTCCAGATCATGGTTGTTACAAAAATGCTTGAAAATTCGTAATATTTTAATCTTAGTGATATTTAGCTTTCATTTTATTATATTAATTATATTTGGAGTTTCTTTCTCATAGATTCACAGCATGGTTTGGGTTGGAAGGGACCTCAAAGACCATCTGGTTCCAACTACTCTGCCATGGGCAGGGAACCTTCCACTGGAAGAAAAGTCATGCTACCAATTCTTTTTGAACAAAGCACAAACCATGCAGGTTCATTGCAATCAATTAGAGGAGCATTTCAGTTTACTTAACAACAGCGAGTTCCATTTTAGCTGCAGAATTCTGTCCGTACAATTAAGATGAAATGAGGTGTTCAGTACTTGCTCAGATTCAAACGCAAATAAATCCCTTTAGCTGTACTAAGAACTTGACAGGCATTACATGGAGAAAATAGGCTTGACACCGTTGGGGAAAGGTTTGCTCCACTTCCATGGTTTTTCCTTGATCTGCTCACAATTTTTGAGACAGGAAGAAGACAGACTGGGGATCTTCCTGTTTACATGTTCCAGAGGGAAACCCTTTCAAGCTGTCATTTTAAGCAAATGCTCTGCTGAATGTGGATTTTTTTTTTCAGATAGGGATTTGGCATTATTACGAATTAATGTCACAAACCCAGTCTCTCATTCCTCCTTCTTTACAGGGAATACTCATTCTTTTAGAAGAAAAGTCTCTCAGTCTTTGTAGCTCAAATGATGATTCTATAAATCCGTTTTTCACTGTCCTGTATGTATCATTCTGTGCAGATGCAGTGATAATCCTTAATATATGGATATCTTCAAATATATGGGCAAAATTTGCTAAAATAAAAGAAAAATATCATTATTTAGTGATCTGGGTTCAGAAAAGGAGAAACCTCCTTTATAAATTTTCTCTGGCAGTAGAACAAATTATGATTTTCCTTACCACAAACAAATCTTCCCATGGCAGTTTTGGCAGCGATTGCAAGATATATGGATTCAGATAGGTCCAACATGAATTTATAAACTAGTAATGACTCTTCAGGAAAAAGAAATGCCTGAGGAATGGGATGGAGATGGTAGAGGTGCTGCCATTTCTGTGCGGAATCTCAGAGCTTTTGACAATAATATCTTTATTCCTCCCACAGTGATGAAGCAGCAGAGCAAATGGAGGAAGCTCTCCTGTCAGATTGGCTTTCAAATTAAGGAGAGAAGGAATTCAGTGTTTCATGACATTTAACTAGGTACTATTAACTGCTCAGGCAATTTTCCTGGTTTGTCCCTACTCTGATGCTGACTCATTCTTGCCCCTTGAGTCCATCACTGCAGACATCTCAGCATTATTCAATTCCTTCAGACATCTCCGTGACTAAAATTTGGCTAAAGTTTGCAGATAACTAACTGTCAGAGCTTTTACTCGATGGTCTCGGAAATAAGTCATTTTAAGTGATGTCTTGTGCCTCTAAAAATTGGGATCCTCACTTATCTTATTATATTTGTCCCATGGCTTTCATTTCCACACATTTGGGAAACTTGCACTGAAACCTGCATGGCCTCCACCATGTGTGAGTGCTAAAAGGTAGAAGATCTCAGGTAAAATGTATGTCTTTATCCACAAACATCTTAATGTTTCTTTACCAATATGCTGCATGGTTTCTTTATTTTTGCAATTGTATTGATTTGAGGAAGAAGCTTAATATATATTTTTAATTAATACATAGATCACAGAGCTGAGAATCAGCCAGTGTCTGGTTAAAAAGACTCAAGGATTTTTATACAGTGATATTTTTTGGGTTAAAAGTGTGTCAAAACTTGCAAAGAGAGGAAATGCCAATTCTTAGCCATTCTTATTGACAGCTGGAAAAATAGACAAGCTTTTGCTTTCACTGAGACTTTGGTTCTAAAGAAGAACCAGAGAGCCTCAAGCTAAGCAGAGTTTGGAAACTGCTCTGGATATAACTTAATTATGTTAGCTGATTAGACAATTTCACAGAAAAAAAGCAGTTGGTATCTGAGCAGAGCTGGGTACTTAATCAGAACAGAAGTAATAACATTTGTAGCCCCTGTGGTTAGCAGAGATAGAAAGGCAGGTAATTATAGCACAAAAGCTAGTGACTAGCTGGAATGAGATTTGAGAGAAATTACTACATGTCAGATTGCTGTGTCTCTATTGATACAATTGTTTTTGACATCCAATAGGGTTATGATTGTGTTTCTAGGCATGGTTTTGAAGATCATTTCTAAGTCTTTCATAAACAGGGTGGAGAAATTGTGCACACAGAAAATACCTGGAGGTAACATGATATTCTTCAGTGGATCAGTTGCCTTGATTAATTCCATGATGGTTCTCAGCCACAGCTTGGATTGACCCTTGTCATTTTCATGAGTGCCATGATGCCACAAATGAGATATTTTTCATTTGGAGATTCATAGCTTGTTCATATGTGAGGTATTCAAGGCCTTACTTCATCATCTCAAAGGTCTTTTCCAACCTAGTTGATTCTGTGATTCTGAGGTAAACACTTTGTATTGCATTGCTTTGCTTTTTTTAGAAACCAGTTCTCCAGAAAACGTGTCCACATTTATCTCAAGGAACAATAACATTTGATGGATAAATAAACAATCCTTCCAGCTGGGAGTTCATTGCACAGCTACTTTAAAACAAAACTTTCCTGTCATTTTAGTGTGTTCTGGTTATTTCCTATACATATAGCACAGACAGCATCTGCAATTTTACAAGCCTTCTGCAACTAGCAAAATTTATGAAGCCTAATTTCCTAAAATTTTGTACATTGTGCAACTTTCTATTCTTTAATAAGATTCAAGCATGTCCTGAGCCTTTTACACTGCCCAAGGTGTCTGTATCTAAACAGTATGAAAAATTTGTCTTGTACTGTAATCTTCTCTATGAAGTGTCACTGACAGAGTCATTCTACTAGTGCTTTTTTCATGAAAATTCCAGAAGATTGATGTACCTGAGGTTTTTGGTCCTCTGTCAAATTTGTGTGAAACTGGTCCTGAAGATTGATTAAGGTTAAAAAGATGGGACAAGCAGCCACACAAACACTCACAGCATGGCTGCCTTTACTTCCTGCCTCTAAGAAAACAAACAATCAAACCACAAGATTTTATCTTTGCTTATAAAAAATGCCTCCAGTTAGAGGTGAGAATTGGACCTTAGTAACTAGTGCTGTCAACTGAAGGAAAATTTGATCCAGTTGCCACTGACACAGTGTGATAGACTGTGAAACAGGGATGTCAATAACCAAAAATGTTTGCATGGGTTTGCTTTGGAACTTGCTGTTGGAACACCCAAGTGGCAGAACTTGGATCTTATTGAGAGCCCCTTGAGCACAGGTGCAGAAATGGTTAGGACAGAGCAATGATGTCCTCCAAGTTTGAAGGGTAGGTGGGTAGTTTAACTCGCACGAGGTATGGTTTAGATTTGATATCAGGAAAAATGCATTCACCAAAACACTGGAACAGTCTTCACAGGGAAGCTGTGGAGTTACCATTCCTGGAGGGATTTAAAAGCTGTGTAGCTGTGGCGTGGTTTAGTTTTGGCCTTGGCAGAGCTGGGTTAATGGTTGGAAATTATATTACAGAGGTACTTTCCAACATAAATGATTCTACTCTATAGAAAGGCTGGGTCCTAGAAGTGATAAAAGAAACCAAGCTCTTGGTATTTCAAGAGTCTGTGTCATTCAGAAGTCTCTGCAATTCAGGAAATGAAAGACTCATCACTGCTCCCAGAGACTGATCTGGACGTGAGGATACAAAGAGAAAAGATTGTTATGAGGTCCCTGGAAACAGGAACCAACTTCAACCTGAAAACCCAAGATACAATCTCTCAGATCATTTAGAATCAAGCTATGTTTGGTAGAGCAGAACTGGAAAACAACATTGAGAACCTTCTAGTTATGGTCATGGGTCCATCTGCTTTTGCAGAGGTAGGAAGTGGAATTCAGCCAAACACTGGCTATTTTTCACACTGCTGTTTCACAAAGGAATTCCATTTGGTGCCTTTCACTGTGCTCTGTTATAACATGATGGAAGAAAACACACAGAGCCCCCCTTTTCTTCCCCAGAGGACTTGCAGATGAAGAAGAAGGTGGCAGATAGTTAAGGAACAGATATTTGGAGAAGATAGAAATAAGAGCACTGGACTGCAGACAGAAATAAAGTAAACAAAAATATGGGTGTCTGGATGTGGGAAGTTTTATGGGTCTTTTGGTGAAAGACATTGAGGAGACCAGTGAAGCAATGTGAATATTTACAGATAAATCCTCCTGAAGGGGACTGTCACGACCTAGAACATGAGAAATCCCAAAGGTATTTTTTAAAAATGTATGGCACAGATTTGTTTTTCTCCCTATCAGAGAACAGTCAGGTGGAAAGTGTTAGGTATGGAGATATTAAGGTTTTTGTTTATAATTTGTTTCTAATACAATCTCCAAGGAGTCTGACTTTATGTATGTAAATACTCAGATTTATGTATTTATATAGATACAAAAATACAGAAATGGCAACATGGTTTGGAAATCCTAGAGAAAAACAAGCACAAAGAGCAAAAGAACACCAACAGATGTAGAATGAGCACCAAAAAAAAGCATTGCCTCATAGTGCTTAAATTCTTCTTAGCACTCTTCATGCCGCTAAACTCTCTTCTCAAATTTTTCAGGCATTGACACTCTTGAGGCAGAAAAACAACTCACACTTCACGGAACGAGGTCATTTCCTTTAAGATATTTTCTGGAAAAACTGGATAATCCATGGATATGTACAGCATTCTGCAGGTTTCTCCTCACAGCCCAACCAGCTCCCTGCTCCTTTGGTATTATAAGTGAAGGATTCCAAATGCTACAGGAAGGAGATAAGACTGCAAAGAACACACAGACCATGTCTGAATTTGGCAAAGACCTTTTGTATAAGCTTGCTTCCAGTCTAACATTTTTGTGAAAGGGAAGGCAGCATATACTTCAAAGAATTGCTCTTGCATGTGTACCATTATCAGAAATCTTTGTGCAGCCACCTAGAAAATTCCTGTGAGGATTATGAATTCTTCCACTGAGCAGAAAAGCTATTCTGTGTTGGGATAAGGAGCCAACAGCATATTATTTAGAATGAAAGTTTGAAACAGTAGTTGCATCAGCCAATTTTCAAGTGGTCCCTGGGGGTGAAAAATGTTGTCATGGTCACTCACTGAGTAACAAAATATGAAAATCAGTCTGCATAACTTATGAAGAGGAAAATGACCCAATTCATTAAGTGTTTTAATGGCAATGGCCTGCTCACCTCTGATCCTTCAATAAGCTACTGGCTCAATAAATATGCAGTTGTGCTCGCCTGAAAAGAGATGGGTCATGAAGGGAGGTGGTCACCAGAGGAAGCAGCTTTGCACTCTCCACACCTCTCTCAATCCAACCCATTACTCCTGCCCTATTTCATCATCTGCTGGCACTTGTCTGATGTCAGAGCCCTGAGTGCATCCCCTCCTCTCTGGGGGTTTGGGTGCTGGGGCTCAGGGCCTCAAGAGCAGAGGAGGGATGTGGAGATCTCCTTCAGAGAACTTTTTGTGGGAGCAGCACAAGGGCTGAGCCAAGCTGGGGGTTTCTGTTGACCACCTTACTGAGCTTGGCTCCTGGTGGGCAGGACAACAGGGAAGGGATCTGCCCTTTTTGGGAACAGCTGAAACCTGTTCAGAGTGTTCAGCATTTACAGAAAGAGGAATGCAAAAGCTACTCCACACAAATCACCTACCTGAACAAGTGCCTGCAGGCACATCAATTTAAAATCCTCCTGCCTCAGATGCAAGCCCAGCACAGTCACTGCTTCAGACTAACTTAAGCATTTCTGAAATTGGTTAGCTATAAAATAATTGTATTTCATGGTACAGAGCAAAGTTGTGATTAAACCACCTTTGGGACTATAGCATCTTGGAAAGCTCACCTGTCACCCTGCAGTGTGAGATAGTGGTCTCATTTTGAATTCTTGCGGCAAATTCGTCTTTGCACATATATGTAGCAGAGTTGGAGGGAGAGAATATGTTTTAAATTTGTGACTGACCTGACAGGTGCCCAGTCAGCTGTGACAGGCAGCTGCAAGGGCAGTTATTGCAACGGGTAATGCTAATATTCACTTTGGGAAAAAAAAAAAAGTAGAAAAAGAAAACCCAAATGGAGAATTATTTCAGTAGGTAAAATCAGATATTAAGTACAAACAGGGGACAAAAACTGGATTTAAATGTAAAAAACAGTGAGCTTCTTTGGGGCTTGAGTCTCACATCTGAATCAAATGCTATCTTCATATGCTAAGCAATATTAAAGTCATTTGAAAGATAAGATTAAAAAAAACCAATAAAACAAACCCAAATCACCAACTTGATCTTTTGGGGGGAAAAAAGAACATAACTAATTACTTCATCATGAGTCACACAGCCTGTATTTCCTCTCCAGATGCAGAACCTCTAGCTGCTATTTCACCACTGGCAGAAGGGCTTGCAATGAGCTCTGAGCAGAGCAACACCCACACGAGCCACAGGTGCAATGCAGCTCATTTATCTCATGGCTGATGTGACACCCAGCGTGGGTTATCATCCTTTTCTCATGCTTGGGAAAAATCTGGGGGGATAAAACCTAATTAAAGCAATCTAAGCATCTAATTGAGGTGCATACAGGCATGAGTTAAACAAGTGGATTTTACCTGTTCTGGTATTTTAAGCAGTGCTAGGGAAAGGGCACAGACTCCACAGCTGATGAAGTGGTCAGAGTAGCCCCTGTCAGTGTCTTCACTGAAAAAACCAGAATTATTTTAGGCAATTCCCAGTCAATTCTTGTGACTTGGAACAGGCCAGGTCCCATTTCAGAATGCCCGTGGGCTGATGTGTTGAGTGCTAAGAAAGTTTAGCTCTGTGGATGAGGCCAGGACACATCATTTGGCATGAGGACCAGAGAACATCCCCCAACATTTTTTATATTACAAGTACACCTTAAGTGTGCTTGGAAGCAATGATTTTCTAGTTCCATTCTGCCAACCTCACTTGCACAAGGCAGTATTTTGGCCAAACTTCCCTGCTCCTCATTGCAAAATCCCAACCTAAATTTGTGTGGAGTATTTTTTTAAATATGCCAAGACACTGTATTAATATATAAACACATCTATCTTAATAACTATCAATATTAACAGACCTCAGGGGTAATATCACCTGAGGAAATGCCAAGGTCATTATTTATTTAGTGGCACAATCACTTTTCATATTCTTGGATGGGACTGAGTTGTTGAATCCTGTGTTGTCTCAGACATTCACCGCTACAATTACTCAGCTAATCCAACCAATCATACAGGTTGCTAGTAAAATTTCAATTTTAATTTTAATTTTTAAATTAGTTCTTGAAAGGACCAATTACATTAGTGGCCCCAGGGGTAGCAAGGATGTGAAAACTGAGAGGTGAAATAACACTTATTCACCAAACTAAAGTCAGGGTATGCTTATTTGTCTATGCGCCTCCCTGATTAACAGATTTCAAAACATCAGTTTTGCTGAGGAACTGAAACTCACTGGGTCAAAAACCAAGCTTAATTTAAAGTATAAATTAAGTACATATAAATTTTATCTTTGTGTTCAAAATTATGTGCTGAATTTTATAATCCACTCTCATACTCAATTGGAAGTTGCAGAGAAAGAGCCAAGGAGTTGGACTGAAATGGGATGGGTTTGAGGTCCACTTCTGGTCAGGCAATGTTTATCTGTGTATCTTTTCATGACTGTCTTCATTTTCTCTTTTCTTCTATCTTTGCCCATCATATCTAACTGTTAAGTTAATTTGAGATTCATCTCACCTATCTTGCTGCCTATAATGCTGACATTTATATCTGATCTAACCCCTCAGGCTTCCTCTTTAATCAATGGAGAAAGATGGGTTCTTTTAGTTTGCATTTCATTTGAGCTATTTTAGACATCAGCAAAAGCTGATGAGATAAATTCCCTCCTAAATATGCTTATTTCTCTCATTTGAATATGAAGGAATCCTGGGGTAACTGCTGTGGGTGGAAGTGTCCACATTTAATGGAATAAAATGAATGCCTTTGGAGCCAGCCCTGTGCAGTATTAGCATGCAGAAAAGGATGATGGAGCACCTTTCCTGTGAGGAAAGGCTGAGAGAATTGGGATTGTTCAGCCTGGAGAAGAGAAGGCTCCAGGGAGACCTTATAGCACCTTCCAGTGCCTGAAGGGAAAATACAAGACAGATGGAGAGAGACTTTTTATAAAGGCATGAAGTGACAGGGCAAGGAATAATGGATCTAAAGTGTGAAACTCTGTTACTTTGTGTTTATTTGTTTGGGTCAGTCGCTGTTGAGGGGCCACCCTCAGCAAGGCATTGGATGTGATGCCCACCAGTCCTTGCCTGGAAGCTAAAGAGGGAGATTGCTCTAACCACATCTGAAACCTGCTGTAAAACCTGTCCCTGGCAGGGCTTTGGAGCTCAGGTTCTGTGTTCTTCCATCAGCCTCCATCCCAGTGGTCTCGTTTCTGTAGCAGTGCTTTTAGAGATGAGGAAAAAACTGAGTGTGAGTGGCATAAATTTAGAACAATGGTATTTTTCAGTGGTGACTCCCAAAAAACTGTACACTGCATCAGATGAAATGAAGGAATGGGACTGGACCACAAGGTGCTGTAGGCTATGTAGCTCAGCCTGGGTTTCTGCTCTCTCTCCCACGTCCCCTGCTTCTTCTCAAGTGCACTTTAGAGGGTAGATTGATAGCACAGCTACCTGTGGGATTTGATTCTAGACACATAAAAGGCTTTAGGTGTCTGAATGCAGTGATAGAGTCTATATCTGCAGGCTGCAGGTTCCACCTGTGATCCACAGGCAGCAAGCAGAATGAGGGAGACTCTCAAAATAGCTGAAAATCTGGGGAAGGGACACATGCTCTATCTTCCTGATGAAATTCCTTTTCATAGGAATTTTAAAAGAATCTGCATGTATTAAGACATTTTTGCTAATCTAAAATTAAGCAGATTAAAGATTAAAGCACTCAAAATATGGGGATGTCGTGTGCTGGGCCAGGAGTTGGACTCCACGAAGCTTGTGCATCCATTCCAGCTCAGGATATTCTGAGATTCTAGGAGATCATACACACAGGGAAAATTAGATGGAACCACGAAGAGTGAGGATGGAAGTGTGAGACCAGGGTGGTTCAATCACTAAGCAAGGAGGGAATTATCCAGGTTTCTATTTCCCACACCAAGGAAAATCCCCTCAGTCACTTCAAGTAGGTTGCACAAATATTTTTTTGTTTATAAGTCTTTGTTTTCTCTGCATAGAATGACAGCTGATTCCACAGGTGTCCTGTGACTCAGATTGGCAAAAGGTAATTTGTTCATAAACTCAGGATTTTAATGCACTAATTTCCCTGCTGTGATTTGTAATACTGCATTGTTCTGGTTTTGGCTTTTCTGGTAACCAGTAAGGCCTTGGAAAAGAGAGTGGAGAAAGGCTAAAGATTCCTTTTTTGGTATGAGAGAGGCTCCCTTCTATTCTTGAGGAGAACTGCACTTGCATGATGCTTGTCATGAGGAAAAGGAAGATGTTTCTGTTGCACTGAAAAAAGAAGAGGAGCAGTCCTTTTAAAAATATGCTTTAAAAAGATTCCCTTTCTAATTTCACCATTAGCTGGTAATGAGCAACCACACTTTCACTGCTCTAGTTTTCTCATTTTAAAATGAGTGTTATGAAACTTTCTGCATGGAGACTGCTTAGTTAATTGACATTTGTAGAGCAATTTCAGATCCTTGGAGAAAAAGGTCTGCAGAAGAGCTAAGCCTTATGGCAACAAATAGCTTGCAAAACTCAAGATGGTTCCCAAAAAACTCTATGCTAATGGAATAAAAAAAAGGAATTGGAGTGATCATTGTAGCATGTTCTCCCCCATCCTTTAACACTATCTATAATAAAATAGACAAAACATGCAAACAAAGCTGGGGAGGCTGGGGAGTGTTGGGTGAGGGAGAGAAAGAAAAAGCTCTTTTCACAAGGAAGTAGGTTTAGAAGAAGTAAAAAACCAGTTAATGAAGGCAGAAGAGCAAATAAATAGGTTGGGAGCTGAATTCAATGTGGCCTTGCAGTGTGCCTGTGCTCTGTACTTCACCAAGGAACCAATCTATGTTGGTTGGTTGTAGCCAAAGTATTGATTCCTAATCATGAGGACTAGAACAAGGGGAGGGAGGCTAAAACTGACTCACTATTTCCCCAGGATCATGTGCCTTTCTATTTTACAAAGGGAAGCTTCTGAATAGAGTGAGATAAGAGCAATTGAACTGTTACTCCCTATTTTAAATAATTCATTGATTCACTCTTTCCATGTAACAGGGATGTTTCAGATGTTTTAGGTAACAGCAAGAGGAAGAGGCTGCAGTGATGATGAAGATGGAGGATGCACCATCTTGATAGTGTCTGGTTTCCTTGGCTTGATGAGCCAGATGTTCTGTCTTTGACTGAGCTGCAACAGCACAGTTTGTTTTTTACCAACTGAGCTGTGATGCCAAATGCAGCTGGTCAGCATGACATGAAATTTGCTAAATGACTGATCTGATGGGTGATCAAGGAAGCTGCTGAATTGTGCTGGAAAACAGGTGGGAGGTGGCTTTTCTGTAGTACCACATGTGGTGGGCTCAAATTCTGAAAAACTCTCACCATTCATGAGTGAAAAAGCATCCCAGAACAGTGAAGAGCAGCACTCTACTGCCCACAGGGCAACAGCAGCTCCCTTCCTTCGGAGGCCTTGAAGTCTGCACTGCCAGTGGACAAGATGTTTTTTCCTGGAGCTTCTGGATGTACACCAGGCAGCACTGTGACATTAAGGTTTTCAGAAAATTGAGTGTGGACACCTGTCTGTCCTCAAAGTCTGATCATTTGATGAACTGTTTTCATTTAAAAGCCTTGTCTAACCCTGTTGTAAGGAAAAACAGCCGGAACTGGACTAGATGAAAATTTGAAATTTGCTGGGAAGGTGTGAACCATCGTTTCCTCCTGCTGCAGGGACAACTGCTGTTGCTCAGTGCTGCAGAGCAGTCCTTTTCCTCCCACTCTCTAGGAAGGCAGGATCAGGAACAATGAACACGTTTTGCATCTCTGCCAGGGATGAGGAAACAAAGGGGAATAACAATAAATCCCTCCAGCACTGCAGCTTCTTGCCTCTCTTTATCAAGGCTGTGGTATCAGATGAGATGTTGCTCACCTGCCTTTTGAGGTTAAACACAGTCTCAGAAACACACATTCCTTGCCCCTCTAAGCTTCAGTGGCCCCACTGCTTTAATGGTTAATAATAGCAGCAGCCCTTTCTTGGCTCCATGACAGTGCAGACTATTGTGATATTCTGCTCCCAACACTCCCTTCCTCTCCAGCTCTGAAATCCAGAACCCTTTCTCACACTGGCTTTCATGTCAGTCTACCTTGACCTTCATCTCTCAGAGTTTCTTCATATTCTTGTACTCCATCTTCTCTCCATTGCCATGTTTCTGCTCAGGTTTTGTTCTCCTTGCAAAACTCCAGGCATTTCCCCTGACAGAACACAGAATCACAGATAAGCTGAGTTGGAAGGGATCCACAAGGATCACTGAGTCCAACTCCTGGCCCTGCTCAGCACCATCCCCAAGAATCCCACCTTGTGCCTGAGAGCAATGTGCAAACTCTTCTTCAGCTCTGTCAGGCTGGTGCTGTGACCACTTCCCTGGGGAGCTGTTCCAGTGCCCAGCCACCCACTTTTTCTAACGTCCAACCTAAACCACTCCTGACACAGCTCCAGGCCATTCCCTCGGGTCCTGTCACTGGTCACAACAGAGCAGAGATCAGTGCCTGCCCCTCCTCTTCCCTCAAAAGGACGTTGTACCTGCAATGAGGTCTCCACTCAGTCTCCTCCAGGCTGAACTGACCAAGTGCTCTCATATAGCTTACCCTCAAGGCCCTTCACCATCTTTGTTGCCCTCCTTTGGACATTCTCTAATAGCTTAATATCTTTTTTTGTATTGTGGTGCCCAGAACTGCACACATCATGGCATTGATTTGTTTTTGCTGTCATTGTTCCTGTTTTCATCTTACTGTCTCTTTCTGTATTACTTAGATCAGAAGTTCCTTGCAGCAAGGACTTTCTTTTTGTCTGTGCTGAGCATGGCAGGTGAGGATCCCCTTTCATATCTTCTGACTTTTGTAGTAAAACTCCTTCATTCTTAGGTGAGAAGTTTGGGCAAGGAAGGACTAGAGTTTGTGTTGTTAGCTGGATAGCTGCTAACATGAATTGACAGCAAAGAGGCAGGAAGGGTCTTTGTATGGGCTCCACGGAGATGTTTATTCCAGCCAGGCATGTGAAGGATCCAGGGACAAAGGCCAAGCATCATGGGAATGTCCAGGTTTAAGTCTGGGGGGAGGTAGGGGCAAAGAGAGCATCAGGGACCAATTTTTGGGGGGCAGTGCACAGGCAGCGTATGGGAGCTGATAGGGGAACAGGGAGGGGTGACTGAGGGACAAGGGGCTGTGGGTGAGCAGGGGAAGCAGAACTGGGGTACATTAACAGAACAGAACTGGGTGTCCTGTGGGAGAGGCCTCTTTCTGTCACTCTAACCTGGGGAGTGGCTCTTAAAATCTTTTCCTCCATAGGAGCCTCATGGTCCCTCAGGTAATAGGCTCACTGGCCACCACAGTTTGCACTAGCAGGAACTGTCTTCTGGTATGCATGGGTTCTTCCAGGACCAGCTTCCAGAGTCAGAACAAAATTTCTTTTTCTTTAAATTGCCTTCACCTAGTTTGAGTGCAGCACATTCATGTGACACTCTTCATCCCAAGAGCATTTGTAGCATTTCTTCAGAGGCTTGTCTGTTATACCAGAACATCTCTGAAACTGTCCTACTAATATCAGCCGAGCTAAAATTCAACAGAACTAGATCAGGGACTGTATGTGCAAAAATAGTTTGCCCCAACTTTGCAGTTAGTTATTTACAGTTCTCTAGAAACCTCATCCTAATTCTTGGCAGCAGTGAAAAAAGCAAATAAAGTGTTAGAATGCATTAGAAAAGTAATGAAGAAAGAATCAGAACAGATGATTATGCCACTGTATAAATCTATGCCTTGCTCATCCTGAAAAGGAGCTCTTTAGGCCTGGAAATAGTAGAAAGGTGGGGCATAAGGATGCCTAGAAACACAAAAAAAAAAGTTATGCCAGGAAAGTGAAAAAGGGAAAATGTATGAAGGAGAAATGGCTAAAAGAATAATATGATAGAGGACTCTGCAATAAGGAGTGCTGTAAAAATTTTGAATTGAAAAACCAAATTTTTTTTATTTCAGAATAGTTAAGGAAAACCTAATAAAATAACAATGCTTTTTCACCTAATGTTTAATAAAACCATGGGCCTTAATGTCGCAGAATAATTGGGATGCCAAAAAATGGCCTTACATGGGTAAAAATTATTGGGTGAAAAGTCTAGCAAGGAGAAAAAGCCACTAAAAATTATTAAATGTGATAACAGGAGTGCTCTTGAAACCTCAGAAATTCCCTAAATTAATCAGAGTTTGTAGCAGGATCAACTACTCTGCCTATGCTGTTTCACATGTTCACTTACATCTGTTATTGAGCATTATGAGAAACACTGGATTGTTCCTGAGGTTACTTGGTCTTTCCTAATGTTGCTGTGCTTGTTTCCCCATGGCCTCATTTTTGCAGGTGTGAAGAGAAAGTTGTATTCCAAGAAGCAAAACCAAAGATTGACAGCTTCCCAACTAAAACAGAGGTAAAATTAAGACAATTAATTTCAGCTGAAAATTAAGTCCCAAGTCTTTCACTAAAATATCAGAAATTTCGAGCTACAGCCAAGTAAATGTGTTTATGGGGGAGTACGGCGAAGTCATACAGTATTTTGTAATTAATACATAATTTTTTCATACTAGGAGGAAAGAAGCCCAGAATACTTATTAAATTTTTAATGAATCATGGATGCATCTCTTACATATTCATCTTATACATCCAGGTATACATAGGTAGATTTATCTTGTCTTTCTCCTCTTTTTCCCAGCCCACACCATACACTCTGAAAGGATCCACTTGAGAGGACTCAGTCAGGTGTTACCCTCAAACCTCTCTCTATCAAGAGTGAGAGAGAATCCCCTTCAGCTGAGCAGCAGGGAAAGACTAAATTACTCCGTGGATGCATGCAAGAAGAGAGGGTTTGATTGCAGTGGAACATATTTTTTTCCAGTACCAAAGTTCTTCCAGAGCAGCTGTTCAATCCTAATCCAACCCTCAGCACCGTCCATGTCTGAGTGACTTCCCCCAGCTCACTGAGACCAGCATCTGCCTCAGGAGGTTTGTTCCCTCAGGCATCCTCCATCAGGGCTTTTTTTGTGTGTGCCATGTTTTTTTGTTAGGCAGAAATTGTCTTGGGGTAGGTGTAGATGGTGTTTTTTAGGTGATCTCCTATGGCATCTAAGATGAAGCCAGACATTTATGATGTCATATGTATTCAGAGGGCAAGGAACAATCCAGACCTTCTACTTATCAGTGCTGTCAGACTCAGGCACCTGCAAGCAATGGATAAAGATCTTTTCTAACCTTTCAAATCCCTCCTTCATCCCCCCCGTAATTCCCTCTGGGAATCCAATACATATTTAAGAGGAATAGTTGAAAAAGCCGATGTAAATGTATATGCAAACCACTTGAATCGAAGAGGTGAACCAGATGCCACATCCTGTCCCTGTACAGAGATGAGCTGAAGGTGTTCAGTTTAGGCCCCATATCTAACTTAAGGCTTAAGGCTTTTGTGCTGCTCCTTGTTTCGAGATTTTTCACATCTTTAGGATGTAATATGCAGGTGGTAATGGGAAAATCCCTCGCCTCTAATCAGGAAATAGAAAAACTTGGAGCCAAGGGGAAGGGAGATTAGTGGGAGTTCTGACACAGATGTAGTAAAGGGAGTGGGTAGTGTTTGATTTTCTGTTCTTAGAGTCTTTATTTTTGAGATAAGACAGTAGCTAACACACTAAAATTAAATTCTGAGGGGGACTCTGTGTTTCAGCATCTTCATTACTGCATTGCTTTGGATCTAAAAGAGGCCGTGGGTGTTTCTTTCCTATTTTAAGTTAGCAAATTCCTCAGGGCCTTCCCTGTTCTGTTTTAAAAATAGCTGATTATTTTTTAGCTGTACAACCCCCCCTGGAAACTATCAACCTCAGAGCCTTGCAGACCCCCAGGAAGTTTTGGGTGTTATCTTTGGTCTGGGAGCACTCTGTGTTGGAGGCCTTGTTTGTGATGCTGATGCTTGGGACACACTGAACCTGCTGGTAGGAGCTGTCAGTAGGAGACTCGTGATTTCTTCTGCCCACTGACAGCAGAGTCAGAGAGGGGCTCTGGATAGCACTGTCTGAAACAGTGGCTTGAACTACAACATCCTGACAGCCTCATAAGCACAGGTTTATCAGTTCCAGGTGGTATGAGAATGAACCTAGCCAAGGTCAGGTCAGTATAAATAGGAGCCTTTGTGATTAATTTTGGGGTCTGGGTTGGTACTTAGGGGAGAAAATGAGCATTAGTCCATAACTCTGCTCTTTCTGTAATGCTAAGCAGCTCATGCTTTCCCAGTGCAGAGAAGGTGGGATGCTCCTAGAGGGGAGCCTGATGGTACTGTCTGCTTTCCCTGTAGCATCTGCCTTTGAATTCCTTGAGTAGCTGCACACAGAATGTATGAGACGAGGTGTTTTTTATGTATGCACACTGGGTAGTGAAGAGGAAAGGAGCCTGGTCAGCCTGCTTGGTTTCAGTGATGAAAATGAGTCCTGGAGTCACTTCTCCGAGATAACCAGCATGGTACAGTGACAGTGGCCATACTTCCATTCCCATTCTTTGAGGCACTGCCTCACCCCCAAAGCATGGCTGAGAAATTATCATTACAGCAGCATATGCAAGTCAGTGCACAGATGAGCAGATGCCTTCTGATTTCTCTCTTCCAAGGAGAATGACCTTTATTATCCATCCAGTAAATTAGAAGTCTCTTACTGGAGCATGTTGCTGGAATGCTGCACAGTTTATGGATCAGTAACAGGACCATCTATTGTGGAGACAGAGCTGCTGTTTGTGCTCATTAAGTCCATATACTGAGCACCTGCATGAATGAATAGGGGCAGCTATTGTTCCCATGCTGTGGTCTCTTTACAGGAGCAAATGACTCAATTAGGTTATGTGTTTTATTTCTCTGATCAAAAGCAATGGTCCACAAAACACAATAATGGCCTTAAACTTCCAGCTTGAAAATTTATCCACATTTGAATAATAGGAATGAGAAAACCATTTTTAAAATTTTTTGCTTTATATTCACTGGCCAAAAAATTAAACAAATTATCATGCACCTGCAGTTGAGGTGGGTGCCTTGTGATTTCAGTCTAGCATTTGGGAGGATAGATGTACCACAGCATCTGGCATTAGCCCTTGGAGACTTTTGAGAAGAACAACTTGAGCACTTTTCCAGGTGCTCTGGTACCTGAATGCTGCAGGAAGCTCATGCACACAAAATCCTTTTTGCTTCTGGTTCTGCAATCCCAACCTGCCATCTGGTTTCAGTGTAGTTATTTGCTGCAAAACGAGTCAGAGAACACTGCTGCTGGAACAATTACTGTGTGAATGCACACACAGCCTCAGCTTTGTTTCACAATTCACAGTTATAGGAAATGCAGATCTACAGTGCACAAAAACCTCCCTCTTTACGGGGGGAACACTGCTCCCCTCCCATATCTTTGGTCTTTTCCCAGCTATTACTATGAATTCCTGCACTTTTGATCCCACTGCTGTCATCAAACTGAGATGGCCATCAAAGAGATGGCTCAACCACTCTCTGTACTGTAGGATTTTGCCCCTCCTTGGACCCTGTTGTGAGGGGGGATGCCTTTTCTCTGGCTGCCCTTGCCATCCTCAGTGAAAGGGAGGGATAAAAAGCCTGCTACATGGACATCTTCACTGTATTAATCTTTCCCTTGCTATGACCCTGACCCATTTTTAGGATGGGTAGCTATCTCTGTTTGAGAAAACCTCTCAAGACTGACATGCTTTGAGAGCAGAGCCCTTCTAATTACATTCCTCACAGGATAACCATCCTGAAGGAGTTGCATAATCCTCCCTTTCACTGTCCTGCTGATGAGCTGCAAATTGACACTATGTAAAAATAGTCGAAGCTTGGCCTCCTTTCTTCTTTTGAAACTGTTTTAGAGAGCTTCTCTCTCTTCAGAGCAACACTTACAGATTTGGTTATTTGCATGTGGTGTGACTTGCTTTAAATTCTGTTTTATTCATATCTCTCTCTTTTTCCTCTGCATGCCTGTAGTGTTATGTCTGGGTTTTACTGTTTTTTAATGTATAGAAAACCTGTCTGGCTGTAAGTAAAAGATTCTTCATTTGTGTAAGGTTCCTTCATTCAAAATTAGCTTCCATTTGCTGCAGTTTTATCTTAGTTCTTTACTAACAAGAGTCTTGTAGAGGAACAGGTCAGGAAAGGAGGATTTTTCTTTATCACAGCCTTAAATATATGTTCAGGATTGTGATGAAATCAAAGAATAAGGACTGTTTTCCTCTCTGGAATCTTAGCCTAAATTAAAGTCTGTGATGCTTAGTGGACTAAAGAGGAGGAAAAAGCTAAATAGCAGGGCTAAAATTTTGAGAAAGAGCTGAAGGAACAGAGATAGTATTTGGCTGATACTTGCTGTGATGAAAATCTTTTCTCTGGGCCAGACTTGGAGTGAGTGTTCAGAATGAATGTTGAAAATACTCTGCAAACTGATGAGTTTCTGTCAGAAAATCCTACTGCTTACGAATGATAATAATGAAAATGTGAACTATTTTATAATTTCATATCGCATATTTCATTCATGCAGTCTGAGTAAGCTTAATTTTTCTTTTTTTCATTCCTTTTGCATGTTCACACTTTTTAGAATAACAAAGACCATAGAATTGTCTGGATAAGTCGACACTGAGCTAATTAAATCTGTGAAAGAGATCAGAAATGCATTTGTGAAAGATTCTGTGTAAGCGCAGAAGATGAAAACGTCTTTGCCCTGACATGAAATCAACCTCCAATTAAATGGATAAGATAAAGCAATAAGAGGAGAAGAGGTAAATTGCAACTTTCACTTCTTACAAATTATGAATTAGAAGATTTATCTGAATGACTCAGATAAACAGTTGAGTCAGATTAGTCTAATAAATCCCCTTTCATCAGCTGAGTCTCAGTAATTCATTCTTCTGCTCATTAAGGACGATACTAAGTGGGCAGGTTTGCCATTGTTTAACCATATGCATGGGGACACACTTAATGCACCTCAGCAAAAGTGTCTGCTGATACCACCTGGGAGCAATGTTGGGATCATGCCTGGTAACCATCATCAGAAGTGAATGAACAAAAGCTGATCAACTGAAATGAGCAAAGAAAAGAATGACAAAAGAATGATAATATCCTTTTTTTTTTTCTTCTAGAGGACTTAATGTGACATTGAGATCAGGAAAGGCCCTTTACTTCCTGAGGCACCAGGGTGGTCTATGGTACCCTGAGGCTTGTGTTGTTCTGGGAGACACTCTCACTGGACAGAAAGAGGAAGAATGATCTGCTTTCTATCCCATCTCCCAAGCTTTAGAGAGACCACAATCCTTGCTTGCAACATGAAATTTGTGATCTTTCTTTTTTTCCTGTTAGGTCTTATTTGTCTTTTCCTCTCTTCCCTTTACTTATTAGTTTATTTTTCTTGCCAGTTACCGACTGAATTTTGTAGGAACCACATCCCAGAAGCAAGCAATATGCAGTGACATACACAGTCAGGTACAGATTTGATACTTCTCAAAGATAATCAGACGTAACCTGCTGAGTCAATGTTGAGCTGAAATAATCATTAAAATGTGTGACTGTGTTTATGGCATTGGAGATAATGTGGTGTGGTTGTTCTCCTCTGCAGTGGAGCAGGATAGAGACAAAATACTGCAACCTCTTTTTACTTTTTTATTGTCTGTGACTAGTTCATATTTTGCTTTCAGGAAACTAGGATGACTGACCTCAAGTAAACATGAAGGCCCCAGCCTGTCTTAATTAACCCTTCCCTTATTTTTCCCCAAAAAGAAGTTTGAGTACTGCTGTGTCAGAGGGGGGAAGTGGTCTTGGTTTAAGCACCATTCTTAATGATTTATATTTCTACTTCCATTTTCAGTAAAAGGTAGACAGTTTTTAACTGTAATCATTTTTTGATGGATCCAAAAGTTTCTATGACCAGAACTCCAAGCCATTTATTTGATCAAGATTAATGTAGCAAGGATGAAAACTCGTATTTTGGAGGGATGCTTCAATTGTGCACATCTTCAGATTCCTTCCACTGCCATTGTGTTCTTCTGCTGAGTATATCGGAATACAAAAGCACTGATGTATTTAGGTTACTGCCCATTTGCATGAGTTGTAATCTATGCTAAAGCAGTGTATATATGGAAAAGGGCACACTAGAAATACCAGCCATATCTGCTAGTGTTTGTCTATAACTTTCCTGAAGGTTGGATTTAATATTTAAATTTTCATCAATCTTTTCTGTGTCATTGAGGGGGAGGCATTTCTTCTCTAATCAACCATATGATCCTTCAAGTTGTCTCTTCAATGTTGAGAATAGAAAATGAGGGACTAATTTCTTTACTAAGGGGGATTTTTGAGTGCAGTCTCTATGCTTCTGAAAGTAGAAACCACAGGTGTGTAAAGGACGCCCGTCCTCCTCTGTCTTTTGTGATGATGTGAAGAATAGGGGAGGTTTATTGATGGGAAAGCAATTTTTAGGAAGAGATAGGATAAAATTGATCAGATATGAATGGTGCTGCTGGAGCTTTAGCAAACGAGCAGGAACAGAAAGAATACAGAAATGAAAGAGAGAGCGAACTTCTTAAAGATAATATTTCACAGTTCTTTATAGCCGGCTGTTCCCTGTTCTATATGTATTGGGGAAGGAAAAATATAAAACCTGCAAGTACAGTGATAAATACTTCTCTGTGGTGCAAATGACTTCATAAATACTGAACTTGAACTTGTGTTTTATCATCCTTTCACCAGGCACCCATGGTGTGCTATTTATAGCCGTGTAATTCACAGTAGACTGTCAATTATCCCATAGGGAATTTCCTGACTGTTGGTTGGAGGGCAGTGGAATTCCCAGCTGAATGGCAGCATTTGCTGTAACATTATGGCACGCTAGAAAATGTGATTTCACTGCAAGCTGCCTATGGCTGGGATGGAAATGTTACGATAAGAGGGCACCAACAGCTTTTTAGCTTTCCTCTTGGTGCCAAAACACAGCTATAATGAGTGCAGGAAAAAAACTCCACTCTCTCTTCAGCAGCATTTGCTTCAGTCACATTTTTGCTGTCCTTTATTGCTGGAAGTACAAAAATGTGAGACACAGCCAAGGTATAATGGTGCGGAAATATGAAGTTTTTCAGCTTGCAGAGCTTTACTGGCTCTGATCTAGCCAGTTCAGAATATAAATAGATGACAACAAGATTTCTTCTGCCCCTCTCAGTGTACATATATCATTTTTAAGACCACAGAATAATAGAACAGTTTGGGTTGGAGGGGACCTTAAAGATCATCTATTTCCAACCCCTCTGCCTAAATGAGTTGCTCAGGACCCCATCCAGCCTGGCCTTGAAGACATCCAGGGCATCACAATTTCTCTGGGCGACCAGTGACTGTTCCTTTCCACCCTCACAGCACAGAATTTCTTCCTTATATCTAATCTAACACGCCCCCTTTAAAGCCATTCCCCCTTGTCCTGCCACTCCATGCCCTTGTCAAAAGTCTTTTTCCAGCTCTCTTGGAGCCCCTTTATGTACTGGAAAGGGATTCAAGATTTGAGGCTGAACAACCCCAACTCTCTCAGCCTGTCTGCACAGGAGAGGTGCTCCAGTGAGTGCTGAGCTTCTTGCCAGCCAACAGCCCCACATCCTTCTCCCCAGGGCTGCTCTCAGCCCCTTCCCACCCAGCCTGGAGTTGTGCTCCTGACAAAGATGTATTATTTTAAAACTTGTCAGCATAAGGATTAGCAAGGCACCCATGGCATCCATGCAACAAGATCTCTTCTTTACCCAACTCAGTGTCTCTAGTAGGCCTTTGATTTCTACTGTTTTGCCTGTGTTGAACTCCAAATCTTAGTTTAATTTTACTTTTTGCTGCAAAGAAACTTGAAGGAAGGCATCTCTTCTTCATCTGGAGAGACAGAGTACAGGATTCCACCATCAGTACAGTCTCTGGCTAAATGCTCATTGCTGAATATTCACATCTGTTTTCATTCCTGCTTTTAATCTGCTATTGTATATGATAGCTTTCCCACAGGTTTTGGGAGCATGTACCCACAGTACATCAATTCCCATCAACCTGTTCATCTGCATTTCACTATTCCTTATAAAATGTGAAAAACAAAACTATTCAGTAACATTCTGGTCTGTTTTGGCAGTAACATACGAACAATTAACATTTCCTTTCCACCTTTCTTTTTTGCTCCATGATCACCCATCCAGAACTTCTAAATGCTTTTGTGGCTCCACAGGCCCTGGTCTGCATGCCTGCACTGCAGCCCTTGCTCATGGAGACACATTGTGACAATTCAAAAAAGAAATGTTTAAAAAAATAGTAATCAAGGTCCCAGTTTTAGCCTGCTCTGCAATGGAAATCTACAAATTTGCCTATTCTTATTGAATTTACCAGCAGATATTTTTACTGGCTCAATGAATGTGTCATCCCAATCTCATAAAAAAGGACATTTAATCTCTCCATTTAATGATTTCACATTAGCAGCTACTTTTTGAGATTGGGTTGTTGTCTAATCTGTTTAAACTGGAATTTATTATTAGTGTAATGTTCTAATATTTTCATCAGATTGTTCTGTGCTCAGTCACAAGTATTGTAGAAATATAAGCACATTATATCTCTACTGTTTCCTTTATCAACTGAACTTGTAGTGTCCTGAAGGATGTAATCAGGATTATGTGGTGTGATTTATTTTTCAAGAGACACTGTTGAGAGGCAGTACTTATAGCCCTGTTCCTTACTTCTCTCCTAGATAAATGAATGCTCAGTTGTGTTTTCCATTAGTTATTGGGGATTGTAGAAGGGGGTTTTGTTACTTGGTTTATTCCTGCTCACTTTCTGAAAATTAGTATCTGTTAGTTTCTCCATCATTCTGGACTGTGCCCATATCAGGTTTACTGAAAATAGACAACAGCTCTGCACAATGCTCTGAGCCAACTTTTTTTTTTTTTTTTTTGCTTCAGGTGCAAGCTATTTTGTTTTGCTAAAGAATTTTCTTTCTTATAGTCATGGTATAATACACTCCTGAGTAACTTATGGACTGGATAATACTTTGTCATGCTGAAGTGATAAGTGTTCTGCTTCTTTCAAAATACAGAATAGAATAAGTTTTTGAATACATTTGACTTCTCTGCATCATTGCATATTTGACTGCTTACCTATTTTTTTAGTATTTCTTTTCTTCCTAATACATTAGAGTATTTTTCAGCCCTGCAAGCCATTCTTTTGGTGCAGCCAACCACCAGCCCTTCCTGCTCTGACATTGTCATTCTTAGATGCCCTTCTCATTTTTGGAGTACATGACCCAGAATTTCATGGAAGTAATGCCTTGCTACGTATTAAAGTTCAGTGCTTTGCCTCCAGTATTTCCAGCTGTCATTAGTTTTCAAAACAAGGAAAGTTTCAAAACCATCATGTGAATTTTCCCTGCTCCATGACAAGGTTCCAGAAGTCTTCTGTAGCTCTAGAGTTCCTCAAGATATCATGGCCCCATCTTATATCAATTCCAACTTCTTAAAATTTAATGCCTCAGTTGAGTCAAATAAAAGATTATCCAGAATATTTGAAATATTATATATTATATGAGGTATACATCAAATTATATGATTTAGATATTATTATTAGACACTTGGAACTATCTTCTTCCCGTCATTAACACAGTTGGCTGTACATCTCAAAAGAATATATTCACTGCTGGCTGCTATGAGGCTTTGCTACTCCAAAGTTAAATATGTAAAAAGCAACTAGAAGTAATTGCAGGTAACTATAACCAGCAGTCAAGAAGTAAATTAAAAAAAAAAAAAAAGTAAAAAAGTCAACTAAAGAAAAAAAGAGAGAAATTCACTTCAAACAGGACAAAAACAGTAGCAAAGTTATGTCCAGGACACAGTAAAAATATGGCTATTGGTCTATTCAGTAACTTCATTTTAAGATTTGCTTTTGTACATGAATTATCTACTTACATTTTTTTCGTGCTTCTACCTGTTTTCATTTTTTTACTCATTTCCATCTCTTTCAAAATTTTTTTCCCCATTTTACCTTAATAAAGTTTTTCGATTCCCTGGGCAAGCAAGTTTTATTAGTTCTTCTCTCTGTTCACTATTTGGGCATGTTATAACAGCATCCCAAATCCTCCATCTGTTTGCACCCTTTAGTCTTTCAGGATTGCCTCCGTATCTGGTAGTATACATCACAGAGCATTGCAAATACCTTCCAGATGGAGGACAGTAGATGCTGAAAACTTTTTTAAGTTGAAAAGCTCTGAGTCAGGCTGTGGGCAGAGTTTAGTTTCCATATCCAAACCTTGGAGGCAGATATTTACCTTCTCGGGGTTCCCATACCAAGATTTCTGTGTAAATGAAAGATGACTGATTACATTTTTTATGATTACAATACCTTTAGTAGGAAGAAGTGGGCTCTGGAAGTGGGCTTTGAAAGCTGTTTCTGTCAATAAAAGAAACTCTTTCTAGAGAGGGAAGAATTAAATGCAAATTTAAAATAACGAAGAAAGTGTTCACTCACAAAATGCAGGAAGCACCAATCCAATCACCTGAAAAGCAGAAAACAGTTTGTAAAGTGTAGTCGATAAAAATTCTCTTAGGTTTAACATGATAAATATCTGATGTCATTAAGTGCAAAACCTGGTATTTGCAGAGAAGAATTCCTGTAACCACCAAGTTTAAAACTATTCATAAGGATATTTTGAATTTTTAAGATTTGATTAAGATCACAATCAAATATTGGTTTCAGAATTTCATGAATTCACTCTGTGATGCCTGAGCCGAGGCTGGATCTCTTGAATATTTTTTCTGTCCTCTATCCGCCTCTTTTCTGATTCAGCTGAAATACACAGGTCTGGTGTCATTCTGTCTTCCTCTGAGCTTCACAAATATAGCTAGAGGTGCCCCTTTTGCTCTGAGGATACGTGTCCTATGAATTTAAATCACAAACATTACAGACAGATTTTCCAAAGGCACATTCACCTTGGACCACTCCCATGCCACAGAGAACTAGGCATCAGCTGTGGCTGAAATTGGATGGAACTCATCCAGAACTTGAGGTTACCCAACCCAGAGACGTGGAGAATTAGCAAGAGTGATTCTGTTCCTTCTGTTGCGTCAGTGTGTTTGGGGCAATTCCACCAGAGGAACATCATGTTGGGACCTTTCTGGCTTTTCACTGCTCTGGAATTCGATTTGAGGCTGGTGGCTATCCAGCTCCTCAAGCTTTATCAGAGTCTGTTCTGTATTTAGAGACGTTGCCTCAGCTCTCCGTCGTGGCAAGGCAAGACTCCTCTTCTTTACACAGCAGTCAAGCTGATCTGATTGCTGAAATAAGAATAAATATATCTATGCAAAACCTGTAGGGGAAGAGATTTGCTCTGTTAATGAAGACATCAATTATTTGCACACCAACACAGCAGAACCCTTGGTGCAAACAGTGTTGAAGCCTCTTTGTAAAAATCCATTCTATGGACATGCAAGGAAATGCTGCCTGAGTTCTGAGGGATGTAGGACATAGAAGGCACATGCATATGCACATGTGGGGAGGTGGGAGACTGAAAGAGTGATTGGAAAGAAGACACAAAATATGGGAAAAGCGCTCTGGGAATAACTGAACACCTGATGATCGTCTTTGGCTTGCATTTTTAGGGCAGTAACTAGGGAAGGGTGGCTGGCTGTGAGGGGCCAGCTAAGGAAAGTGATGGAGCCAGTGAAGAGGCACAGATGATAAGAGGAAATGCAGATAAAAGAGAGTTTTGGTGATGTTATGCAAGCAGTTGAGTGGCAAGATGAGGGCTCGGCACATACGTGCTTTGGAGAAGTTTGTGCAGTGAAGCTATTTGTGAGGAGAGAGTAGAATCTAATTTGTTTGAACTCTACCATCTGTGGTGTAATTGCCTTATTGCCAGTGGGATTTATATGAGTAAATGAACACTAGAAAGAGGAAGAATACTAATAGTAGGGTTTAATTTTATATAGGACTGTCTCTGCTCATCTGTGTAAAGAATATGAAAATAAGTCAATTCAAAACTATTTTATATAGGGTTATCACACTTCAGCTGTGAAAATTATATAGAAAATAGGTCAATTACTACAAAACTTCCACTAAAGAGGAATAAACACACTATCATAAAAGGAAGCTGATTACTCTCTAATTGCAAAGAATAAAAAATTATGTCAATTCTAAGATACATCTTCAAGAGAACAAAAATAAAATTGGAAGCTGACATCTTTCTTCTACAAATAGTTTCCTGAAACCTGCTGGTTTGACAAGCTTCCAAACCGACATCTTCTATTTATACGTAAACCCATTGCAAGTTTTTTTCCCCAGCTGATATTTGGTAACAAGGCACTTAGCAGATGGTATGCCAAGTTGTATCACTTCTTTTGTGATACTGAAATGTGTTTTTTAAGCCTGTTTCCCATTGAAAATGGTCTATAGCAGCTACCACTGCGGTTACAGAGACATTCCTTCACCTTCACAAACCTTGCCAACTGATATGTCAGGCAAATGTTGATGAAAGGCAAGGAGAGTTTCAGGTTGTATAGAGAATTTGACCATTTCACATAGACTGAGGCACTTGAAATGCATGTGCATAAGGTCAGATCAGTTCTCCTTTGACGACAAACTGATACCCTGATATACTTCACCCACAAAAAAGGCCTAAGAGTGTTCTCCTGAAGCTGGCCTCTAGCAAAGCAGCAGAGCAGACACTAGAAATTACAGGTCCTCTTTTAATAACAGCCCTGCTGCTGTGATTAGGACTGAGAAAAGGAGACCAAGAGGTTGGAATAGAAAAACTTTATCAACTGGACTTGTAGATTGGACAATGTCCTACTCCTCTTCTTCAGCTTCAGCCCCTTCCTGCACTTGATCTGGGCACTAGAATGAGCTGAGGTGGGTGTGCTCTCACCATGGCACACTGAGAAACTTAGCAGGGCTTTGGAGTTGGCTCAAGGTCAGACGAATTTTCTGCTGGAGGTTGTGATGCAGTGGAAGTGAGGGATGGGAAGAGTTTGTGCCCTCCTGAGTGGATGTGGAGACTGAGCAATGTGGCTTAGGCAGGCTTAAATACTGAAAAATTGCTAATCTGCTGTCATTAATAATTGGTGATTAACATCCATTTGAATGTTCCATTGCAATAGAACATTTCACAGGTTTTGCGTTTGTTTTCTTTTCAGGCTCCTGATGAGACACAGAGTGAAACCTGTCTGTGGTGGAGACAGACAACAAAGAAGGAAAAGCAGAGACACAACTTGTGCTTGTGGAAACCACAGGATAAGTGCTCTTCTTCAATTTACTCCTGCTGCCCTATTTATTTCACAAGGCAGTAAATGTTACAGTGTTTGCCCACATGAGTGGTAAATAAACAAGGCTTGATCCACTTGCTTTCCTGTAGTTTTCAGCTGTCCATAGAGCCAGCAGAACCCATGAGACACAAGCACTTCTCTGAAACAGGTAGGAGAGACCAGGAACACCCTTGGACAGCTCAAATATCTTTAAATTTTTCCTTATATCTGTGGTGTCAGTGCAGTTTCTTACATATAGTTTCTTAATGTACTAATACTTTGATCAAATCAAATTTTTTCAGAGTTCCGTTCCTGCAATATCCAAGTACTGGCATAATAGATGATGATTTTAAAGCCAAAACCACTGCCATTAAGTCAAATTATAAATTGAGATCCTAACTGACTCAAGTTCCTCCAAGAAAGGTTAATTCAAACTGACTGGCAATCATTAATATTCAGTTCTTACTGTTGAATTAGCAGGACCTGGTCATAAATCTATCTTAATCAGAGTCTTCCTGGAAAATGGACAATGGGCTCTGATGACTAATATCCTGGCTGAAATTTCATGGGAGGTTTTGCTAAGTATTTAGGGAATTAAGTTTTTTGTTAGTACTTCACTGAATGCTGATCTACATGTGTTGCCATTAAAAAAAAATAAAAAAAAAAGGGAAAAAAATCTAAAGAAACGATGGCTTCATTACATCATGCTTGGAGCAAAATATTATTTCTGAGGTTTTTTTATGTGGGTGGTTCCTTCTATGATGAAGTAAGCTGAGTTCAGAAAACTAAGTATGCCCAGTGTAAACATAAAGTTTGGGGGAAAGCCAGTGAGTATGAGAAGACTGACAATTCCCACTGAAACTTGTCATCTGTCTTGCAGCATATAAATACAATAGGACATTCTGACAGGGGAATAGTCTGGCATATTGTTCAGCCCACATGTCCAAGTATATAGGGCTGGTGTCTCAACAACTCCTCATTTTCTGGTTCCTGCTAAATGCTGTGTTTGTGGAAAAAAAAATAACAGTTTCTCTCTAGTCTTAATTCTGGTGCTTAGCCCTGATGCAAATAGATACAGAAAGCCTTTTGTTACCATGAATGTCAACTCATTTGGGTAGAAATCCCTTAAAACAATTAAAGTAATTACTCTTAGCCTGAATGAGTGTTGAAGAGACTTCAGAGGGAGCCCTGGTGTGGGATACAACTCCCTGTTTCTGTCCCAATACATCTCGCATCAGGAGAAATCCCATTTGTGTGTCTTCCCATTGTACGAGGTCATTGATTCAGAACTAGAAATAATCTCTGCATCCTCTTAAATATCAGTATTGCTCATTACAGCACTGTTACTTGCCTTTCTTTCTTCTTTCTTTCTTTCTTTCTTTCTTTCTTTCTTTCTTTCTTTCTTTCTTTCTTTCTTTCTCTCTCTCCCTCTCTCTCTTTCTTTCTCTCTCTTTCTCTCTTTCTCTCTTGTCGCCCTGATTTTTCAGCCTTCTGATGTTTGCAATTTTTGTAATGGAGTTCTCACACATTTCACGTAAACAAAGCAATGTTTCTCTAACTGTTCCTTTTGTTTTTCATTCCTCTCCTGAGGAAGAGACAATTGATAAACTTCTAGTTTGACCAGTGTGGTTGGAGAGGAGGCAACCTCATCCTCCAATCCATGGTCATTGTCAAGAATTTATATATATTGAAGTAAAATTAAACTGTGTGCTTTTTTCTGCTAGGGAAACTCACTGTGTGTGTTTTGTTCATTTCATGACCTATAGTAACACTCTCTCTTTTTCTCTCTCTCTCTCTCTCTTTTTGTCTCTCTTTCTCTCTTTCTTTCCTCTCTCTTCTTCCATTTGGGGTGAAAAAATATTCTCTTAGTACCCAAGACAAAGTTCGAGGTCACTGCATTTATCCTAAGGAATGACCCAGCATTCTGGTCAAGTTCTCTGCTCTCACCATTCCTATTTCCTTTTGAATCCTACTCAGTTTTGTGTTATTCCTTTCTCCAGCAATATTTGGCAGTGTCAGTAGTGACTTCATGTTCATCAGCAAATGAAGATTGGGTGAAGATGAAGGTCTGTGGTTAGCTAAGTTTCTGCATAATTCATATTAAAAGTTTAAAATAAATTCAGATGCCAAGTGCACTAGACAGGAATTCATCTTTCATTTACATATTTACAAATAACAGGAGGCACTGAATATTAACTCTAAGAAACTCTCCATCATATGAGGACTTTAAAACTAGCTTTGAGACTAGAAAGAAAAAGGTTTAAGATGTAGACATATACCTTTTTACACAATCTTAGCAATTTGGGGGAACATTTTTTTTGTATTGATAAACTAGTACAAAATCTGTTTGAAGAGACTTGCATTTCTGTATGGTTATCACCAATGTTTCCACTGAAATTCCTGGACTGTGAATCTACTTGCATTTGTTCAGCTGAAACATTTTCCTGCTGAGAACTGTGAAGCTTCATTTCCTTTAAAATTTTCCAGGGACAGGATGTCAGTCTAGGCAGAATGCCCTAAGGGATATCCAGAGGAACTCCAAACAATGCATTTTAGAAGGCTTGTCATTATAACTGCAATTCTACAGATCTTACAAAAAACATTTTTTAGGGAATTTTTCTTTTAGCAAATGTGATTGATACTTTGGCTATTTCTTTTCTCTTTCAAAATGAGAAAAAATAACAAAACATTTCCAGTGAAGGAATTTTTTTCATGAAATGCCTCACTATCAGTATAATAAAAAGGTCCAGTTCTTGATTATACTATATAGAGTGGATTTCAGAAGCAAAATGCTATATTTGCCCACAGTGGATGTTTATATCTTAGTGTTAAAGACTGCCGTTGGCTGTTTTGTTACAGATTTGAGGGAAAAATGGTGACTATACCATCTGAAATGGCTGACAGGCATGAGATGTGATGTCTTTGTATTTGCTACAGAGAAGTTTTCTGTTTATTGCAGGGTCAAGAATCCTCTTTTATGGTGGACATGTCAATCAGGATTCTGGAAAACCTTGTTTAATCACTCACCCATTCCGAGCTGTGAAAACTGGAGCAAATTATTTAAGTGGGAATTCACCCTTACCTCATTTTAGCATCTTCCTGAGGTGCCTGTGATGGAAGACTTGATATTCTGTGTCATCCCTGTAGGCAACAGTGAGAGACAAAGGGGATTCAGGAGCTAAGAACCCAGCTAAGATCTGATTTTGGGATGTGCCTCCATCTCTCTGTTGTCCCCTCTGCTCTCCACTTAAAAAAAACAAATTTAACCCCTTATATCTTGGTTTTTCACCTGCAGAAGGAAAACATTGCCATTCTTTCATGTGTTCTGCTATTATAAGCTGTTTCCCCAGGTTTTTCTAAGTCAATGCTCCTGTGTCTGCACTTAGGCAGCAATTTGCCTTATGGAAATACCTGAAAACAAGAAAAAGGCATGGTCATGTGACAAACATTAATCTCTAAGACATGCCATTAGAATTACTAAGAGGAATCTCAAAAAATATTCATTTGGAACCACTGGCTGCCTAAGGAAAATCTAACACTCTCCATTCTTTTTAGTCTGGAAACTCAACCCTTTGCATTTATTTACATGTCCATGTTAAACTGATTGCCCTTCCTCTGTGCAGCTCAGGAATTATATTCATCATCTGATCCTGATGGTAGATCCGTGCACTGCCAGCAATGACATCGGTTACTTCAGTGCTTCTGTTAATGATAAATTTAGCCAGCTAAAAGGATGAGGTATGTGCCTTCAGGTTGACGCTAAATTGAAATTACCACTTAGCCTGCGATGAATTGCCTACGTTTTTATTAATAGGCTAAATTCCAGATCTGACCTTTCCGAAATTGCTGAATTACTAAATCCTGGGACAGACATCAGAGTTCCTCTTACAAGGAGAAGTGTCTTATGCAAACGTGTAAGGTCACCTAGAGAAGAGCCCAGCTCTGGGTGCCAGGTAACCTGCACACACAGGTGTTAGGTGTTTACAGCTCCAGGATAATGCTCCTCCACCTCCCCAACCTTCTGTGGGTGTAACATGTGGTCCTGCATTGCCTTTTCTAGCTTTATCACCTCAGTTAGCACTACTTTCCATTTCTAGAATCCCCCACTGTAAGCTCTGCACTGTTACACTCAGAACACAGGAATACCCATCCTGGCTGGTCTCTGCTAAACGATGATGAACTGCTGATTTATCCTCAGTCAAGTCAGAGGTCTTTGCTTGCTGCTTCCAGCCCCCACAAAACAAATTAAAGCACTTATTCTGTCCATTGTTTACATATTGCACAGGGTTCACAGAACCACAAAAATGGTTGAGGTTGGAAGACACCTCTGGAAGTCATCTGAGCATGGTCAGCTCCAAGCACTGCCTGGGGCTCTGTTCAGAGGGGTTTGGGGCATCTCCGAGGGTGGAGACCCCACAGGATCTCTGAACAACCTTCATTACTCTCACAGTAAAAGCTTTTTCCTTACATTTTAGTAAAAAAATGGGTGACTCTTAATATTTCTGTGTAAGAGAATGCACGCTAAGCACAGCTTCCCATGCTGGTTCTTCCCTGAAGAGATGCTGTTTTCCAGGGCTCAATATTTTCTTACACAGTAAATAAATAAGAAATGGTCAATGAATTAATGGATTATTAACCACTGTCATTAACTAGCAAGGTTGGTATGCCCTATATGACTGCTGTATTCAGTTAAAAAGAGCTGGATTTTGCTCTGTTTCTGATGTGGTCCGGAATTAAGGTGGTGAAAAACTACAAAACAACATAGCTGGGTGAATTATCTGATAAAAATAAACATCCACATCCCACATGGCATCTTCCACTCATCCAGTTTCATCCACAAGTGGAGAGCTCTGGAGATAAACAAATATTGTATGACTACTTGCAATATTTGCTAAGTCTTAAGGAAGCTGCAATGTGTTCATGATGAAACTGGAAATGCAGGTGAAGGTAAGTGCTTGTAATCCTGCTGGTGTGGACTCAAAAAAGAAACTGTTTCCTAAAGAGGGGTGAAAGTCCCAAGAAAAATAAAAACTTCACTATCCTTGGCACAGAGAAAGGGATTGAATAAAAACCACCAAGGGACGAGGCTCAATTTTCATTATTTACTTTATCAAAAATTGAGGAATTTATGAAAATGAAATTAAAAAATTTGTATCATGATTTGGAGTTAAAAATTTGGCTGAAATAAATAAGGAAAGCCTGGGGTCCCCAGATGTGGCTGAGCACACTGGGGTGAGTGGGCTGCGTGATGTAGAGCAATCGCTTAAGGCCTTGTGATGTGAAAGTTTTAGGTAAAATACATTAAGATTATCTGAGAAGTTTTTTCTGGGTGACAAAGTACAGTCCTCTTTGAGAGTGGTGCAGTGATGGCTGCAGAATAGAAGGTACCAAGGGAAAAGGCAGAAAAGATGAGCCAGGAAAAGTGTCAGGGGCAGGAGGGAGGCTGGTGAGGAGTGAAGAGCTGCAGTGTTATGGTGCAGCTAAGGCAGGTGCAGCACCAAGGATGCCTTTTATCCCAGTGTGGGATGGAGCAGGGACCTGAAGGGAGAGTCCTGGGGTGTGTGGGCTGGGAAACCTCCAGCTGCATTCGCAGTTTCTCCATCCGCAGATGATGAGAGAAATGTGTTTACTACAGTAAACAATGTTTTTAACTTAAATAAATGTTGTATGGAAAGGAACGGCTAGCTGGTTAGTTTGTTGTTTTTATTTCTTTCTCTTCATTTCCTCTCTTCCCTCAGGATGATACTCTACTTTTAAAAGTCTGAAGGAAGGAAATATCACTCACTGTCTGTGCAGAGGCTTGAGGTTTTCTGCACTTTGAAGTGCAGGCCCAGGTTGGTGTTTATTATCCATCCCTGGAAACTGAACCCAGCCCTGAGTGCTGCCCTCAGTGCTTAGCAGAATGGATAGATCCCACCAAAAAAGATGATTTCTCATGCATCAGTCTCCAAATTTATGTGTCAATCAGGGACAGACCTGGAAGACCCAGTTTACCAATAAAGCTGCATTATTTTTTCTTGTTGACAGAACACATGAAATGAGACTGACCAACACAACTCACTAAATCATATGCAATCCAAAATAAATTTCTCCAAAAAGGAAAATTTTTACCAAATATCTCGATTTTCATTTCAACATTTCCAGGGGTCTTTAGAAAAGTGAAAACAAGCATCAAAAAGGAAAAGCAAAACTTTTGCTTTGTACAACTTGACGCCAAGTGAGTGCTTCTGCAAGCGAGGCAGGATAAGATCGATTATTTCCATTTCACTGCGTTCGGCTGACATCACTGGGGGTGCAATGCCAAACATTCCCAAGCTACATTTTCATCAGCATTTCACTATGATTCATTGGTTGCTGCCTCTAGACACTGTGTTTTGTTCCTCAGATTTATTTTAGAAAAGATGATGCTAATTCTGGCTGGATAAGGACTCTCTAAATAGAGCTGGTCTTTGCCATAACCTGTAGCCATGATTCTGGCTGAGCTTTCGATAGGTGAAACCAACTCATGGTGAGTGTCCAGGAAAGTGCTGCTGAGCTCAGTCTGCAAGCAGTCTCTGGAAATAGACTGAAGAAACTGGGACCATCCTGGTTTTTTGCAGCCTCATCTGTCCAGGCTTGGATTTGTAAAAGCTAAAATCAGTTGAGAATTCACACGATTTCTGTGAATTCGTGTTTTCTGTCCAAAGTGCTCACCACGAATGTCCAATGTGCTGCAGCCCCATCTCTGTAGGAAGCTGATTTCCCTAAGTTCTGCATGTCCCATGTCAACATTTCCTCTCCTCTCAGAGCTCCCAGACTCATTTTGGTGTCTGGCATGGCTGCAGCTCTAAATGCAGTGTTGTGCTGCTCAGATACCTCCAACCCTACAGCCTATTCCTGTTACTTTGCCTTGCTAGTCTCCTTTGCAGACACATCCCCATATCACCCTGCTCATGAAATCTCCTTTTGGTGTTACCTGGGATCCCACAGCCTCATCCCTGTCCTTACACTGCTGGGTTATGCCTCACATGAGCAGGCAGTGCAGACCAACAGAAGCAGATCCACAGAGTGACACAATTGGTGCTGAGGATGCAACAACCTCCACATTTCAGAGGGTTTTGCCTTGGTCCATGTCCAGCCTGGTCCAAGGGACTGCAGGTGTTTGGAGAGTGTTAGCAGTACCTTGGAACTGCATTTTCTTGTTTCAGTTTCAGACATAAAAAATCCCATTTAGGCTCTCTCATTCCCCTTTTCAGTGCAGGATGACCAAGAGGTAGATACTTCCCTAGAAGCCTTCCCAGCACTCCTTTCTGAGAGAGGAGTCAAGATGGAAAGAAAGCCTTGTTCCTCTATGCAAACACTGCAGTATTTGTGCTATTTTTTAACTAGAGGGAAGCAAAAATTCATCAGTTTATTCCTCAGTAAGAAGAGATCTGAGTGTGCTGTACAGAAGCTGTGTTTGCTATTGAAAGCCCTGTATTTGTCATAAGGCTCTTAGTCTCATTAAGGTAGGAGCTGCAGCTTATTGGAAAAGGCTCTTGATGCAAACACTCCAGACAGGGCTGTCCCCAGATCAAATGATATTTGTCATGAGGACAGTTGTGCAAAGATTCACAGTGAGGAAAAAAAAAATGCATCAGAAGATAGATTACAGGGTCTCCTTTCAAGGGCAAATAATTAGGTAGAATTGTGCAGTTTGGCTTTTTATGTAAGACTCATTCTCTAGTCTCTATTCTTATTATAGACTAGAGGTCTTTGAGGTGGGGGGAAAGGGAATTTAATGAGCAGTTTCTGCAGTTCCTGCCACAGGAAGGAAACTTTGGTGAAGGAAACTTTGGCATAGGAAAGCATATACT
Organism: Vireo altiloquus; assembly: GCA_013396875.1. Lineage (NCBI taxonomy): Eukaryota > Metazoa > Chordata > Aves > Passeriformes > Vireonidae > Vireo > Vireo altiloquus. The sequence continues at coordinate 117,026 of VZRF01013938.1, read as the reverse complement.
GTTCCGTCCATATATCCATATCACATGCAAATTTTACTGAGGAATATGGAATACACAGGAATACTCCTGTGCTGAGGGAGAAATAGATACCCCCAATTGTGTTGCAAAATGATAACATTTTATTTCTGACATGAGATGCTGTATCAGAAGAAAGAAGAGCAGTTCAGGCACACAGGCAGAACAATTCAGCTCATCAATAAGTCAGTGAAACACAAGAAAGTGGGATAGTGTCCTGGAATCCCAACTTGACAGGCTGCTGTGCTCCTTGTCCTGGCAATGGCCCCATGAACTGGAGGCCTTCTCACAACCCACGAGCAGGAGGCAACAATCGTACAAAGAACTTGAACAGGTTTTTATCATCATTGGTGGGGGTCCCTCAAGATTTATCTTATCCAAAGAGCCAAGGGGCTCATCCCCAGTGCAGGAATTTTGCCCTGCAGGCCCCAGAAGAAGGGTGAATGTCCCGTTTGAAGCCATGCCCCACATCGGAGGGGTGATGTCAGGACAGATTCCCCCCACCTCCAAAGGCAAGGGGGATGTAGGCCCTGCACAAAACCATAAGAATCATCCAGCACTTGTCTTTGGTCCTAATCTGTGAAGCCTCTTTCTCTGTTTGTTTGTTTGATGAGGCTCATTAGGGGCTAGTTGAAGGCTGCCAGCTCAGACTGCTGAGCAGGCTCTCAGCTGTGCTGAAGAGGCTTCATTCCAGCCAGCGCTCCACGCACACACCGAGGCCGGATGTTTGCTTCCTTTCATGATGGTTTTCTTTTTCTACTTGATTGTGGACTTGATTTTTACGAGTGCTATAAAAAAAATCCAGCATTCCTGGTCTCAGCTGGGTTCTTGCAGCTGTGGGTAGAGGAGGCAGGGAAGCAAAGACTCTGTGTTTTCAAGAGCCAAAAGCTCCTAATCCATAATTTGTGCTGATTGCTCTCTGATACTTAAGGAAGGAGTTAATTAAGGTTCCAACTCCATTCTCTTCCATCTACAGCTATTTTTATTCGTGGTCTACCTGTTTAGTGCCCCATTTGTGCTTGTAATAAAGACACACCTCATTGTTTTTCCCAATAGGAAGCCAAGGACTCTTTATTTTGGTACTCAAAAATAAAGAGGTTTAACTTCAGGGTTAAAATGTCAAGCTCTTGAAGGGCAAGGAACATATGGAGCCCAGCATCCAGTCCCCTTTAGAGGCAGTAGGTGCCTCCACATACACACATATGTATTACAATGCATATGTATTACAATGCAGAAGGAAAATTTACATGCACGTGTACATTCAGGTGCCTTCACTCCTCACAGCAGTTTCCCCGAAGCAAAAGGATGCCAAAATTTGGCTGCAGCTTTGAATTATAGAGGACATAATTTCCCTGGTGGCAAATTATAAACCTTTCTCTTCAGCCTCCTCCTCCTTTCTCTCCTACACCCTCTCCGCCATCTTTTGCAGAGCTTTTAATTTCTGGCTTATTCTCCAGAAATTTCTGTTCATCCTCCTTCTTCCAGGCCTTCACCTGCCCTTCTATCCCACCCCTTACTTTGCTGTTACTTTGCATCCCACTCCCAGTTGCTATTCCCCCCATTCTGTGTTGGATCCAGGTTTCCTTCTCCACTCTCCTCTCTGTCAGGCTGCCAGCTGCAGCAAGCCCTAAAAGCACAGGAGAGGAAACTTCATCTTCTCCATCCCAGACCTCATCACGTGCAGAGCCCCTGAAGGAGCAATAACCACAGGTGAAAGTCATGCTTTGCTCTAATATGCTCTGTACAGAGCAGGTTCAATCAGCAGATAGGGACAACCCCAACAGTAGGCCCAAACATCCTTTGCCACAAAAAATAAAAATTGCAGCTTTAAATCAACCCTAATAAAGAAGATCATCCTAATAAGAACTGGAAGTTTAAACCATGGCTGATTTGGCTTGAATTTTCATGGGAAGGATAAAAAGTGTTATTCACAGTGTTAGAGAGGATCCCTCCCAAAATCACACACACCCCAAATTTTGAATCCTGCAAGAATTCTCTGTGAAACCATTGTCACATTTGGTTTGGTTGGGTTTTTTGTTTGTTTGGGGTTTTTTTTGTTTGTTTGTTTGTTTTTATTTTTTGGGGTAGGAAAAGTCCTGTATTACTCTCTCTTTACTTTGAAACATTTGAATTGCTTTTACTGAGCCTTGTGTATAAAAATCAGCTTGAGGGTTACACTTTTTCAGGCATAGGGAAATATCAGCAGAAACCAGCAATTCTGGCAATCCTTTTAACACTGGAAAAGCAAGTACTTCTTTCAGCAGGCAGTGGCTGTGGATCCCTGTATGCCTTGCCACAAGGTACAATGAAACCTTGATTTCCCTGAAAGCATCTGACTCCTCACATATAAACAACTTTTTCTGAAAATTAAATTGGTGTCTGTATCTTGCTCACGTAAGAAAATGAGAAACGCCTAGCTGAGGGAAGATGGGCCCAAACCTTCTGAACCCCTTTGGAGAAGACAGGTACAATAGCTGGTCCCACCTGGCTTGGAGGAGCAAAGAAACTGTAACTTCTCTGATATTTGGATTTCATTATGTGGCAGCTGGTAGACTCCTCTGAAATGAGTTTTTCTTAGAAATATAATAAAGTTAAACTGGAACATAAATAGAAACCATGAAAAAATATAAATCTGATGGTATTGAAAGTGCCAATACATTAAATTTTCAATTTAATCAAAGTCACAGGCCATTTAATGCAATATGAAGAAAAAATATTGAGAAATGAAATCATGGCAGTTTCTTACACTGCAGTTTGTCTAAAAGACTCCAATTATATTGACTTTCTGTAGATCTCAACTTGTTTTAAATAAGCTGACCCACCCAATCTAAGGCTTGCGGGGTTTTTTGGTCACTGTTAAAAAAAACCCAACAGCTAATAGAGATGTTTGCCTGTGCTTACAGTGTGTGTGGAGTCCAAAGAAGTGCATGGCTCCCAGGAATAAACTTCCTTTGGCATGACCCAAACCTAAACCCCATTAGACTCAATATATTTCTGCTGATTTTGGTATCTGTAATATTGGCTGTAAGTGAATTAAGCTCTGAGCATTGTCACAGCAAATGTTTTACCCCAAGGTCATGAAATTCTTGTGAGCACTCATGAAATGCTTGGGGTCAGGAATGGGCTTCACTCTTATGGTTCCTCCCACTGCACACTTTGTTGCAAAAAGTGTTTGTCTTCTGTGCAAAAGTGCTCAGAAACTTGAAATCATATTTGGATGTTATGGTAGGAAATAGGGAAAGGTAGAAACTTTCTCTAAGACCTAACTAATAGTCATGGGAAAAAAGGAGAATAAAGTTGATGGTTCATATCAGTTTAGACTCTGCTAAACTGGAACATAGATGCATCTGGATTTTAAATGGGAAGGATGTGCAAAAGATGACTCCTGCCCCATGTGATATTCTTTATATTTATAGTCATAAAAAATAGTAAATTATCCTAGAATTGTCTGTCTTGGAAAGGAACTTTTAATTCCAATCCTCTGCCATAGGCAGGGACAACTTCCACTAGACCAGGTTGCTTCAAGCCCCATCCAAACTGACCTTAAACACCTCCAGGGGTGGGACATTCACAGGTTATGCTTTTTGTTTGTTTCCCTCCAAGAGCAGCATTCAAACTCCCTCCCTGCAGTGTTTGTTCCATGTCTGCCTGAGGCAAGCCACGCTTGCACCCTGCACAGAGGTTCTGTGTGGAGGCAGCTGCCTGCAGAAGCCTTTGCTCCAGCTTACTCTGGGCTTTGTTTGCCACTTAAATTGGAAAGTCTTGTATCTGCTTACTCCATCTAAAGCCAAACTCCGAATGCATTTGATTCTGCCTGCTATCAGGGTAGCTGCTGTGACTCTGAGGCTGTCACATCAGAAATCACCCATCCACACTGCTGATCCTTTACACTGATGGAGAGTAATACATACTTCTTTCCCATATATTCAACCTAACCACAGGTTTGCTGTTTCTGAGCAATCAGTGAAACACAGATGATAGATAACTCTTTTCTGTTTCATTATTTTCCAGGTTTGTCTCTGCAAGCCTGGCTGCACACTGTAAATGGCAAACACAGCTACAGTACTAGTCAGCAGTGGAATGTGATGGTTCTGTCCTCCAACATATAATTTAAAACCTGCTTTCACCCTTGGCAAATCTCTCAATTAAAATCCCAATCACAGCTTTTCTTGGGCTTCTGAATATCATAAGCCCAAGGGAAGAAACATAGTTTTCTACTAAAAAAATCAGGTGGTGCTTCATTGCTACCCAATGTATTAATCATGCAGAAAAAAATGCATTAAGAGAAAGCTGTGTTTCCTAGAATGAGGAAATTCAGAGCTTGCAAAGCTGCCAGTCTGTATTTTCAATTCAACAGGATAAAGGAACTGGACATGTAAAAATAATTTTCTTGCACATTGTACCAAAATCACTTTAAGCAGCTAAATAATTACAATTACAATGACATTATTTTCAGGCCTTTAAGGAAAAAAATGAGGTTTTGTAAGAATGAAGTGCAACAGAAATACTCATTTTTTTGTATTTTGAACATTTGGATGTGATTTGTCACTGTGTTTACATTTAGATGCTTTGCGGATCAAGGCATGCTGGAGGAATTAGGTTTCACTTATATGAAAATTCAGGCAAGATATTAATTTTGTTCTGGAGCCTTTTTTAAGCCTAGGTTTTAACATTCTACATCAACTGCCACACTGAGACAGGGGTTAGGTGAACATCTGCCTGCAGCACCACAAGAGGTATTGGTGATTTTGAGTAGTGACTGGAACTGGAAGATTTGCTGAAAATTCTGAGGTTAAATAACAAAAATCCAAAACATAAAAGAAAAAAAAAAAAAAAGAGTTGTTTTCATCTGTCCTATTTTCTTAGGTATTCACATTTGCAAACTTTCCAATGCATCAGTAAGAGCTGGAAAAAAAACTTTCTCATACCGTAAAAAAAGAAGCTGATTTTCCCATGCTCCAGGAGCTGGGACTGCAGAAAGGACAACAGAATAAATTCTTGGAATTGAAATGTTCTGTAACAGAAATAGTTGATGAGAGTTGAAATAGCATCACCTTCTTTGGACTGCATAACTTTGATATTTAAATTATCTTGCTGCATTCTGTTCCTCTGAAAACTGAACCTTATGTAATTGAAAAACAATAATCTAATATCATAATAGAGTTTTATCATGGCCATTAGCTGGCACCTCCAGTGGAAATAAATGCCTATTATTAGTCCAATCTATCACAAGATCTTGCAGCATTTGCGATATTCCCTTGGGTCATCATTGCACACACCTCCCATTGTAAATCTTAAATTGTGACAAATAATGTCTTTTTCCTGTGGATGCCCCCTCTCTTCTATATCTCTTTGTCTTCCAAAACACAGCAGATTTTTCTATGCAGCAGGGAAAATGGTGGTTAATGAATGATAAAAACCCATCATTTATTCTATTAAAGCCAAGTCTTTGTTTCCTGTTTCGGTGTGGTTTAGACCTTGTTGATGCAGAGACAGCATGATAAATACTTTATGAGCAGGATCCAGCAAACACACAGTGGTAGGATGCTGCCATGATTAAAGGAGGTGTTTAAACTTAGAGATAGATTCTGAGTGCAGCTGCCTTAAAGCAATGCTTACTCACGCTGGATCAGGATTTCCAGAAGCCCTGGATAGCCCTGGTGTGTGCACCCTTCTCCTTTCCTCCACTTTTACCCTGATGAGGTGTCTCAGATGCCCTTCTGTTTCTCCTTAAAGATCAGCTGGTCAGTAGCAGAAGCACCTGGCAGTGTCCTTTCTGCCTCAGCTGCAGCCCTCAGCCTGTAACCCGCCAACAACAAAAGGACATTTGCCAAAGAGTTCTGTGCAAGTTATTCCCGCCAGGAAAATCCCCTACAACTCCAGCTGCATCCAATTCCTCACAGTTAGAGCAGAAATTTAGCATCCCTCCCACTCTGCCTCCTTCAAGATCTTCCCACCAGGTCCAGCAAAGACATTATGACACCTGGCACAGGGAAAGGTTGGCTGCCTCCCCCCTGCCCAGCAGGACCCTCCTGCCAGCCACCCTTCAGAGAATTGCTGCTAATTGCAGCAAAGAGCTTCCTGCTCAGACTCTGCCACTAAACAGACCCCCCTGAGAACTGCAATCCTGTCACCTGGCAGTAAACCCACCTCTCCCTCCTGGCATCACCAGCTGACAAAATGGAATAAGGACACATAAGGCAAGCTGTGTGTTTAAAGAGTCTTTGCAAAAGCAAATCCTTTCCCTGATAAAGATGTGGTGGGAACAGAGTGCTTGTATTGGTGAGTAGGAGGATATTTACTTTGGAAAACATGAAAAACTGGCCACTCTAATATCAGGATATTAATAACAAATTTTTCACTGTGAGTGTAGTAAGACACTGAAACCTGTTGCCCAGAGAAGCTGTTGATGCCCCATCCCAGGGAGTGTTCGTGGCCAGGTTGGATGGAGCTCTGAGCAACCTGGGACAGGTGTCTCTTCCCATGGCAGTGGGATTGGACCTGGGTGGTCTTTAAGGTCCATTCCAACCCAAACCCATTCTATGATTTTGTGATTTTATGAGCAAAAATTTCTCCAGGCCAAGCAAAACCAATTCCATGCCAAGTCAAGCAAGAGGATAACTCTCAGTTGCTGAGAAATATGGAGTGAAAAACACTGGACCAGTGGGTGGAGATAGTGCATTCCCTTACCCTCATTGTATTACTGAATGCCTGCTTTATGGGTTGAGCTTGGTGGGTTAAAAAGGAACTCACGAGTTCCCTCACAGAATGAGAAGTAATTCTTAATGCACTTGCACGTTATGCAAGAGTGAAGGCAAGCGGCAAACTAGCGGAAGCAAAATCCATTTTGTTATGACTCAGTTGGTGGGAGCAGGCTGGGAGTCAGCCAGAGGTTAAAGATGGATTTGCCTCTTTAATCTGTTCAGCCTCAGTGGCGAGGTTTGATCAGGAGCTGTTCACTTCATGCTCTGTGGTTCCTGCCCTGCTGCAGGCTCTCTCCTCCTGCTCCTCATGCTCCTCCTGCTCTCCCAACCCACCCAGCACCATCCGCTGAGCACATTCAGTGGCTCCTAAGGAAAAACGCCATCTCATTTGCCTTTTCCTGCTGGTTTTGCAGTTTATTCGATGTTCAGCAGTGAGGAGAAGGCCAAGGGGCAAACTCCTTCCTTGCTGCTGTCTCACGACCTCTCAGGGAAGCCCAGTGCAATGTCACAGACCAAATCCCATTGGAGCAGCAGCCAGGCTCAGGAGCCCTGCCTGGGCTGTTTCCCTCCTCTGTGTGCCTTAGGGGCACTCAGGAGTGTTCCTGCACAGCCTTCCAATGCTCCCAGAGAAACGCCAGGCACAGAGACTGAATGCAACCTTGAACTGCTGATAAAGCTGCTTCTGCTCAGCAACTTCCCTGTTCCCTCCCCTTCCCACTCTGGCTCCGAAACCCTGGCTGCAGAGGGTGAATATAGAAAAATGTAAACCATTCTGTGAGCAATTTATACATTTCTGTAAGTGCTGAAATTGTCATCGACTTATCCAATGCTCTTGGAGGGTAATTTTTGTCTTACAAGAATGCCATTCTTACACTTTCTTGTTTTTTCCACAATATTTATATGACTCAATTTTCTGCAACAGCACCTTAGTCCAGCCAATTTAAACATTAACTTCTAGGCAGGGTTGAATTATTTGCAGATGACATAACACATAAATTGCATTAGTTTTTTAGAAGACAGTGAGGATCCCAAATGATACTTTTGTTCTAACAGGAATGTCAGTGCTCACTGAAAAGGTGAGTAGCCAGTAATAAAACTTAGCAAAATCTTAGGAGAACATTGCTACTGGTTTCTTAATTGTTTTCTCTAGTAAATAAAGTGCATGCCCATCATGATGTCAGATGTCAGATGCCTGATATGCTCTACCCTTAGGAGAGACACAAGGACAATTAGTGGCTCAGTCTATGTTTCGTTATCATGTGTCAAAACAAGCAATTATGATTTAAGTAATTCTTTAATGGAATATCAGACATCCAGACACTGTCATAACAAAAAATAAGGCAGAAATACAGAGTGGAAATAAAAGCAAATTGAAAAAAAATTAGAAAGGGATATTAATATACTTTGAGAGAGGGAAAAAAGACCAGGAAAATGCAAAGCAAGCTGAGGATTTTGTGTCAGGTCTACATGGCTCATATTTAGTAACTGAGAGCTTATTCTCCATTATCAGTCTGTAGTCCAGCGAAAGGCTACGTTTTCACTTCAAGCAATTAAATTAATCCTCTTCTTTTTTTTCACTTGTTCTTTGTTTCCTTAACTACACAATGTCATTAATTGGTATCAACCCAAATTGCTTGTATCAGCTCATTCATCTGTAAAGGCCACCAGCTTTCAATCCAATTCCTCTTCATTCACTGTCCTGGTGCACTTATCTTTCAAGAATACACATTAATTTGTGCTTAGCTAATGTTTGGGTTTTGAAATATGTTTGGATGTGTGTGCAGTGTCAATATTTGATGAATTTAATCAGGAAATGCAAAGGTGGATTTACTGCCTGAATCATTAGACTTAGGGATTTTTTATTCATTAGGCATTTGTACCCACACCACATTTTAAAAAATACTTGGTCACCACACAGAGGTGATATAACATTGCTGGCAGGACCATTTTATTTATTTCAACACTAAGTCTGATGCTTCAACATCAGCTAAATTCCTTGATCCAAAGCCATCAGGCCCATGGAATTTATAATGAGCTATCCCTACTCTCTCTAACCTCCTTATCTCCCAAATACATTGTTTGCAGCTAAGGCTTTTTTATTCTTTAAAACGAGATGCTATAAAAAAGGATCCCTTTTTTTTTGTTTGTTTTTTAATTTGGCTTCCATTAGGGTAAAGCTCAGCCAGGCAAAGATAATGCTCAAACGACTTAAAACCTTGGAAGTGGTTTTGTTTAAAATCTTAGAACCTCTAATATAGTTCAGCCTGCTTTAAACATTTAGAGTAATTTAAACCTTCTATAGGCTCACAACTGAAACAGGCACATGTGTGCACTACTCATGGCATTTGTTCAAGGTCATTGGAAAAATTCACTTATTCTTTGTTTCCACATCTTTTGGCTCAAGTCCCTTGTCAAACAATAACCCCAGAGTAAAGTGATTAGAAGAACATGAGTAGAAACATGGTGAATACTGCTTAAAATTCTTGAATCCATTAGTGCCCCACTTTAAAGAGCTGTATCTTGGAGGTACAATAAAAAATGTCTGAGATCAATAGAAGAATTGTGTCGCATAAGTCTCTGCATCTGGTGGAAGGGGTCCCTGCCCATGGTAGAGAGGTTGGAACTGAATGATCTGTAATGTCCCTTCCAATCCAAACCATTTCTGTAATTCTGTGATTCAATGAGCTGAAAATCCTTTATGTGTACAAAAGAAAAAAAAAGTGTAAGAATATAACTTTCAAGTTCCAAACATTGAATTTTCAAAAAATTCAGTTTTGTGCTGAAAATTTCTTGCCAGAACTTGTAGGAAAACCTGCAGGGAAATTGTCAGAACTTTGCCAGAACTCTAGGATGACCCTGCTTGAGCAGAGATGTTGGACCAGTGACTCTCTGTGTTCCCTTCCAGCCTTACCCATCCTGTGATTCTGTGATACTATCAAATTGTAGTCAGAATCTAAATTCTCAGGATTCCTTTCAAGCTGTTTTGTTCCTTTAAGAAAGCCTTGGCCTTCAAGTTAAAATCCAGTACAGGGAATCTGAATCTGAATAGAATTTGCTGAAAGATGATAGAAACAATAGGAATCCTGAAACAGTAGGGTTTGTAGGAGACTCCAAATACTGCAGATGATTGGTGTGTAACAGAGGGCATGTTCAGAAAATATTCTTTCATGTAATTTTATCATTTGTTCTGTTTATCTAAACAATGTACCTAATCTTAGCAGTATATGAATTTGTATCTTGCATCTTCAAAATATCAGAAAGCCATCAGATTTAAGGCCAAAGAGCAAATGTAAATACATCAGATGTAAATATTTCTGTCCATAACAATTTCAGGGTACCCCATGCCATGGGCTAAGAGCATTTGTGAGTGCAGGTCAAATCAAGTGGCAGCTGCAGTTTTTGCAAGATATCCCCCTGCTTCCAGCTTTCAGTCTGGGATGGGACTGACCTTGTTCCTATTTTGAAGAATGTATGCTAGCTGACTGCTGCTGCGCAGATGATGGATGAAAGAAGGAGGAGGAATAAGTAGGAAAAAGAACAGAGTACAGAAAAAGAGAAATGTGCAGTTATTCTGTTCCTTGCTTTCCTCCTACATGCGACGAGCAGCAGGGGACCAGTAACAAAACATCTTTGTCTTCTTGGAGAAATAGCACCAAAACCTGTGCAGCTGTTCCCAAGCTGAGGGGTTGTCCAGTCTCCAAAAAAATCTTGATAAATCAAGGAATTCCTTCTTCAAAGATACATGCACAACACTTTTTTATTTCAGTTTTAATTTCTTCTCTGAAGCCCTGGGATCCTGACTTCTTTTGAGGGTGTTTTTCTTGGTGATCCCTTTTATTCTTCCTGCCTACAGAATGTGTATCACCATGGGGGTTCTTAGTGCATCCCTGCAATCAGCAGAGCTCACCTACGAGACCCCTCAGCATTGGTGGGTCCTGGAGGGGACAGCGTTGGCAGCTGAGGTGGTGCTTGGGCCTTGGCACTATTTAATTAATTAATGCAGATATAACCACACAGTCCAACTTTGACAGCTGCAGCATGCAGCTCATCCTGGCTGGTGACACCCCCGGCCTGTGTGCAAGGTGTGATGCTCCCACACTTAACAGGGTCATCACCAGCCATCCCCCATGGCCCTCATGCACTCAGCCACTCAAACCTCTCTGCCAGCAGCAGGAGCCCTCCTGGACTCCTATGAGCTTGCCAACTCCCACAGGCAGAAAGCTGTTTTATAAACTGCAAATCAGCAGTGGAGATTGCAGTCACAGTTTATCTGCGCTGCCTCAAATGTGTCACTCGCTGGGCTTTAGCAAGTGAACACCTCAAAAGGCTTAGTGAAAGCCAGCCAAACTTTCCCTGGTGGTTTTTAAGGGCTAGTGGGAAATGTCCCTGCCCATGGCAGGGAGTTGGAACTGGATGGTCTTTAATGTTCCTTCCAACCCAAACCATCCTGCAATAAACCTGCCTGTTTCATACCAATAAAGCCAAGACAAGCTCTACCATTCCTCTCTGTCCCTCTCCTTGGGATTCTTGAAAAATAGTTAAACATTATTTAAATGTAAAAGAATTCAAGTCCTTTAGAGCAGCAATTCATTGCCTCTTGTGGAATCTCAGAGCCAAACTGTGGCACCTTCCAAGGTGGTGCTTCCACTATGGGGAAAGGTGTCCTGACACCAGGATGGGACATCTCCAGGCCACAGCTCTGGTCTGCCCCTCAAGAGCCCTCAGCAGAGAAACAAACAGGCCAGAGACCCAGCCAGGCTTTGGAGAGTTTGCTTTTCATTTTTCTTCTGTTAGGGTGACAGGAGCAAAGAACAATTACAGCATTTTAAGTCCAGCTGAAAAATTACATGTTAGCTCAATTTAGCCTAAGCACAATTTCCCAATCAAAGTCAAACCAAAACAAGCATGCAGGCTTATGTTTTCTAAAATTCATTAATCTTGTTTGTCTTTTTCACCGCTGTAGATTACTATTATTATACCACGTCCTCAACCAAAGAGCATGAGAGTTCTGGTTTTGTTTTCTGGTTGTATTGGGTTTTTTTTCCTCTTCAAAGGTGTCTATGTTGCAAGGTTACAAATACTTAATTAGCGAATGGAAATTCCACTGACTGACCAAATGCAATTAATCTATCCAGCTCATTTGAAAGCTGGATGTGAATTTAAATAAGGCTCAGCTTTGTGGAAGCTGCCTCCCTCTGATGGACAATTTTGGTTTGGATTAAAAGAAAAAGAGCCTAATTTCTTAATAATTTCTGCAAATTTCTTATTAATTTCTTTCACTCATCTCTGCAAGTAATAAAGATATCCAGTCACTGTCATTGACAAATTGCAGAGATGTTTTTTCTCTAAAACTAAAGAATGCCAGAAAATGTCACAGAAAGTGAAGGAAGAAGAGAGGTAGGAACTTAGATAAGGTTTTCTCAAAATCTGGTATTGATTCCCCAGGGAGCAAGATCCAGAATAACCATCTGTATGAGTGGGGAGATGCCTCGAGCTAATCATTATATGATACCACATGGAAAAGTGTCTTTGAACTCCCAGATTGTTCCAGTTTTCAGACGCTTGAGGCAGGAAAAGAGATCTGTGGGATCCCACACCTGGAGCTGTCTGCTGGAGGTGAAAATTGTATCCATAATTTAAAAGAATTAATCTCAAAGAAAACTTCAGGTTTTCTCTGCAAAGAAATATGCAGCAAATGCTGTTTTAGTTATAATAATCATGTGTAGGCAATTGCTATTATTCTAGTTATACAGATGAGGTGGGAAACTGCCCTAGATTTAGGTGCCCAAAATTATTTCTGACTTTTATTTCATTAATGTATTATTTTTATGTATTTTTAATGTTGTCTTTTTTCTTTTGTTTTCTGTGAAGCACTTCAAGCATTTAGAACTCCCCTTTTCCCACCTGGTAGGAAATTCTGTTTCATAGATTTTGAGTTCTTCTACCCTTTTTTCTGAATTTATGGGCCTTCTGAAACCTGTTTGATGGGAGAAATGAGGACAGGGCTAACTTGAATCTAAGTTTTCCACTTCTGGAGGAAGATCTTATTTAATTTTCAGGTAGAAGTTTGAGAACTTAAAAAAAATTATAAAGAATCACCATTTGACTTTTGTGAACAGCTTAACCATAAAGCTGTGAGTAGATTTGCTCATTTTGATGTTTTGTTGACCAACAGGCATCAATGTCAGATTCTTGATGCTCACTGAGCTTAACCAAACCAGGTGTCTGAGGGCAAGAACTGGATCCATTTTGGTCTTAGAAACATAACCTAGAGAACCTGCCTGGCAGATAGGAGGCTTTCTTCTAAGTCCAAGTGTCTCACTTGGTGAAGGGAGGTCTTTTTGGTTGTAATTTTTCATAGAATCATGGAATGGTTTGGGTTGGAAAGGACCTTAAAGACCATCTTGTTCCAAACCCCCTGCCACAGGCAGAGGCACCTTCCACTAGACCAGGCTGATCAAAGAAATCCCCATCCAGCCTGGCCTCGAGCACCACCAGGGATGGGATTTTGAACTTAAGTACCTGCCTCCGTCTAGATGCTATTAAATTATACCTGCATCTTCCTAAATCCCTTGATTGACTGTGAAGTTTATTTTAAAAAGTCCCAAGATACTGGAGAGCACCTAGGTGTCCATTTGTACCTTGCCTTTTCCTCCTGTCAGCCCAATGCCTCACAGACAACACTTGCAGACAGCAGAAGCACTAACTAAATCACTGAGGCTGCCACAGTTTCCCCAGATCTCAGAGAAGATAAATGATACTGGGTAGTTCTGGTAGCACATAATGCTTTTCATCCGCAAAGCATGCAGCTAATATTCATTCAAAACCAGAGAGATTTATGCAATAAAATTCTGCTTATAGACACTTTCCAAATCACAATAGAAAAGATTGTTAGACAAAAGCCAATGAGGCATTGGCTCAGCTGTTATACACCTTTTAGGTGTTTCCTAAATACATAACTGCTGGATTGGCGGGGAAATTAGAGTTCCAGTAGAAAAGAGATCATATATTTTAGGGCAAAGTTAATTTTGCATGTGCCCTTGGAGTTATTAATTTTAGATGTGCGATACCCTTTCATTGTCTATGCACCTACATCTAAAATCAGACACTTTCAATGTATCTGCAATGTCTCTGACATCCTTTAGACATCCATTTTAGGATGAAATTAACCCATCTGTAAAGGACAGACTTCTCTCCTCTGAGGGACAGAGGTAGGCTAGTCAGAGATAGGCATTGGAGACAACCAGTTTCGGTCAGATAAATGCTTCTTGAATTAAGTCCAGCTGCTAAAGCCTAGTATTGTGCTGTAAGGATTAGTGAACACTTTGCCCACAATAAAGATATATTTTTATTTTTTTTTTTTTTAGTAATTTTTTAAAATCTTTATCTTTTGTAGGATTTTTTAATGCTATAGTTAAGAGATCTGGAAGACTGCCTACATCAGTAAATAAATTGGGACTGGGAAACATGGGATCATGTACTGCCTATGAGTGCTCATGCTGCTTAGTGCAATGTCCATGCCAAGCATGGCCCATGGAACACAAAAGTCTCCCAGATATTGCACAGGCCTGGAGAAGGGAATAGCATCAGCCAGGGACTGTTCCCAGGAATCAATTTGGACTGAGGATGTGGAAATGTGGAGATGGGAGGTGATTCACCCTCTTTCACCTCAGCGCTAGAAAGAGATCCTTAGCTAATTTTATTGGATGGTATAAACATGGATATTTAATTCCAAAATGAATACCTCAGAAGGAAAAAGCCCAAATGACTTTGACATGCTATGGGAACTTGGCATTTGCTCAAGGTAAGGCATTGGAGTAGTGACACAGGATTATGAAGGCTCACAAGGCCATAGTCTTCTTTCTCACTCGGATAGAGCTCTTTCTTTTCCTCTCTCTTGCATAATGCAGTGAAAGACATGGAACTGGCTTGTATGCTTTGAGAGAATTGTCTGTCAAATATTCCTGAGGTGGAAATATTGATTTTACTTTTGAGGCATGATGAAATGAGAAGGTTGGAGGTGGGCTGAGTGGTTTGATGCAATGCAGTCTCAATTCCTTCACTTGACACCCAGTGTCAGAGAAAATACAAAATGAATGTTCACTTTTATTAGCAAATATAGATTGAAAAGTCTATTTATAAAAATATGAATTGCTATGGGTTCTTTACTGATTTATTATCTTCCATGTTTTTGAGCTCATTACCTCACAAATTTATGAGAAATGAAAAAGGTATAAGGTTCAGATTTTAAGCTTTCTCTTCAGACATTGTTTTTGACAGCTCTGATGACCTGATTTCCTACCACCTCCTTGTGATTTCGATTAAAACCTGACTGAGCACTTAGAAAAAAAAAAAATCACTTGGATAAGTCTGCAAATAACTTTTCATACTTCTTTATGTTTTTCTGTATTTGCATGATTCCACTAATTTCAGTGAGTGCTGACACAGCTTTGAAAATTTAGGCACAAATTAATTAGGACCAGAGCTCAGATCATGAAGTGCTCCAAATGACTTAAGAAAGTCGATGACACCATGATGCAGTTCCATAGGGGAAGATGAAAAACTCAGGAAGCTTGATGGATACCTAGACCAGTACCACACACTGTAGCTTGATTTGACAAGCACCCAAACTTGTCTTTTTAAAGACAGCCCAGTTAACAACAGCCTGCTCTGTGTTGTTGGTGAAAGAGGAACAGCAGTATCCTGTAGCATCAGCAAGATTCAAAGAGCATCAGAAACAAGCAAAGGGACTTTGCTTGAATTGTTAATGAATTATGGAAAATATGATGTTACAGAAGGAGCAGAGATAAACTGGATCATTCTCACAACCAAAGAGAGGAGAGAAAGCTGAAGATTGTGCATTTATCAAAAGAGTCGATTCTGCTGCTGAGAACATTTTACCAATGAAAAAATTAAATACCATGAATTATGGAGACTGTTTAATGTATGTGACTGCTCTGAATAGAAGAAGGTACAAAGGCATGTCAAAAGAGTGGGAAAATTAGCAGCTGAATTTGGCAGCTAGCGAGGAAAGAAGGCCATGTACGAGTCATCATGACAGCATAAACCAGTAAACAACTGGGGAGGGCTGAGACGCAGTTTGATGCAGTAAGAGACTGTATGTGTGAGGTGAAAAAGCCTCTCAGAAGAATGAACAAAGAAATCCTGCTCTGAAAAGGCTGAGAGGTGTAGGAGCAGTCTATCAGAAAGATGCAAGTCTACAAAAAATGGGGCTAGAACAGAGCTCATTGGGGATGGCTGGAATTAAAAGATAAGAAAGATTTGTGATTCTTCTCTTACAATGGTTTTGATGCAAGAAAACTACCTTGTTTTATATTTTCCATAAAAAATAAGTTTTAGCAGAAATTCTAATACGACAAGATGTTTGCCTCCAAGTTAACTCTTCTGTCTGAGAAATAACGTTATGCTTCCTCACAGAAGTAATAATGTGACTGATTTCAATCCTCCTCTCCTTTGTAGGTAGAGTTTTGCTTAGGCTTCATCCCCATGAGCTACCACAATGTTCCTTCTTGAACAGGCTATACCCCAAAGGAATTGTAAGCCAGCCATGTAGCTGAGTTTGGGAAGAGGAACATGAGGCTACTGACCCATTATTCCCATGGGACACCATAAAAGTAAAATCACTGAGTTTCAGGGCATTAGGTTTTTCAACTTTGCAAATTTATCTTTAAAAGAAATATTTTACAGGAAAAGTATCTTTAATCAGCAATCCAGCCTTGGTGAAAAAGTAGTTCAGTGTAAATTCCACAGATATTTCTGAAAAAGAGATCTGGCAAGGTAAGAAACATCAAGACTTAAGTGTTTTGAAATGGGAGGATGGTGGAGCCACTACCAGTGGCTAGGTTGTGTGGTTGATCGATGAGATGGAAGATGATGGAACCAGTGGCAGTGGATAAACAGGGCTGGGGAGGAAGAGAATGAAAAGGAGGAAAAGGGGAAAAAATCAGCATTTCATGTAGTGGAACTGGGTTCAGAAGAGAGAGTACAGGGCAAAGAGCTGGGAGCAAACCATTGTAACTCGAGCAGGGTGCAAAGTGCAAGCTTTTTGTTTCCTTTTCTTCCCTTTCAGAAGTCAGATCTCTCCAAGAGCCAGAAGCCACCTCTCCAAGGCACATAATCAGAGTTAAAAGAAAAACATTGGAAAAAAATGAACGAAAGGGACAAAACCCGAAATAAATTCCATTCATGGATAAAAAAAGCTAAATCCTCCTGTATCCAGAGATCTATTAGTGTAGGTATTTTAATTCGATTTGATGTTTTTATCATAAATTCTCAGTGTGGCATGAAAGTAATTAAAATAAAGGGGTATGCAGAGGCATCAAATTCCATTTTCCCAGCTGTGTTGTGAAGCTTAAGGCTGGTTACATCTCTAGACCAAGCACAGAAGTTTGCTAGACATTTATTTCTTATCAGTATTAAAAAAATATGCCTTTTTCTACCCTCACAGAAAAAGGTCTTTGTGTCTGTCAGTGGAATTCCTTTGAACCTAAACTCTTATTTTATCAACCATTTTTATTCATAATTGTAGCTATGGGGCCTGATCCTATTTTCACACTAGAAAATGCAGTCGATTTCAATCCAGCCAGTCGTGGTCAGACTTCTGTAAATGAGATTAGAATTGAGCCTATGTCAAACACAGTAGAGCCAGAAAAAGATTTATTTCTCTCATTGAACTCTTCGGGTGAGAATTTGTCCAATTAAAATATATTATCTATTGTACTTTGGACAGCATGGCAAAACTAAACTAACACTCAAAATTGGATGTTTGGAAGGGACAGGTTTCTGTTTTTCTCCTTCAACATAAGATAATTTGAAAGTTTTGCTGATCTGAGAACTTTTTCAAGAGCCAAAGACACAATTTTGGAAAGATCAGGAAGACCTGCCCTAAAACCTTTGGCAAAAGGCCTGGGCTGTGTTCCGAAGAAGTGAGGGGGTGTTGTTTTGCAGGGTGCTCTGAGCTTGAAGCTTCACACTCTTTTGTAGTCATTGATGCATTGGCTAGAAAATTTCTTTCATTCCCATGCCTTCAGGAGATCTGTGTTTCTGCAGTGAGCAGGGGCTGGTGTTTACATCAGGTTTGGGCAACTGATCTGCCAAATCTTGGCCTGATCCCCATCAAACAGTAATTAAACAATCCCCTTTCTCTAGCACTAATGAGCCAAGAGATGTAGTCGAAACAACCAGCCTCACCCACAGGAGTGCATCTCCCCATCTTCCCTAAAGCCTAAAACTTACCTCAACAACCCTTGCAAACTTCCAGTGCCACCCCCAAAATGTTCTTGGGTGAAACAATTTGGGACATGGTTTTCAGTAGCTGCACCTGTGTCTGCCAGCAATTTCCACAGAGGATTCCCCGAAGCCATGCTCCCATTGCCAGGCCTGTTTATGAATTTTATTGTTTGACCTTGAAGATTTCCATTCTGTCTCTGAGGGAGCCTCTCTCTCTCTGTTGTGCATCCACAATTTACCCTGGATAGCCATGCCTGGACAACCACAGTAAATGTCTAAATTATTAAACATCAATAGGTACCTAAATGCCCAGTGAAATGCAAGAGACGTGATTAGTTTCAAGGTATTCTAGACATCCAAATATCTTTGAGAATTTGAGAACGAGCCTTTTTCATTCTTCATTTAATCTATGCTGACCTTTATTACTTTCCCTTGTCTTTTCTTCCCTTTCTTCTGTTCCTTTCATTTCTTGAGGTCTCTGTGATGCTCCAAATACTTGATCCTGCCTCTCAGAAGATGCAAAAATCCTGATCCTATGGTGCTCCTCTGTCTTTTGCAGGTCCCTTCTGCTTCCACCCAAGTCTTAAAATAAAACTCCTTTTCGCTACATTTTGGCATTCATTTTTGGATGTGATATTAGGATAGTGGCAGTATTTACCAAAATTATAAAAAGAACATGAAAAGCTGATGTGATGAAGGAAGAAAATAAACAGGAACACAATACTCCTTAAACAAGACCCTTTTAAACTTAGTTATTGCATTCTAAAGGTGCCAGCAGCACAGATAAAAAGGAAATCACATCAAGAAATGTGAGCCACAACCCTGTTCAAAGGACTGCTCTGTAATTAGGTTTTTTCCACCTTGGCAGACTCACTGAATAACTGTTGAAAGAAGCATTGATGGCATTGGAAGCAGGGGTCCAGAACCCCTGCCACCACAGCACCATGGTCATCCTGAGACCCTACTGCAGGGTCCCCAGGTCACATCAATGCACTGATATCCACTCTGAAAGGCAGATTTTAGTGTCAAATCTGTCATTCTTTTGTGGATCTAAGATTAGTTAAAGAGGTCACTGAACTTCAAGCTCTCCGCTACCTATTCTAGCTGAGAAATGATAAGCGAGCATTAAAGCAGTCCTAAATCCATGCCAGTGCAAAGTGAAACAGGTTTTATAAAGAAAACCTCTCAGTCTTTTCAGTCCATGTCTCACTCAAGTCAATTAAGAACCATTTTTCAGCACAGGGTAGGAAACAGCTCTCGAGGCTGAAGGGGCAGAGTGATGACAGTCACCTCATTTACTGCTCACTCAGAGCCATCTGAGAGATGTACCTCAGGAACTGACAATCACTGCTGTCAGCTACCCCTTCACAAGGCAGTTTCATGACAGTCAGCCTTTGCATAGGCAAATATTAATTATTTATATCTACTGCAGCTTCAAGAAGATTAGTGCAGCTTTTTAGGCTGTGTATAGTGACTTCCAGATATAAGCCAGAAATGAAGGAAGTCAGGAAATTCTGTTGGTTGAAAACGTAAATGGGCATTATCTGTGTTTAAATAGGATATATTACAGTATTAGTAGGCATTCATTATTAGTCAAATGACATTTTTAAATCAGTATTTACAGTGATAATTAGTTTTAGACAATTTACATTCACAACTCCATGTTTACCTGAGCAGGTGGTTAATGCACAGGGAGGAAACCTTAGCTAGTTTACCTGTGTTCAGAGACTAATTCGTGAAACTTTCAGGACATCTGGGAATAGAAACCTCAGCCTAATCACAAGTTCAGTACCAGGGAATGGCAACTCAGAATAGAAACCTTCTCTTATTAATGTGTCACCTAGTATACAATCATTTAACTCTCTGTACAATTTCAAGTGAGTTTTGTATTAAATTATTTTAATCTGTATGAATTAACTGCAGGGATTAGTTTTCTAAACAGTGTAAACAAGTGAATCTAATTCAAGCTGAATTTCTGATCAGTGTGGGAAAGGACCCAACACTTTACTTACTTTTTAATATTCTTATTTCCCACATTTTCTCATGCTCTTTATTTACTAATAAGTAGCAGCTCTTCCTTGGTATTTTATCAAGCAGTTTTCATATTTTTGTATTTGATGTTATGCAGCTGAAATATTGAAGTATACTAAATTAAAATGTTTAAATGATAGGCTTGATACACTGAAGGTGCATCACAAAATTTACACATAGCCCATAGTTAAGAGCATTGGAAAAACGAGAGCTAAAGCACAAAACTAGTCAGCTCTTCTCTGCCAGTGAGAAAGGGTTTCAAAAACACTTTATATGGAAGCCTGCCTTGAGGCTGGTTGACGTGAAAGTGAGACCACGTGGTCCTCCCTGAGCTGAATAGGCATCCTGCTTTCATTGCTCAGGAGATGAACAATGTGGAGCTCTATTAATCATAATAAGGATTGCAATAAATCAGAACAAGTCCTCTGTCCCAACCAAGGAATGAAGTAAACTCTGAATCTGGCTCTGAATGCAGAGACAAGTTAATTCATCAGTGAATTGTGAACAAAGAATATGCGTTAATCTTAATTACTGGAGACCACCATGTTAGAGCCCTGAAACATGTCTAAGTACTGATACAAAGAGCAAACAAGGTGTCAGCATGGAGTGATGTGCTAATCTCCTATCCTGAGGTGATGTTGGTTGCAAACAGCAATTCTGCCCAAATTTGCAGGCACCTGAGAGCTATCAGCCCTCCTGGATGTGCTTGCTCCAGGTGTAACATAGGAGGGAACAGAAAAGCACTTCTCTTCCTTCCATACTGGAAGCTTTGGGATCTCAGGATAGTAAGTAAATGGTATTTTTTAATTTGTCTTTGTACATGATGGGGAGAACATGTGGTTTGTTGTGCTCAGACAAGGTAATCTCTACAACTTTGTGGTCAGGACTCTTGTGGAATATTAATACAAATATAGCTGACTGTTGATGCTTTTAATATGAGCCAGAGCTGTCCAGATTCCCTTTATAACAACGGAGAAAGGATTAGATGCTTCTAAGCTGAAATGCATTTTATCCTAAGACAGACATTGCGTGGTTAATTTCTTTAAAGTCCAGAGGAGGCTCCAAAGACGATCAGGGGACTGGAGCATCTCTCCTACAAAGACAGGCTGAGAACTGGATGTGTTCAGCCAGAAGTGAAGACTCTGGGGACACCTCATTGCAGCCTTCCAGTTCCTAAAGGGAGCATGGGCAAAAGAGTGAGAGAAACTCTCTACACAGGTAGATGGGGACAAGATAAGGGGGAATGGCATTAAACTGAAAGTGAAATGATTAAATTACATATTAGAAAGAAATTATTTAATCAGAGTGTGCTGAGGCCCTGGCACAGGTTACCAAAAGAAATTGTGGATGCCTCATCCCTGGAAGTGTTCCAGGCCAGGTTGGATGGGGCTCGGAGTGACCTGGTCTAGTGGAAGGTGTCCCTGCCCATGGCAGGGTGTTGGAATGAGGTGATATTTAAGAGCTCTTCTAACTCAAACCATTCCATGATTCTATGAGAGTTTTTCTTCAATTGAGAGAGTCTCCTTGACCTGTGATGCTGAATAAAGTTTTGCAACTTATCCCAAGATGAAAAATCCATGAATTTGAGTGTGTTAAGACCTGACTCACAGACACCTTTCTGATTACGTTAAAGAATGTTTATTTAAGAAAAAGTAAGAAGTAATCATGCAAAAACATTCTGTGCTTTCTTGCCAGGATCTTCCCCTCTAACTAACTGCCATCCTCAGCAGCGTATTGTCACTATCATTTATTTCTTTGTCTAATTCCTATGCCAGAAACTTCTCTATCACTTCAGATTTTCATCTTCAAACATATTCAAGCAATCTGTCTTTTTCTATCAATTTCTGCCATCATTATTCCCCTCTTTTGGATATTAAAGCCTGGAAGCTCATGCAAAGCAATTACTGCTCTTTTTCTAACTTGGCAGCTTTTTTTGTAGTTCACAGTGTTTTCCTTTCAAACTTGTTTCCTCCCAAACTTTTTTCCTTCTTACTGCACTTCTCATTTTATTGGTGCTTGTAAGCTTTTCCTTTCTAAGGTGACCTATAAAGGATTTTTTTTTAATTGGACTTGTACTTTGTCTCTTTCTGGAGTACAAAGATATTCTTTCTTTTTGTTTGTTTATTCATAGCAATTATTTTTTCTTGGCTATTTCAGGAATGTCAGTGCTGGCCTTTTCTGATTTTTCTGGATGCTACTTTGAATCTTCCCAAGGACAGTTATTATTAGCTCTTACATTGCAGCTGACTGGATATGGGTGTTGAAATAATCTGTTATCTCCATAAAATATAATTACTTGTACCCACCAACCTTGAAACAAGCCCATATTTATATAAAAAATGCTAACTATTTCTTAGTGAAAGCAAAATTTACTAGCTCCCTCATCCCTCCTGAAATGTTCTCCAAAACTGCTTGCTTCATTAGATATAGATCATCTTCCCTTAATCTCAGCTAGGCTTTCACATCTATGTACATGTGCCTAATATTAATAAAGTAAAATCCTACAACCTCCCACTCCCTATTCCAGGAAGAAATGTGTTGTACCTAATTTCCTTCAAAACTTCCCAAGGAAAATTTCACTGACCCTGTGTAGTTCTCTAGTTTTTAGTTTCTTATCCCAATATTAGTGCTTGAAACTGGTTCAGGTGAATCAAACCCTACATGCCTTTTTTCTCTTCTCCGAGTATGAGCACCAGTGACCCTTACAGCAATACAAATTGCTTCCCAAACACAAACAGTACTGTTAGGCTCCATGTCTTGTTTCCATCCCCTGTTTTCCCTCCCCCAATGCACCCCTCTCATCCTGCCTGACGAGGCTGTGTGGTTGGCTCAGACCTCACCCCATGTGAAGTGCACCTTGGCTTTTGGCCTCTCCTCTCTCAGGAGCAGCAGTCGACTTTTGCATGGCCTTGAAAACTTCACACACAGTTTATCCCCTACAGGGACCAGATGCAATCTGCCACACTGCAGCTCTACGAAACACGTGGCAAAGCAGTGACTTCTGCCAGCCCTAAGGGGCTTCAGCCTGAGCTGGAATGTACCCGTGCCACCACAACAAAGCACCATTTAAGAGAAAAGCTCCTTGTGTCTCTGTCATTTACGTTTCCACAGCTGATTTTAAAACACTTTTTGGTGATTATCAGGGCCTTTTTGTTTGTTAGTTCTTCTCACTCCCTGGGTTTATTTTTTGCCCCATTGGATTCTATCTCTCTCTTTTTGCAGTTTGTTTTATTTACTCCTCTCTTAACAGCAACCTTTTTCCTCTGTTCTTTCTTGTAGACCTTAGTAATTTCTCTTCCTTGCTGATGAACAGCCAGGAGAGTATTAGATATAAGTCCTTTACAGGGCCAGAGACATTAATAAGAAATCCTTCTAAATGGATACTAATACTTAACAGGTAGGAAACTGGACATCAGGAAATTCATGGGACTACTTCACTCCATGAAATGTGTCTAGTCAAATTTTGCTATTATGGCTTTCACCATAAAACAATTTGGGTTTAAAAAAGCCCCATAAGATCATTGAGTCCAACCACTGAGTCTGATTGTTGCCATTTGCTGGAATAAACAATAGTCCTGTGTTAAAATAAAAGAATCTGTAGTTTGAACACCAGTGAAGAGAAGTAGCTGTTGAATTGTGTCCTCTCCTGCTGTGCTGAACAAGCTCAATGACAGAGATAAATGTGTGCTGGCAGCATTACTGGATCCATATTTTAAGCAAAAATTGAAGCCTTGCTTCTACAAAATGCTGACATGGCTATCTAGAAAGATGAACCAAAGATGAACAGGGTCCATCCTCCCTCCCTTATCTGCTGTGCTGAGTGCTCTGCAAGTTGGTATTTCACATATCAGTGGAAAGAGCCATCTGACGAAGCTAAGACCTTCTTGTGAGTGGAAAAAAATACCCTAAAATGAATCTCAGCCGTGTGTCTGTGTTTTAGGTGCTCTATAGCATCTCATATTGGTATATGAGGCACTTATATACTGAGAGATGAGCTGATCCCCTCATGCACGGAGCCTCCAAATGTAAACTGTTAGATGTATTTGTGTTCAGCTCAGGCTGAATCTCACCTTCCTACTTGGTCAGCTGAGTCAATCCCACCTCGTGTTTGTGTCTTTTGAAGGGGAGGCTGTGGGCTGACCTGAAGGTGCAGAAGCAGGACAGGAGATGAAGGCTTCTGTGGAGGACACAGACACAGTCCCTGAGACCAAAACATTGCCATTTATTATTTCTTGGTTACTTGGTCCTAACTGAAAGGAACACATAATTTGTTTCTATATAGCTCAGCAAATTATATTTGTGAACAAGACTCTCGTTACTTTAACCCTGTCCATTCCAAGAACAGGTCGATTAAAATATTACTCATTTTGTACAATAAGTAATTTCTGTGTTGCCTTAGAGATCCATCCATCCATCTGGAGCAATTTCCAGATTTGTCCTACATTTCCACAAAATCCTGTCTGACTTGAAGTGGTTGACTGCTAAGTGATGACCACTTGTAGATGTCAGCATCTTCAGTCAGATTTCTGAGTGATCAACTGTTCTGAAAATTAGGCACATATTGTCTGATGGAGAAATTCCTACTTCCTGTGCATGAAATTCAATATCATGATAGTCCTTGAGGCTGTGTTTCCTATCCCTATGCCCACCATTTTCATGGAGGAGTAGGCCACATTTCATATGTGCTAGCTGTGCAATTGCTTATACAAATGGTAATGATGATATTAAACTATTTGGAAATGGTAAACTTATTCCACTCTTTAATATCACATTTAGGAAAGCCCAGAAGAAAAAAGTCTGGGGATTAATCTAAAGAAGCATCTTGATTAAACCTTTGTGTGGAATTAGAGTGGATTGGAGCTGTAGGGCTGATATAGCCATGAATTTCCAATATTTCCCAAAGCTAGTGTCCTTTTGTGCTGGCTGCTGGGTGATTCTTCAGAATTATGTATTACCTTCAGCTCTATTTAATTTGTTCCCATACGAGGGGTGTCTGACAACGACAAAAATGTGTGCTCTTAAAAGCGTAGCCATTATAGTATCTTCTTTTATTGTCTGGTGGTTACACTGTGTTCTATTACATTACATGAAAAATAGAGTGTCTCCTCTCTGATTAGATAGAGAGGAAAGATGGGAGCTGTATTTTGTCAGAATTTACAGCAAGTGATAGGGGTAAATGAATAAAATATTCTAAGTTAGTGTTTACCTTGTTTCTTCCTTTGCTGACAATTGAGATCTCTTCATATTCTTTCCTTTTATATAACAGCCTTAGCCAGAAGCACATTTTTCTTTTTTTTCCCGATCTTCATCATTTTTTTAGTGGATGCTGGCACTTAAGACAGTGATTCCAGGTCTTGCAGCAGATGGCAGTTTTCTGAGCAGGCTGGCAGGAGGATTTTTCTTGCACTCCCTGAAATGGGGCATTTAATTAAAAGGGTACAACCGATGGCTGGCGTTGACCCCTAAAATCCTCTAAAATCAACACTAACTAAGAACTGTTTTCTCTTTTGCTCTGTTCGTGTGTGTGGAAGTGAAGAAGGTCTGGGATGGATAAATCTAAATCAAAAACCAGCATTGCAGATTTTTCTCCCCAGAAGTTTAGCCTTTAGTGAGTGTTTCTCAGGAGGGTGGGGAGGCTTTTCACATGAAAGCTTTCACATAGGAAAACCAGCCCATGAGTCAAGAATTCCCATCTATTATTTAGTATCTATTACTAGCTCTACAAAAAACTATCCCAGTGGAAGAATATCATGGTCTACATCTCTAAAGGAGGCTAGTACTTTTAAGGGGCCTAATTTTCAAAGTAATTAAGTTTCAAAAAAAGAAGGAAAATCCACTTAGAGCCATTCTTGACAATTCACAGTCAAGTCATGTGTCTTCCTTTTCTCATGATAGATTTTTTTTTCTAAGCCTGAAAAAGAGAGACAACTTTGGAAGTTTGTGACATTTAGGAGAGAAGGGATTCCATTCATGGAGAGCAAAGAGAAAGGAAACACTCCTCTGTAAATTAGCCATAATCCATCTCCCATGCCCAAATAAGGTGTCAATACATCTCTCCCCTGACTTATGTCTCCATTCAAACTTGACATTGCTAAAACAACATTCCTAATCTCCACCCCTTCCCTCAACTTGCATTCTTCTCTCCATTTCAGTCATTCTGAAAAATAACACTGTCATACTCATCCATCAATCAATCTTATCACTTGGACATGATATTTACATGGATGGATTTCTCTCCATCACATCAAGCTGTTTCTAAACCTCACAGATACTTCCTGACAAAAAGCTGCAAATATTCTTATCCATGTAATGAGTTGTATTCAGGCTCTTGGCACCTGATGTCTCAAGCCTCAATAAACATAGTTGTTCCTATTTCCTTTTCTCATCTCTTTTGCAATGTCTATAAAAACTCCATAACATTCCGATTAGGTGGGTGCTGCAAACTACTCCCTGTAACATCATCAGTTTCTTTACAACTGCCTTTTTTGCTTATCTATTAGAAATTACCTGTTTAAAGAGTTTTGAAGGAGTCACTTTTTCTTTTATATATGTACAATAGCTGTAGAGACTACAGTAAGATTAAAAAAAAAGATAGCTATTACCTTTAAATACGATTATTCAAACCATTTCTAAAAGTGAACCACTTTAAAAAAACGCATTGGAACAGCTAGCTCAATTCTAGCCAAACATCTGAGTAATTTTGTGGGAGTCGTCCTCATATTTTTTGAAAATAATGACTTAAAATAAAGGTAAATCTAAAAACATTTTGGGGCTATCCTTCTCTATAAGACTCCAAGGCACACATTTAAATGGGATCAGTGTTTACCTCTCATCTTTACTGAATTGATAATTTACTTTATTCTAGCTTGGTTACTCTACAAAATGAAGCTAATTCCTTCTAATAATGGTTGGCACAGAATAATGTGCTACTTGGATATGTTTACATGAATTTTACATAAATGAATAAGTAAAGTAATGGTGTCTGTCAGTGCAATATTTATCATTACTTACTGAACTGCAAGTGCATAGTTTAAAGGCCATAGCTTGCTAGCAATGAGAATCTGCACAGGTTACTCCAGCAAATGAAATTTTTTCTGTGATTTTAGCTTCAGCTGCAACCTAGTGGCCAGCTCTGTTAGTTGTGATTCAGCTGTCGGAAAAATAAAGCTGTTTCAGTGTAAAACACCTGCAGACTCACTGCTCCTCAGGGCTGTGTTACTGCAACCCTGTGCCAGCCCCATTCGGACAGGTACAACTAACTGGGGACGTTTGGAGACCTCCAGGAGGGAGGTGCAGGAAGGCTCAGGTGTCCCATAGGATCCCTGTCACATCTGCTAGAGCCAGGTGGATGTTTCGGATGTTCTTGTGCATCTCTGAAGGACAAAAGTCTGATTGTGGGTTGTCATCTTTGTGCGATTTTCTGGGTCATACATAAACCTTCCTGCAGACACCTGCAATAGCTGTGAATTGAGACTGAATTACTGTTCTAGATGTCTGTGTTAGCATACACTGACTGACAGACAAACAGTGGGCAGAGGGACATTCCCTGAAAGTCAATCAGCACAGCTCAAGACACAGGGAATTAAATGATCCCTGAATATGCCTTGAAGATGATTTCATCCATTTGACCAGGCTAAAGAAACATCATAACAGTTAGACTTATAAAGTCTATGGAAATTATTCCTGTCCCAAAACAAAAAAGAAGGAAATAACAAGGAAATGGAGCTCATGATTTTTACTTAAGTCCATCTGCTGACACAGAAAATGGATTGGAGGGGGTGGTTCATCAGCACTGAAAGCACATGACCCTGTCAGACGAGCTGCAGAAATAACTCCTAAGGTTTGGTACAGATCAATCTGAATAGTCTGAGGTTGTGTTTTAGAAATATCCCTGCATCTGCCAAATCCCAACATAATATGCCTGTATTTAGCTCTTATTGCTGAATTTACCCTGTACTTGCAGGGAGTCCCTCAGAACTGGAACTGGGGTTGAAAAGAAATCAGAATCACCCAGTCCTGACAGACTGAAAGACAGAGAAAAGATGAAAAATCAATCGTAAGGAGTTTATTTTTGAATCTACATGTGCAGAATTTAAGGATGAGAAAAATACCAGGATGAGCCCAGCAAGAGGTGACAGGAATTGGCAGCCTAACCAAACCCAAGCTCCAGGAAGGCAGTTAAACTCACTCCAGAGGAAAATGTTCTTAGTAAGGATAGCCACAACTATCCACAGTTTTTTCTTTATTTGCAGTTTGCCTGTTTGCTGCTTTATAACCAGAATAAGAGAGGTGGCACAACCCCCAGATCCCAGAGAGCTTTCAGGATATGTTTCATAGGAATAAAGATAGATTCACAGGAAGAAGGTTACCTTTGACATATTTCCAAAGTGCTCAGCCTCATGATGGGAAGAAAATCCTTTTTTTTGCATTACTTTGCACATTCCCAACGTCCTGTGCATTCAGCTCCTACATCTGCATTCAGCCTTATTACTCAGGTTTAAATTGGCTAAATTAGTAGCATTGATTGAAGTGAGAATCATGGGAGTGGGGGGAACTTATGTAATAATTTTTTGATACTTTATGCTAATTTAAATCTGAGTTGTCGAAGTGGAATGATTGTCACGGGTTGTCAGTCGTGGAGTGGATATTGTATTGGAGCTTGGCCCAAGTTCTACCCTGCCCCAAGCTGCGTCTGATACTAACTCAGGTAGTTAGGAAAATAGAAGCAGTGTTTTAAAACAGTCCTATCTGAGCAGCCTGTTTTGATTGATGCATGAGAGCAGCTCCTTATGGCTGCCTGAACTGGAGCCACCCTGGATGCATGTTGGTGACACATTGGATGTTGAACTGCTCTCAGCTGGCCACTGGGAGGATGTTTGCATCCATTCCATGCTTATCCCATCGCTCTGACTTGGACTTGGTGAGGTTTTAGCAGGTGTATCCCTCACATCAATAGATTTCACAGTGTCACTTCTTACCTATGAACAAAACCATCATGACTATAAGTTTTTTGAGATCTAGGTTTCTCCTCATGGAAAGTGCCTGGGGCAGGATCTAAGTTGGTCACAATTCTCAGAGAGAAGAGGAGATGCTAAAAACATCAACAGACTCTCTGTAATTTCCCTTGCATTCGAAGTGATCTGTTCTGAGTTATTTTAACTGAGAGATCATATTCAACATGCAGAGCTGAGATTTCATTACACAGTTAATCACACCCCTGAGTTTAAATCAGGAGTAACACTCCCTAGTGCTTATCATGGCCACTGTGCTGCATATAGAACCTACCAAAGCTCCTCCTCCGTGAAGTGAAGAGGATGCACACAAACATCAGCAATCAAGGTGGCAGGCCCTCCTGTGCCTCAGTGCCCAGATTATATATATAATTATACCTGTAATGTAGTTATAATTATATAAATGTAACACTACATATCAATTAAATTCACTATATATATAATTAGAGCTATAATATAGCTGTATTACATGTACAATTTTATCTGTGCAAGAAAGGGTACAAGTTATGAGCATATAAATAAAAACCATACCTTGTGCTCTTTCATGCATAGGTGAGTACTAAATCTGGTCTTGCTGTGTATCTAATGAAATGCAAATAATGTCTTCACCAGCTTTTCTATCAACTTACCTGCACACTTCCTGTGTGCTCTGTTCCTGGAGGGACAACCATTTAGGTGTAATCTTCACAAGGTATATGGCCTGCACTGCAGCATGCAGCACTTCCACAGGGATTACATTTTGGTTATGATTTCGCTCCAGATAACACAGGAAACATCCTATTTGAGACTCCCTGACTACTGCTTCCAACAGGAACAGGATTGCAATGTCTGTATTTTTCCCAGTGATCCCTCAGGCAGCTGCAATCCCTTAAACACCTGGATGTTCCACATTATGCAGAGTGTTCTCTGTGAAGGGCTGGGATAAATGATGAGATTCAACTGCTGGGGGAGTAACCTAATCAACATACAAGGTCACATTCAAAAGCTTGAATGTTGCTTCCCAATTAGAGTTATGTATCAGATGGAAGGCAAGAGATTAAATATTGATGATTTTCTTCACTGGGCTAGTGATTTTTTTCAGGGAAGCAGTTACAGTTTCTCAGCCTATATCCATGTGTCAGATGCACCTCCCACTAGATATTTTTTCTTTCCTTAAGTCAGAAAAGTAAATCTCAAATAAAATTTGAAAAAATACCCTGCAGTGAAGACAAACTCAGAGGTGTTGGGGTTTTTTTTTTCCTCATTATTCTTCCACACTGTGGATGGAAATGGCAAAGATAATAGGCCACATTCCATTTCCCATTGCCCCAGTTTCCTGATCCAAATTCTACTCTACTGATATCATTAGAGATTGCATAGACACTGCAGAACAGAATTAAGTTCACTCATGTTCAAGGCAGGAGGTGCTTCCAGGTGATGTGATGGTTGTTTGACAGGAGATGTTTCTGGATGAGATCCAGAGGGAGCCTTGGTGCACTGAAACAGCTGAATCTGAGCACTGTGAGAGGTGTTCAGGACAAGGGAGTTGGATCACTGGCACTGAATAAGGCTTCTTCCCTCTTCTGCTTATAAAAAGTGACATGGGAAAATATTTCAGTGACCAGAAGAGATTTTCAGCTGTGTCTTTCCCAATGATGATTTCAGGACTGTAGCTGTCACCACAGTGTGCAGCCAGAAGCCTCCTGTGCACCATTTCTGTACTTACTGAATCACACTGAGGTTTGGGTTGGAAGGGACATTAAAGGTCATCTAGTCATGAGCAGAGACATCTTCAGCTACACGGGGCTGCTCGGCACCCAGTACAACCTGACCTTAATTCAGGAACATTCTTTACCCCTTTTACCCATGATTTATTGCCTGCTCAGCATCACACATTTGTGCTGTAGAAGAACTGGGTGTAGTTTTTCAGTGATTTGTAGATTCATTGCACAAAGGCTCCAGAGCAGTTTGAAAGTTAGCATATTATTTGGAGAACAGTTTCTGACTACAAAGATTGACGTTTACTTGAAACTGTTTCTTTCCAAACTGAAATATTCACTCCCTCCCATGATGAAATAATAACCTCTCACATCACGTGGTCTTATCACAGAATCACAGTATCACAGAATAGTTTGTGTTGGAAGGGACTCTTAAAGGTCATCCAGTTCCACCTCCTGCAATGAGCGAAACTGGATCAGTTTGGACAGAGCTCAGACCCCCTTGAATGTTTCCAGAGATGAGAAACCCACCACATCTCTGGGCACCTGTTTCAGTGTTTTACCACCCTCATTGTCTAAAAATTCTATTTTATGCCTAATCTAAATCAAATATATTTTATTTTGAAATGATTACCCCTTGTTCTATTGCAGTAGATCCTGATAAAATCTTTTTTATAGGCCCCTTGCAAGTCAAAAAGGCCATGATATCTCTGGAACCTTTTCCCCTCCAGGCTGAACAACTCCTTATGAGATGATCTGAAGGTAATGGAAGGAGAAAAAAAAACCCAAACAAAAAGTTTTATGTCAAGGCCATCAAGTCCATCATGTCTTGAAAATACTTTGTTTGCAAGCCCTCATCCTTTGTTTAGACTCTTAACCTTTCTTGATCACTGGATATTTCGGCTGCAATAACTGCCTCATTGTATAATTAATTTCACTGGAGAATTCATTTGTACAGTTATTGCTTTGCATTTTTCAATAATTAATTCCCTGTAAGTAGGTTCATATTTTTTGCATACTCCCCGTATTCTTCCTGACCTCTCTTTAAGGTTACTGAACCAATCTTCTCCCCAGACCTTCTCTCTGTCCTTTTCTTGTCTCCCTTACCCTGTCCCTCAGTCCTGCAACACCCTCCAGTCCTCACACAGCAACGACAATCTTTGTTCCTTTCTTTGTGGCCAAACAAACTCAGTTTCAGGATACACAGAGAAAAAAATAAAAAAGAAAAAAGGGATGGATGAGTTACAAGGCTTTTTGGATAACAATTCAAACTAATGCCTGATCTTCTTGGCAGTGGTAGGGTGGTCCCAGGGACAGCAAGGTGTGCTGGAAGTGGCCAGTAAGGGCTTGTGAGGTCTGAGGTAAGGACCTGGAGGACTTCAGAGGACTCTATGAGGTTCCAAAGACCTGAAGTGAGTGAAAGGACCTGAGAGGAGATTTCAAGGTGCCATGTGGGGGAAACACGGGATGAGGCTGTTTGATGGTGCTTCAGAGGGCTTTTGGCAAAAGGAAGTAATTTCTGCTTTCTCGTTATGAATATTCAGTAGAGCAAATTTGGCTAGCTCACATCTCCTGGAGTTCAAGGAAATATTCTGTGTATTTCTGGCTCATAACACTCAAGTCTTACTCATTTTTACTTTGTTTCAAATGCTGACACTCATGAAGTTTGTGTTTCTTCCCAGAAGGGTTGTTTTCCAAACACAGCCTTCATCTCAATATCTGTTTCTTAATTTCACAGGAAGTCATTGTTTATTTAGTTGGTGTCCCCTCATTTGGGGTTTTTGATCAAATAAATCACTGTTAGGGCAACAGTGCTTTGCGCTTTTTTATCTGTATTATACACTATACTGATCAATGCTAATAAGTAAATGACTTTTTGGTACAACTTTGGCTTTTCAAGACTGAACCTGACTCCAGACTTTTTAATCTTGGACAGGAGTTATGCTACTCTTTCACAGAATGGTCTTGTTATATCCCTTAGGTAGATACAGTCAGGGGAGATGGATCCTCCACACAGTCTCTTAGAAGAATTTCTTATATGAATTTTTATAATTCCAGATTTGTAAATTTGCTATTGGAAATATCTTGTTTCTTCTATTTTTTTCTTCCAAGTAAAATTTCTGCCAAATTCAGTAATAAAGCTTAGTTACTCTGAAAAAGAGGTGAAAAGATAAAGCTCAAAAAAATTAGAGCAACCCTTTTCTTGCTTGAGAGGACACAATCCAAACTTTCCTGATGAATTTTTTTCACTGTTTGATTAAGTTCTGACTGCAAAGTTTGGGTTTCAGGCACATTTCTGAAGCACAAAACACTGCTCAAATCACCAGCCCCAAAGGGATCTATACTTCAGGGAAAAGCAGTCAGAGGACAATTAAATGATGATGTCTGGATTTGTCAGGCTTATCGAGACTTTTTGTATCAGAGCGAAACTCACATCTTAATATGTCAGGGCTCATATACCTTAAATAGTCCATGATATTCCAAATATTAGATTCTAAGTTGTGTCTGAAATATTATCAGTAACCTTTGTTAGAAAAGTGATACATTTGGGATTAATCCAAATATCACCAGAGTTGTTAGGAGCTTTACTTTAAATACAATGGATTGGAGATACACCTGATTAATCCGCTTTTAATCTCTGATTTCATGGCCTTTTGCAGCCTGATATGATTTCACTCAACCCACAATCTGCAATGGCCAGAAGCTATTAATAATGGCAGTGTGACACTGACTTTGAATTATGAAATCTTTTTTCTCTGTGCAACATCAGAGCTGGCATTTTGGTGATCATGACTCTGCAACTTCTCCTCAGCTTGGAGTGTGGACACTGGAGGAGCTCAGGTGTGCACACAGACCCTGAGATTGGCTCAGCTGGTCACAGCCTGGGGCTAAAACCACCAAGGCTGTGGCTTTAATCCCCATATGGGCCATTTACTTAAGAGTTGGACACAATGATCCTTGTGTGTCTCTTCCAGCTCAGAATATTCCACGAATCTGTGAATAAACCAGATCCTTGGCCCTATTAGAAGAACAAAACCTTTGCTGTTGGAGTTCCTTATTCAGGCTCGGCACATCAGGATTAGCACATTAAATGGACTCAAGATGCTCAGAAACTGTGCCCTTGCTTATCCCTCATTAAAACAAGATTTAATATGAACTTTATTTGAATTCATTAGCATACATATATTACCATTATTCCTTAATATTTCATGATGAGAACATATTAAGATGGCTATGTATGGGAACTGAGTCTCTGCTGGATGAAATTTGCCTTCATAATATGCTCACACAGGATTCAAGCTTTCCCTCATGCCTGTCAGCAGAAGGTATTTTTAATAATATTAAAATAAAATTCTAAAAACTGTGAAGACAGAGGTGTACATGGTTCATTGTAATGGAAAAAGAAAAAAAACTTACAATTCAGGGAAGGTAAATTAAAACAAAAAATAAAAGGAGAGAGAAAATAATTTAGATTTAACATTTCACTATGAAATGACAATTCTAAATTGAAAAAGTTATCAGTTATGTGATACGTTTCTTAAAATTTTCATCCTGGTTTAGGATGGAAACATTTTGGAAAATAGTTTCCAGTTGGGCCAATCTCAGTGTTTACCTCAGGGTGGAATCTTACATTTGCTGTTGAGTTGCAGCCTCCACAAATACTATGTACAAATTGTGACAAAGACTATGTCTTCCATGAGAGAAAAGAGAAACTGTTCTTGTTTGGCTCAAGGTCTTCTTCCACACTCAGTGAATTCCTGCAACAGATCTCCAGTTTCTGAGTATTTCTTGCTGCTTCTTCCTGCAACAATCTGTGTCCATGGTCCATGTATCCTATATCCCTGACAAAAGTTTCTCCCATGAACCTACTTTGTGAACCAGTAATGGTTTTAATTCTGTTATTACAATCAAATCTTGGAAGGCAGTTTTCTTGAGGCATCCTAATCATGAAGAATTAATATGTGTAACTATGCTTTTCTTGTCATTTCAGAGAAACTTTTCAATGAGATTGAAACTCTGAACTAATGGAATTGACTCCTATCAGCTTTAGTCTTAGAGGAGTGTGGAGGTTTCATGCTCAGCCATCTCTGTTATCAGTTGCTGCTACAGAATTTATAGACTCCATAGGTCCTTTCCTTCTTATATAGAGAAAACTATAGACTATAGAGCTGATAAACTTCGAATAAAGTTTTCTCCTATAGACGAAACTTCCATTTTCCTCAGAAGTTTCAAAGGCCTGCTATTTTCAATAAAGAATTATTTTCTTCACAGAAATGGATTCCTGGGACAGTCTTCATTAAGAGTAATTCCATTCAATCATATGTTATTTTTAACAAAGCCACATATTCCAATGGAAATCTCTCTTTCTTTTGATTTCTGAATAGTGTTCCTGTCCAATTGATCATTCTTCCTACCACTCAAACACACTGAACCTAGGAAGGGTAGCTGTGGCCTCCAAGAATATCAAGACATGTTGCTACTTTGTTATTAAAATAACCCAAGAAAACACCCCTCTCAAAAAAACCCACAGCTATTTATTCTTGCTTTAGTTTGCTTTCATTTTGGTGGTAGGTTATTAAGCTATTTTTTAGAAGATGTAAAGAAAAATTACATTTGACACTCTTTGGGCCAGTCTCCAAAGCTTATTTCAAGCAGCAATATTCCCTTTCCTCAGTTTTCTTTCTGTCTTGCATCTTCCTGCTCTTCTTTTGCCATCACAAGACAAACTCATGGGATTTTTTTGCAGTTAGGCTCATCACCAAGTTGTGAGAATACATAATGTTTACTTTTTTGGCTAAAATACCCACATAATTTTACATCTGATGTTTTTTGACATGTACTGATCTGTGAAACTTGGTGTTGATGCGATCATGCCAAAAAACTTAAAAGAAAACAGAGATTGGTGACCAAGAGCTAAATAGCTTTCTTCCACACCCTCCTCCACCAGATATGTTCTGCATACTCTTTAATGTCACTGGAAAGTTAGGGAGAAAGAAAAGGGAATGGGTTTCAATATTGGATGCCAGCCAAACTTTCTTGGCAGGTCTGAGTGAAAAAAAAAAAACAGTGAAGTTTTCAGAAACCTCCTTTAAAGAGAGATCTTTACCATGAAAAAAAAATTAAATTGCCTTAACATATTAAAAAACACTAAAAATTTTAGAAGTGAAATCCTGACTTCATCGACATACCTGGCAAAACTCCGACTTGTTTCAATGAGACAAAGGTGTTTTTTGTAAACTCTCTGATCTTGGAAGATTTTGGCTGATGGAAGTAATTGCAGATGATCTAATTTGGACAAGGAACAATCAAATAAATGATGAGAGATGTCACAATGTTCAGCAGCCCACTGAAGAAAAAGGTCTTAGCCTGAAAGATACCAAATATCAAGTCAGGCAGGGTTTACTGTAAAGAACAGAATTAGATTCACCCAGCCTTTGTTCTTCAAACTCAGGCCTCTTCTCTGAGCTTGTCAAGGCTGAGGTTCAGCTCCAGCTTTGGATATTTCCATGCTGGCACCCACATCCACCTGGATTCCTCAAAGGTCAGAGGGAAGCTGATCAATGCTGTCAAGCAACCTGCAAAGCAGTTTGACTCATGCTACACTCAGTGTCAGGATGATGTTCCCAGTCACTCAGAGAGGAAAACTCCTCCTCTGGAGAGAAATTTTTCCTATTCATTTTAAGATAGGGTAGACTATGCTCCCCTATAGGCCATTTGCCTCCTCATTGACCCCAGAGGGAACCCAGAAAATGAAAAATAATTGAGCTTAGACCTCTGAATCATCTTTCAAATAAAGAATCTTGTAACAGGAGGGCTTTTTCAAATGTCTGTGGTAGGCTGATGTGTCAATCAAATTGATCCCTAATCATTACAGACATCTACTTGAGCCCAGTAACTTCTTGGCGGACAGAGGATGGTGATGGGATAATTGCCCAGGGAAAAATTTCTGGCTGGAAAAAAAAAAAAAAAGTCAGAAAACTACTGGCAATGAAACTTTGGGATCAATAAGATGCTTGAAATTTCTGTGGAGGAAATACACGTGCCTGTTTATACCAGCCTTGAGCACCATCATCATGTAACATTACACCTTCTGCATAATAAATATGTCTTAGAGCATTTTCCTCTCTTGGCATGAGAATTTTTTTTGACATCAGACTCCTACTTAGGCATGAGTCCTCAGTGTGCTTCAGAAGGGAAGGTGGCTGAAAATAGAATCAATGCTGTTTTAAAAATAGGAAAGCTATTAAAAATAGTACACTACAGCTTGAAAAATTAATGTTTTTGTAACTAAATGCTATTGTGAGAAAGGCAATTCCAGGAGTCTAGCATTCACAAACTTAGAAAATGACAGGGATGTAGTGTAGAAAAGCTATGCATTTATAACTGGAGATAAGGGAAAAAAAAACAGTAAATTAGAAAATGCTTACCTTGCCATTGGAAAACAGGACAGATGTTTATGTCTCTTATAGTGGCTCTGCATAAATGTTGTCTTTGGACACAATGATCCTTGTGTGTCTTGCCAGAATCAGGCAAGACCACAATGACCCTAGTGCCAAACTTTGCCCTTCTGCAGGTACAGATAAACAATTTGGAAGTTGTCATATACCCTGAGGAACTGGAAAGCAGAAATTATGGAGGCAACATGGCAAGATTGGCTTCTCTGCAAGCAGGAAGCAGCATGAAACTGAAGAGAAGAAACTTTAAAGGTGCCAAATTAATATCTACAGCCTCCTTACCAGGGCTGCACATCTTACAGAGAAATTCAGTCCCTCAGTGGGAAGTGAAGTCTTCTCGTTAAAAATAAAAATATTGCCTCTGCTTCTAATGAACATCAAAATCCCAGAAGCAGAGCTTACATTCTCTGGGTGAAGGCTCATAGGAAGTCTCTACAAAGAGTAACAGAAGCAGGAAACTTAGGCTGAAGGCAAAGCATAAACAAAAGTGGACAAAATGGAGGAGTAGCTTTGCAAAGGTTGATGTCAGATGATGAAGGAGACAGGAATTTCTGTATAGGCACTACCATGCATTTTATAAATGAAACTGAACTAGATGGTCAAAATACTGATACAGACTCTCAGCAGTGGGAAATTTATCAGCTTTCTGTCCTGGGAACTGAGTCTGTCAATTTTATTAATTGGCTACAAAAGTCTATGGTCTCTGCTTTTCATGGACCCCTGTTTATTACAACATGAGAAATCATCAGGATAACGAGAATAATGGTCCTCATGAGTCTCAGGATAGAAAAATTATAAATTCTTCTGAAACAATATATCCTTGAGATACTGACAAACTGTAATTTCTTCCAGGAAGCATGTATTTCTTGAGGCATTAGCAAACTACAGACAGTGACTTTTCACTATATCCAAAATTTAATAAACTCTTCCTAAAGGCTTTTAATTTTTTTGTGGTATTGGAAACACTACAAAACATTATGGTAAGAATGAGAATAACTTTCCTGTTACACTGGGTTGGTTTTGTTGGGAACTATACCTGGCCGATCTCAGAATCTTGTATCTTCATGAATAAGTAAATTGATGCAAATTAACGATGTGTTTTGTTTACATTCTATTTTAATATTTCATTACTGGGCGCATGGTTAGGGTGATAATTCCCCTTAAGACACATGGCACTACCAGGTTGCTCTCTTATTTGTTCCCAGGCACAGGACCACAATTATTAGCATCCATGGAGAGGCTGTAATTCTGCAGTGACACCTTGCTCCATGCCCTTCATGCATGTAGGAAGAAGGAAATAAGTCCCCTGCCTAACCAGCTGCCAGGACTTTTCCCACTTCTTTACAAGGCAGCTGGACTGATCCATCCCATGAACCTCGATGCAGCCCCATCACCTGTGTGTTCTAAGACCTGCCCTACTTTGCTTGGAGCCTTCAGCAGTGTGAGGCTGGGAATACCCACAGAACTGTAAATTCAGTACCAAAATTTGCTTAAGGGATAATGTCAGTGCAATACAGTGCTTTGACAGGATAATGGTCTCCTGACACAATAAAACTGCCAAAAAGAAGCCAAGCAGTTTATAGATAATAAATGTCAAACGGAGGTAGATGTTTATTTTCAGAACATCACAAGCCTATTATCCTGTCAGACCCTCCTGTTTCGATTTCTTTATTTCCATTACAGTAAATGAGTAAGGAACAGTAAGGAATGAGACGTCCTGCAGGCCAATCACAAGCTCGTTCGGCCTGAAGGCTCCAGCAAGGCATTAGCTCACCTCAACATATGTGTTTTTGAGCAGCTGCCTTGCTCTGGTTCACTGACACATGAGCTTTAGTCACACAGAAATCCCTCCACCTCTTCCAGGAGGTGTTTGTGTTCCAATCTTGAAGTTCTCACTGCAGTTAAACCTTTTAATCCTGTTAATCTTCATTCCAGTGAAGGGGGGCACATGGAGGAGAAACAAGGAGAAAATGTTTGTCCCTGCATCACACTGCTGACATCTGAATCAACTTGGCAGAGATCAGCATTAAATGGTAAATTAGATTGCCCTCTTTAGAGGGGCTAGATGAGGGTTGTGGGCAGAGTTAAACAGGACAGGTTTCTGTAGGTATGATCACCATGAGTTTCTAGAAGTGCATAATGGGTATCTCCATTTTTGTCCATATTGCAAATAGATGTGGGTTGAGTAAATCCAATGTCATCTTTTATCATAGAATCACAGAAATCACAGAATGGTTTGAGTTGGAGGACACCTTAAAGTTCCAAATCCTCTGCTGTGGGCAGGACACCTTCCACTGGTTGTTCCAAGCCCTGTCCAACCTGGCCTTGAACACTTCCAGGGGTGGGGTATCCCCAGCTTCCCTGGGCAACCTCTGCCAGGCCTCACCACCCTCACAGTAAAGAATTTTTTTTGACATATGTTCCCTCAGATGAGCAGTCTTTACTCCTCTTTTGTTGTTCTTCTTGTTGTTATTGGCGGTGAAGGTATTTATTAATTTTTAATTATCTATATATTCATATTTCATACTGGTGTTTAAGTATTAAATAATCATTACATTATTATTAATTTTTATTAGCATTTAAAAAAAGCATGATACTGGAAAAATTATCTGTGCCCCAAAAGATGGCACAGTCTGCTGCTGAACAAAATAAACAAAGTAGAAAAGGAGTTGGTTGTGCTTTTATTTGCTGCTGCGTATAACAAAATTCAGAGCCTCTGTAGTGGACAGGATGTCATGAGCAGGCCATGCCAGAGTGGGTCTGGAGAATGGATAGAAAGGGAAGCAGGCAGGAGTATCTGAAATGGGGTGAAAAGGGTGTTTCCAAAGGAAAATGTGCTGAGAAGTAAAGACCATCATGCAAGAAGAATGCTGTGGTGACATTTGATCTCACAAACACTATTTATTTTGTGTGCAGCTTTCCATTCACCATGGAAAGCGAAGTCAAAAGGCCTCCAGAAAAAAGCAGCATGACTAAGGGAACTCTTGGCAGCTTTCTTGTGCAGAGAATGCCAAGGGCACAGTATTAACCTTCCAACTTCACTCTGGAAGTGTAGTTTCTTCCTTTCTCTTCCTTCACTGGTTTTCCTGAGATTGCTCCACCTTCTCTTGGGGGAATGACATTGCACTAAGATGTTTTTACTCTCCTTCTTTCTTATGGCTGAAAGAAAAACAACTAAGACAAAACTCCTCTAACAGAGGAGTGTTGATCTGGACATGAACCCTAATATTCCATGGACAGCATGGAATATTTATCCTGACACAGGTACTGCTTAGGAATGACTGAACATCCAAAGGTCACCATGTGAAGAAAATCACTTCCAGGGGAGAGATGGATTTGGGCATCAAGAAAAGGCCAGAGCATCATGTTAAGGCTGTTTCAGGATTATCTCATGGTAGATGGATGCAGTTCTTTGTGCTTGCTATGAATCTTAATTGTATTTGTTCACAGAGCCTTGTTAATTAACATCAGTACAGAAGGGGAACAGATTTACTGAAACATTCCAAAATTTCTGCCCATAGGGATCCTTCTATGCCCTTTCTGACTGGAGTTTTCATCCCGGTTGCAAGGAGAGATGTGTTTGTAAACAACCTGGATGATAACACAAGTGACACTTACACTGTCTAAGAGTGTCGTCATCTCACCTGACTTCACCACCTTTACACAGGCAGGTAGTGACAGGACAAGGGGGATGTTTTAAACTAAAAGGGCAGATTTACATTAGATTCTAGAAAAAACCTTTTACTGTAGAGGATAGTGGGACACTGGCACAGGTTGCCCAGAGAAGCTGTGGATGCCTCATCCCTGGCAGTGTCTGAGGCCAGGTTGGAGGCTTGGAGCAATCTGGGATAGTGGAAGGTGTCCCTGCCCATGGCAGGGGGTGGAATGAGATGATCTCCAAGGTCTTTTTCCAACCCATTCTGTGATTCTCTGATCCGAAAGTCAGGGGTCTGGACTGAAAAAACTGTCAAGGAGCCATCAATAGTACCTGGAGACAGACAGTCGTGTCCAAAGGTTGTTTCATCCCCATCTAAAAATAGTTAAAAGTCTTAGATGAACCACCTGGTGAAGATGTCTTTTTGATGATTATTAAGGGACCTCCCTGACTTGATAAGACTGGGTACCTATTTTTAAACAGTCAAAGTTATGTGAGTTGTAGTCCATCCTGTAAATGAATTTCATGGCTTCCTATTGCATTTTATTTCAATATTACAATACAAAATACGCTTTGCAAACTGAAATCACAGGAAAAATGAATAGGTGATAAATTTATGAAAGTTAATTATATCAGATGAAATGATGGGATTTTGAATTATGTTTTTATTTCAGTATTAACTGTCCTTAATATTTAATTTTAAATTCTGACACCTCTGTTAATCTACTTAGAATAAGATAGGACCAAGATATTACTTCAATTTATATAAATGATTTAAACTAATTTCAAGAAGTTCAGGGCTCTTACCAAAGTTATAAAAATGAGAAATCATTTAAACTGTGAAAAACTGAGCAAGCAGCAGGAAGCTGGAATTTAGGAATCAAAAAGGTGGGAAATTTTTTTATTTCTCTGTGGAAGGATGACATTTGCTATGGTGATGCTGTGATAAAATCTTATGGGGTTCTGAAAATATCTGTTCAATTTATTTGTACACCTTATAGTTTAGCTTCATCATAGATGCAAATTATGTCATTAAAAGCTCTCCAACCCTGCTTATGCATCTAGGACATTTAAGATAATTTTATTTAACTAATAAAAATTATTTTCAAAACCCTTGGTTTCTGTACTTTAATTAAATTCCTGGATCCATGTAAAAGTCATTTGGCACCTACTATGCAGGGGGAGAGGAAGTTAATTACATCTTTAGAAAATAATAAATTTGTCATTCACACTTTTTGCAGCAAAATAGATGTGAAAAAATAAAGAACCCAAATAAGGGTATTCTGTGTTATTCTATATATTTTGTTAGGTAAATGCATACAGATAAAGAGCATCCAATACTTGCAAAAGTGTGTCCCATATTCTCCCAACCACGGAAGGTGAACATAAGAACATATATATGTAAAAAGCATTTTTTCCTTTCTCTTGGTGTTTTAGGAAAAAAAAAAAAACACCATCCATGTTTTCACTTTTTTTCATCCCCGAGGAGGGTAAGTCTGGAGAAATATGATCTGCTCCGAAACTTATGAGATTTGTATCCACTTTCAAGACAAGGAATAGTAGGAAAGTCACAGCAGATTCCTAAAACCTCGTGATGGAGGCTGGGCCCCTTCTCCAAGCAGCTGGTGCCAGCACTTGCCTGTTCTCTGTGTTAGAAGGTCTTGGTGCAATATCCAAAAGTCTGCTTGCTGAAGTTTCATGTTATCCCAGTTGCCAAGGTCATATGAAACACACTAATTCTTTCTTCTTTTATAACTGCTTTCCATATATTTGAAAAAGACCATCGTGCTCCCCTTGTTCTTTGCCTTTGCATATGCATTCTGCATTTGCATTCTCATTCCCTCAGAGGGACCAGTACTGTCCCAAGAGGATGGAAAATAGATAAAGCATGAAGAACTGAGAAGTTTGCAGAGGGGAAATGGTTTAAGATTAGGGACAAATCTCATAAACACTTGGGAAGGGGAAGGAGTGTGATATTGGTGGTGAAATGCTGGCACAGGTTGCCCAGGGAAGCTGGGGATGCTCCATCCCTGGGAGTGTTCAAGGCCAGGCTGAACAGGGCTTGGAGCAACCTGGGATAGTGGAAGGTGTCCCTGCCCATGGCAGAGGATTGGAACTGAATGATCTTTAAGGACCCTTCCAACCCAAACCATTCTGTGATTCTGTGATCATTCCATGATTCTCAGAGTATCACATCATATTCAATAAGTTGGTCCTAATACGCAAAGTGCTTCATGATCTTGGCATGGCATTTCTAAAAGAGAAATTAATTCATCTCCTTTTGGCAAGACAGAGCCATTCACAAAGACAGGGCAATCAGGTTGACTTATAGCAGAGCTCTCTGCAATTAGTTTACTGAAGTTCTGCTTCATAATCCCTCCCCATGGGAGAGTGCATCACTGGAATCAGCTCAGCAAAGATGGAAGAGGCTCTTCATGGGTTTCATTGCTATTTCAGCAGGGCAACTTGACTTCATGCGAGACAGAAACAGAAATATTTAAACAGGGGTAAATTTGCTTTTGAAAATTTTTGTTTATCTTTTATTGCAACTTAATTAAAAGCCATCGATAGCAAGTGATGAGGTTTCTGCTGCAGCAAGTTGCTCAGGCAATCACTTTCATGCTGATGATAACAGAATCTTGAAGTCA
This sequence comes from Vireo altiloquus, assembly GCA_013396875.1. Taxonomy (NCBI): domain Eukaryota; kingdom Metazoa; phylum Chordata; class Aves; order Passeriformes; family Vireonidae; genus Vireo; species Vireo altiloquus. The sequence goes on along the minus strand of VZRF01013938.1, from coordinate 73,560 downwards.
AACCCAATAATTAAAATCAGCAGAGAACATTAGAGGAAAGTTATTGACTGAGGCATTAACTCGTGGTGTGTTGAGGTAGGACATCTCATGCCATGGAGTGGAACCTGCTTGTAGTGAAGTCTGTTTGATATGTTTTGAGGCTGCTGCTTGGATAAATGGCATGAGAGAAGTGGTCAGAGATTCCTTGCTATCATGCAGATATGAATTTGCAAGGGACATTGAAAGACGACTGCAGTGATGGAGTTCTCTACAGCTTGGGGAAAGTGGAGAGGCTGTGATGATTTATGTCCTCTTTGGAATGGAGTAGAAGACGACAGCCACATTATATCAACCCTGACTTATCTAATCTCCTTATGGTTTTTCATGTATAACCAATGGAAATGTTCCTTCAACAAATAAAACAGGTGACTTTTTTCGTCCGGAAAGTAGAAATGTAAGTTTAGAGTACACTATCATAACACAGCATTGAGACAGGGTCTTTCAAACAGCAACTTATCCTTGAGCTGTTGACTCAGAATTAAAATTTCAACCCTGGACCACACTTGCCCAAATCAAGTCTATCTCTGGCTCATCTCTTTATAACTTTCAGCAACACAGATGTTAAACCATATCAGGCCTTAAAGTGTAAGCAGCAGGATTAAGTGGCACATCTTAGAGACATATTCCATGTGATGCTGGACTCTTTTGGAAACCACCCTACTTTTTTTGAAACATGCACAGACTTTGATGAAGTGAAATCTCATTCTTCCTATTTGATCATCCTTGTAATCCTAACTACTTGGTAATACCAGACCAAAGAAAGAGTCTTGACAAATCTGCCACAGCACATCCATTTGGAAAATGAAGCCATGCATGATAATTACTTTCAGGCAGTAATTTTCTAACCAGTTTTCCACCCATCTTACTTTAGATTTAGCATGACCACTTTTCTCCAGTTTGTTATTTGTGATAAAATAACATTAAACAATATTAGCAGGCATCCTACAGTCTAGTATTTAATGACTGCTTTTAGCTATCCTGAAGCCCGTTGTAGAAGGAACTGACACTTTTTTTCTTTACAAAATCACATTCCTGCTGATTTCCTTCTGTGAGCTTTCAGATAGTTATTGTTTCATTACCTCTGGTTGAATGGTGAGTAGCCTTTGGCTCACTATTCCTCTTCTTTCTTTTTAAAAACATCCACTTTATTTGCTTTATCCTATCTTATGGGACCTGACCTGACTTCTAGGAGTTCACAGACATCTGACAAAAATTCCGAGGTATTTTCCATTTGTTATCTAAAAATCCAATTTAAATTTGTCCAAATGTTCTCACAACCCCTTCTACTTTTGTTCTACTTTAATTTGTATTCCTCTGTTTCTGGCATCAGTTTTTTTAGCCATCTGATTAGATCACACCTCACCCTCTTGTGATAGAATAGAGGCAAAAATGTTATCAAATATTTATAATATCTTGATGAGGAGTCAAGAGGATCCAGTCTGAGAAAATGTTAATTAGTGTGATGTATCCCAGTATCCCTTCCCTCATAGAATGATCTGAACCATCAGACACCTGAGGTTTTTGGTGGGGGTTAGGATCCATCCTAACCAGAAGGATGGATCATCCTATCCATCCATAGGCAGAAGAAGTTGCTTAAAGGACACAGTTTAGAGAACCACTAAATGCAAATGGAGAAGGAGGAGGAAAAAGGGCAGGGGGAGACTGTAGTGACAGTGTCAAACTTTCAATGAACAGGTGAGGTTTATGTCAGGTCAGAACTGCCCATTGATCTTCTCCCTGTTCTGTGCTAATTCTGACATTTCAAAATTAACGGGTTCATTTGGGACTGGGGCTTTTTTTCTGCAGTTACCACCTCTCTCCTTTCCTCTGTATTCCTCCCATGGAAGCTGCCTGAAATGGCACCCCTGACACAGTTACTGAACACAGTCACAAAAAAAAAGAGAGGCTTTGTAAAATACAGAAAAATTTACATATAAGCTGAGGTATCTTGCACTGCCAAGGGTTTCTAGAGGAATATTTTTCAAAAGGCCAGAATGCAGGGGATGTTCCAAAGGGTGGGAAACCTTGTCAATAATATGTGTCAGTAATGAAAAAGCAATAATATCTCCTGGGAAAGCCACAGCAGCATCAATTACAGAACTGATGCAGGGTAGGGGAGAAAGCAAAATTAATGAAGAATAAATAAGAGGGAATGTAATTAATTTATACTAGTCACCAAAATTTTACAGAAAACATCTCATAAAACAAATGTAATTTAAATATTTGATGATTTTCCAAGGGTGGCTAATTAAGGTAATAACAAAGCTATAATCTATTTAGAGTTCAGTCTGGTGTTTGACTTTTTGCTGCATAACATTTTGATTAAAAAATTGGCTCCACATCATATTAATAAGGCAAATGATAGGAGATTAAGAAGAGGGTAATGCACAAACCTGCAAAAGGCTTTGTCAAAATGGGAAAATATGATGGAGAGAGGATGCTTTTAGTAGGGTTCTGCACAGACTGTCTCTGGGTCTGGTGCTATCCCATGTTTCTGGAAGGCTGGTTGCAATTGCCATTGGCTGGACCCAATGACCTTAGTGGTCTTTTGCAATCTTAATGATTCTTCAATTTTTCTTTTCCTTAGGGGGGATCCAGTTTAACTGGGTGGTCTCTCTAACCAGCAGCTGTATTTTTGGCTCCTATCAGAGCAGTCCTATAGAAAGCACCCAAATTCCTTGGCAAGTAGTCATGATAGGCACCTTGAAACCCTTGTAAAGATCTACTTTGTCTAATTTAGGTGATTGAATTTAGGTGGGCAAGATATCTCCTTGAAGGCCTCTGGAGCACCCTGTATATCTCCACTATGTCAGGAATTTCAGGTCTTCTTTTAGGAGGAACTTGGCACAGAGTCAGATAAACTGGATCACGTCCCCTTGGATCACTTAGCCTATATAAATCTACAGTCTCAAATGATGAGGAAGTCTGTATCATTCACTCAGCCTTTCTTGCTTTTAAATTCATTGAATTAGTCCAGTGCAACAAAAACCTGGTACCACACATGGGAATCACATTTACTCTCTATAGTGCATGTGCTGGGTCAAGAGTTAAGAGCATCCAGAGTTTTCATTAAGGACAAAATATGACCTGAACTAAATTCTTGTTTTGCCAGGAATTTAGGGCATGAAAATTGAATTTCCAGCTGGTGCAAGTGGAGACAAAATCACCGAGTTCCTGGTTTTATGAAGAAATAACAGTCTTTCCTTTTTCTAACACTCTGTTTTTCTTTTCTCTTTGCCTATGTCTTAGTTCCAGTCATTCATAATCCACTCTTCTATTTTTCTATTTTATAGCCATCCCGCAGGAGTAATGTGAAATATAACCAATCAGTATTTGTAAAGCACTTTGAGGCTATCAGGTGGAAGGAAGTGTATAATTGCAAATTGTTACGATTGCTCTTACATTGCTGCCAAGGGACTTGCAAAGAGAATCAGGTCCCCATATATTCAGATATACACAGACTTAGTCACATCTTGTGAAAGCAGCCAGAAGATACAAGCTGGGGAAGCATAAGAGGATAGAAGTTTAATAAAATATAGAGAAAGGTCATTCAGGGATTGTTTATGAGTTCAAGACTGAATCACTGTTCTGTCACAGATTTTTGCTCAGATTTGCTTCTAGCACTGTCCCCAATACCTGCTTTTGGAATATTATCATACTGCATGGTCTATACTGGTTTGTGTTGTTCATGATGTAGTGACCTGGTCTTTCTGGGCTCCTCTTGCAGTCAGTGTAATCTAATACAGTTCCTGTGGAGCAATCCTCGTGACTGTGGTTAGACATCCACTCAGTGATGAGTAGATCTCATATGCTGAGACAAATTATGGCCAAGTGTTTCTCATCATCGACTATAGATGGGTATACCCAGACAACTGTCCCAGATGTTGGCATCTACATTTGATTAGGCAAATCCCATCCTGTAATTACCTCTGTCAGTAGATTAAAAGCTGCCAGGGAACATTCCCAAGCACTGGAATGCAATCATCTGTATTCTTCAGTTTCAGAATGGTGCCTGGAATTATTTTGGCCCAAAACTAGCACTTTCCCAGTGCATTCCTGAGAGTGGCTCAGGATCCAGCACCAGCCAGGGACCATTCTGAGTGGTTGGTTTGGATGCAGCTATTCCAGAGACAGGGATATTTTATTGCTGTAGACACTGACAGGCTGTACCAGCTGGGCCCAGAGGTAGAAACTGGACCCTGGCACTGCTTGGTTTACCAGGACAGTCATACCCACAGCTCAATACCCACCACTGTGACTGGGAGCATTCAGTGGTTCCCAAAAATGCATCCTGATGTCCCAAGCTACAGAAGATTTACAGCCCTGATGGATCAGAGTGTTTTCAGTACCATTCTGTGGGAACAATGTGGCAAAGGCAGGAACAAGACCATATTCCCTGCAGGCAGCTTCCAAATGCTCCACGCTCCTGCAACCACAGCCATGCTGGGTTTGGTTTGGTTTTTTGATTGGCTTTTTTTCCTGTTTGTGTTCTTGGGGCTTTTTTGTTGTTATTGCTTTGGGATTATTTATTTGTTTGTTCTTTGCTGGTTTTGGTTTGGGTTTGCATTTTTAGTTTTGGTATGGGTTCGTTGATCTGGGTTTTTTTCAAATGTTGCATTACTCTGTAAAAGATAGAATGAAAGAAGCTGTGCTGATACATTTTGCATGGACTCATGACCCTGTAGGTTTGCTATTCATGAAACAAGTTCTCTGGCTCCCTGTTATAAATATCTTAAAGCAATACAGCTTTTAGGAGTAATAAAGTATTTTACCTTCAGCCTCCTTTCCTAGGTAATAAATTAATTAGTTTCCATATTCCTTTTTCCCACTTATTGAAACCACCATGCCATCATGATGTTTAACAGCCAACAATGGCACTAGGAGAGATTTATTGCATATCTCTTGATTTCATATCAGTCTAAAGGAATAAAATCCTGTATCTAGCTGTTCTTTGCTCCTCCTCACCAGTTTCTGTTACAGCTTCTCTCACCACACTCATTCCTGCCCTCACAGGACTCACAGCAAAGGCCATCTCAGGCCATTTTCTAAACAGGAGACTAAGGGGACAGAATTAGCAGAGGCAGCTTCAATAAAGGAGAAACAGGAAGACTCTTAGAGGGATGTTTTATGAAGATGGTGTCTTCTACAAGATCAATAGTATTGCCTTTCAATCCTGAACCCACCTTTGTAAACAGAAAATAACACTGCTGAGTGGCATCACCCTCTGATCTGGGCTAAAGGACAACACTGCCCTCCATCCTCCATAAGGAGGTGAAATAACACAAGGCAAGCATCCAAGATGTTGTCAGACCAAGAATTAATACTGTCTATTTTCTTACTGGGATTCCTGTGCTTAGGAGAGGATTTCCGCCTTCCTCTGGAACCTCAGCATTAAAAATGCATTGCAGTACTTTCCCCAGTCAGTTTGAAAACTCCCAGCACAGGTTTGGTGTCTGTGTAAAGCCCTCATGGAGGACGTGGGTAGCAGGCATAATTGACAGTGCCACAGATCTCCATCTAGGGATGGGTTGTAGCAGACACCTTTGTTTTCAAAGTACTTTTCCAAATAGGCAGAGACATGAGAATCAAGTCATATGGTGACAGAAGAAATGAATATTCATTGTTTGCCTTTTATGATAGTAGGAAGCACAGCAGCAAGAACTGAAAAGATGGGGTTTAATTTTTACAGAAGTGATAAGGAACACGTGGGAATGCATTTGTTTGATTTTTTCACTCATCTGAGGTAGCTTCCTCAGTCATTTCCATTTTCTCCAGATGAATCAATATTTCCTCTCTAACAAAAGAAAACAAAACCACAACTTAACCTACCCCACCTGCAGAGAACATATTACTTAACTGCCTGCTACTCCCAGCTATCTTTGCAAGCTGTGTTCTTGCAACATTTTAATTTTTCAGCCCTCTCAAGAAATATAATAACATTAACATTATGCATTTCATTATGCTCTTACTTGTTACAGATCTTGCAGTTCTTTTCTAACACTGGGAGCTTTTATCAGGTTACAGTATGAATTAGCTATAAAAGCTTAGAAAATGGCAAGGATGATTTTGCAATTAAAAAAAAAAAACCTAAACAGGAGAAAAACTCGTCTACGTCTTTCTAATAAATTTCCAAGAAAACTTCTAATTTTTGGTTAAAATCCCTGAAATTTGACAAGGTTTTCAGAATTAATCAGGGGGAAAATATTTAAAGTATATTTCCAAAAGCTGGATTTTTGAATTGACAAATTTTTCTTTTCAAAGCTAAATTAACTTGTTGTAGAAGACACAAAACAGTCTGCTCAATGTGGAATAAAGCACTGGGTTTACACCCAGTATTTTTCAAAATCTGCTTTTCATATGTGAAAGAAGTGGCCAAGTTTATCCTACAAATATTAATGCTTTGTAAGCTCTGACCTGGCAATCTTTACTTATGTGAGCAGTATTTTAGCAACTTCCCCAACTTCTCTGCACCTAGTTAAGGAAATAGAACTCAACTGGGGGAATAAAACTCTGGCAATAAAGCTGAATATTGGGAAAAATGTAAATACATAATCTCATACGTCTTTCCTCCCATACCAGAGAGTCAAATGCTCTTTGGCTTTTATTCTTTTCCTATTCCCACTACAACTTCCTGTGCCACTTCTGACAGCCTGGCTGTCTCTGCTTTTCAGCAGTGTCAGGTGTTTCTGTGTGAAATCTCCAGTGTCAATGGGTGCAGGTTTCTTTGGCCCAAATCCTCCTTAAAATCCTCCTTAAAAGGCACCTCAGTGTTTCATTCCCTCCACTTTACCAACTGGAAGGGTTTTCTCAACTATTTTTGAGACCAACACATGGCACAGGAACAAAACAGCCAGTTCAGCCACAGTAACCACAGGTTTTGCTTTGTATTTTTTTCACTGAAGGGTCACTCCAGTTCTTACATCCTTTCTCCTCTGCTCTCACTCCCAGCAGAACAAACCTCCTCTGTCTCCCCCTTCCCATCCCTGCCCTCCCTGTGCAGTGCTGGCCCTGCTGTTCAATGAAGTTCAGAACTGAAATGAGAATTCCTAGGGGACTTTTTCTCATGATCCACATTTCTAAGACTAAAGTTTATAGCATATTAGAGTGTTTCTTAACAGTTTGAGGTGGAAAATCATAAAAGGGTGTGAACATGAACTGCTTGTTAGTCCGAAGTTTGTTTTACTCTTATGTACACAGCCTGTCGCTATTCTAAATTATCCTCCTGAATTATTTTTTCACTATTTAATGTCTTTTTATACCATTAATTTTTACTATATCCACCCAGCTATTAAACCATAACAACTTAAAATCACTATGTCAATAGGACCATTTGTGCCTTTACTTGTTATTGAATTTCCATATGGCAATCTGGCTCCTGGGCACCCAATATACCTTTTTTCAGTACCTAATCAGTGCACTTATGCCACCCCCTCAAGCCTGTTGATAATTCTTATTTACACTATTGCGTCTCAGTAGCCCTCTGAGCTGAACACAGTCCACCAGTGTAGCCTCATCAGAGAATCAGATGGGCTGTTCCCATCCTCCTTGCTTTAGGTTACCCTGCAAGTAAATTTGATTTGCTTTGACTTTCTGCTCTTTTCCAAAGCCTTTTCCAAAACCATGTTGTCTACTTTACCCTGTACTGTAATCCCGTTATTTTCTTTGTGCTGAATCAATTGTATCCAAAGTTGTCTCCTTTCTGGGAATAGGCAGCTTCAATTATTTTCCTCAGACAGATCTGCACTTTTTCCAAGCTGAATCCTCTGAAATATTTTGGAGTGTTTTAAGTTTCTCTCTGTGGTTTGCTATTTCTCTGAGCTCCAGACTGTGAACCATCACTCAGTTCCCCCAGCTAACATCCCCGACATGTCTGTTATTCTGCTTTAAAGTGGATTCATTGGATGACACCAGGGAGGATATAAATATCAGCATATCCCAGCACTGTTCTCAGAAAAGGTGCTGATGCCCTGCTTGTTTCTGAGACGTACTTCAAGCTGACTTTTTAGATCCTCCATGGATTTTGCCATTTGGGATGACCAATATAATGCACTTCTCACTTTATCATCCACGTTACCTGCGGGTAACACTTGCAGGCGCCTTCAGATCAGCACTATCTAGGCCACTACACAAAAACAGCCTGAATTTGAAAGGCACGTTGTGCTTGCAGCACCCATTCAAGTATCTAAAGATTAAGCCAGTTTTACCGGCACTAATGCTGGATTACACGTTGTTACTGTGTACTCCCAGGGACAGGCAAGACCAACTGGCAGTGCCCTTCGGCACTATTCCTTATCCTTCTGCTCAGGAAGGGAGCAGCATGTACTCAGTCACACCTTTTGCTGCACATCTTTATTTGCCCCCTCTTTGTATGGTCTGTGCTTCAGCCATGCCTTGTTGGGAAGCTCCACTACAGCATCCTGGCAGTTCTTTGTCCTGTGGTTGTCCTGGTGTTGTCCCAGACCTCTAGAAGCTGCAGAAAAAAATCATTTTTTGCTGTATCTTATTCAGGCACTAGAGGGACCTGCCTGTGGCAGGGTGGTCCAGTCAATTCGTGCTGTGTTCCTGAGCCGGTCCTGTGGTCACTGGCTGTAATGAATCATCTCAGTTGCTGTCTGTGGCCTAACAGGTCAATGGGGAATGCTCTTAAGGTTAAAAAAGTATAGATTTAGGTTAGATATTAGGAAGAAATTCTTTACTGTGGCTGTGGTGAGTCACGGGAAGAAGTTTTTCAGAGAGGTCATGGATGTCCCGTCCGTGGAAGTGTTCAAGGCCACGTTGGATGGGACTTTGAACAACCTGGCCTAGAGGAAGGTGTCCCTGCCCACAGCAGGGAGTTGGAACAAGATGTTTTTTAAGGTCCTTTAGAACCCAAACCATTCTATCATTTTATGATCTGTCCAAGCTCTTGAGAAATTATCAGCTCTGTGAGGGACCCACTGGGCAAGGCCACAGCAACCAAGTGATTCCAGGTTTCTCCCTGCTAGACCAGCTCCCAACACCATCTCAGTCACAGGAGCAGTAAGCGCCAAGGATCCAAAAGCTCCAAGCCCAGAGTGCTCAGGTATCTCTGCCACTCACAGCTTAGACATGGTCACATACTCTGTCAAGGCTTGTTGCAAGCCTGAACATGTAGAAATTAGGAATTAGGCTCTAGGTTCCCACTCAAGGTCTCACTTCTGTGTGTAAGTACAAAGGCTCGATAAAGCCTGTGCATTTAGACGTTATGCACTGGGAGCACTCAACCATTGGCATAAGTACATCATAAAATAGACAAAGAGCTGTAATATGTACCAGTGGAGCTTAGCATTGCCTGGGGTTATTGAGGAAGGCAGTACCTTATGATGAGCAAATAGATGGCTGACAGGGTCTTTTCTACAGATCTTCCCACCTTTGACTTCTCCTTCTTGCTGCCTGTAAGAACTCCAGTCCGCATTTGCAGATCAACGCTATCAAGGCCAGTAAATAAAAACAGCCTGAATTTGAAAGCCACTATGTGCTCGCAGCATCCAATCAAATACCTAAAAACTGAGTCAGTTTTACCAAGGCTCTTGTTTCTACACTTCTGAAGGACTTCAGGCTCCCAGTCTGAATCACTGTCTCTGCACCCTAACGCTGGCCCTCCAAGGCCATCACAGATGGGCTCCTTCTCTGCGAGTCCTGTTCATCTGCACAGAGTCATAGAGTCAGAGGATGATTAGGGCTGGAAAAGACCCCAAAGATCATCAAGTCCAACCATTAGTAGCAGTAGAATCATGTGTAGAAGGGGTGTCAGCATGAAAGAGACTGCTGAATATGCTGTTTCTTTTCCAAAACACTGATAAATACTTCAAGCTGAGTGCAGCCTGCTGTTTGTCTAGAACTAAATCAGACAGAGGGTGCTAACTGAGGTTTTTGAGCTCCCCAGTTTCCACTCACCCTTCTGTTTCTGTAGGGGTTTATTATTGAAGAGCCTTGTTCTCACAGACTTTGCAATGTCCTTGGTCCCATCTCATAATAAATAATTTCTGCTTCACAAAACTCGCTGAAACATAACAGAAATTTGGTGAAAGGGGAGACACTTGGGTTTTGCTTTTTAATTACGTTTATGGGATTTAGAATTACAAGTTAAGTATAAAGCTCCTGCAAAGCCAGCCTGTCTTTCCTCCTGCCTTTCCTGCAAGGGGCTGTCAGCTCTGCTGGGGCTGGAGCTGCTGTCCCGGGCAGCCCTGCCTTAGGCTCCCAGAGGAGCAGACCTCACTGCCCGGAGAGTTGGTGGGGAGCTTGCCTGCTGCAAATGCATTTCTCTGCTGCTCTCCTTTGGTCCGAAGGAGCTGCAGAATTTTCCTCCTCTTATGTAATGGTCTGCTAGTGTCTTTGCTTGGAAAACCTCTTTTTCAGCTGGAGGGTGTCAGGAGCTGTGTCCTACCTCTCTTGGGTCACTGCTGAGAGAGCAGCTGGCGGAGGGAGGTGTGCCAGGGTGTGGGGCAGCAGAAAGGAGCAGCTCCTCTCCTCTTCCTCCCCTTGTGTCCAGCATTTCCAGGGGTGACCCTCCTCCTCATAGGACAGGAACACGGGGCAGCCCCGCCTGGGCGTCCCCGGGCAGCAAATAGGGGAAAGGGGAAATTTGGGCTGGGAGCTTTGCCTGGAGCGGTGTGTGCCGTCTGTCGCGTGTCCCCCTGTCCCCCGAGAGCCACAGAGCGGATGGGGCAGAGCCGAGTGCGGGGGGGATGCGGTGGGACCGAGGGGCGAGAGCGAAGCGCGGCGGGGGGATGTGATGGGACAGGGGGAGGAGAGCGGATCGCGGCGAGGAGATGCAGCAGCCGCGGGACCGGGGATGGAGAGAGGAGTGCGGCGTGGTGGTGCTGCAGCCGGGGGACGAGAGTGGAGCGCGGCGGCGACGGCTGCTGCTGCTGTGGGAAAGCGGATCGCCGAGCTCTCCCTCCTCCGGCAACCGACGGGGATGGGGAGGGGGAGGGAGGGAGGGATGGACACGGAGGGGTCGGGGGACGTTAAAATGCAGCATCATCCTCCGGCCCCGGCGAATTCCGTGTGTGTGTGTGTGTGTGTGAGAGTGTG
>VZRF01013938.1:15435-55093 GCA_013396875.1 Vireo altiloquus | reverse complement strand
GGAGAGGAGAGGAGATCTTCACATATACTCTACGGTAAAAGTGAGAGGAACTTTGTAAGCACAAAATGAGATTGATAAATACGGCCAAACAAAAAGAAGTTCTTAAATTATTTAGCATCCTTTATACATATGTGGGTATGCTTTTACATGCATATCTTAGTTGGCAAACAATGAGGTAGATAAGGCTAGGCTAGGCATTTGGAAAATAATAATCTATGAGCAAAACCCATATTAAACCTCTTCAGACATTGAGATAAAAGACCTCTATGCACTCTGTGCAGTGGTTTTTACAGAAGTCACAGCCAAAAAAATCTGCTGACTGGTTTTCCAAGAGAAGTGAATTGAGTTGGGGAAACCGTGATCTCGCATTTGTATTGAAGGGTTTTAATTTATGCAGGCCCCACATCCACTGCCACTTCGAACTGCAAACAGTGAGACGTGGCTGGGACTTGAGCTGCAAATACAAATTATCATCTTCAACAATGTAGAAAAGCAGATGTTGTGTGTGATGGAAGGGAGAGGGGAAGACAATGAGAGGCTGAAGGAGCAAGCTATAAAGTCTTTATACCTCTTTTTCTCACTGTATTTGTCCTATTCTCTGTTTCCCTACCTACCAAGGTGCGAGGTGCTCATGTGGAGAATAGGCAGGAACAGAAGTTCTTGGAAGTGAGGCTGTGAATCCTACAAAGGGAGAGAGCAGTGACCGAGCTCCTGAGCATTGCAGAGACGATCACATGCAGTGGCACATGTCATTGCCCTAGCCCTGGACTCGCTGGGAGTGAATTAGCCTCACTTTTACACTGGTCAGGCCACTTGGGAGTAGGAGCTTAAGGTGAAGTGCTGGAGATCTTTGATGACACTAGCAAGGGTGAGCTGGTGGCAGGGGGAAGATTTACAGCTAAAAAGATTTACTGTGGAATCAGCTCAAGGGCAAGCTGGCAAGGATTTTTTTGGTGGCAGCTCTGGTATGAAATTTTGCTGAAGTTTTTTCTTCTCGTTTGCACCACTCACACATTGGTAGGCAATTCCTACACAACAGCATTTCTGTATGCCCAGCAGCAGCTCTGCGAGACACCAGACAGCACTCACAGCTGTGAGTTGGCCAGATCAGCTTTTCTCCCCAGTTTTATGTTTTGCCACCAAACACATCCTTCTCCAGTCCACTCTTGCCAGCAAACTGGAATCGTGGCCAGTGAACTGCTGGGTGATCACGGGTTGTGAGCCTGGCATGTCACTAGCTGGCTAATTTGCAGAAAGTCTTGGTCTGATAATAGCCTATAGCTAAAAAAACTAGCTAGCACTACAGGTGTGTAAAGTTTCCTGAGTACGTATGATGGCAAATATTTTGGTGTCTTGCAGAAAAATTCTTCTTTAAAAATTTCACAAGCCCTAAAGCCTGCTTGTCTGTGCTGAGGGCATCTGAGAAGGTAAAGGGCAGTCCTGCCCTCCTGCCCCACACCTTTGCAGGCAACACACAGCACTGAGACTCAGTGCAATGCCATGTAAGCAAGGGTATGAAAGGGGGGATTAGAGATCCATCTCCAGTCTGCCACAGTCATTTCCCTGTGCTAATGGTGGGGGAGGGGAGGCCCCATTAAATTCTTCCACCGGGAAGCCCAAACACCTGGCATGTATCCTCTCACAATGGGTAAGGATGAAGATCACTTACAGGGCCAGGTCAGGGGGCACCCAAACCTCGTGCCCAAGTTTGGGGCCGAAATAAGAGAGAAGTTCTGCCCTCGTGTAAGACAGGTCTTGCTTTCCTTACACAAGGTGTAATTGTTTCCGCCAGCCTTACAGGGTGTTGTCAGACTGATGGGCAGGTGCTACTCTTACCACACGTATGTTGCATTTTTGCAAGTGTCAACAGCTTCCCAAAGGGTGCTGTGATTCAGCAGTGGCCATGGAGGGTTTTGCTGCTTCTGTTCTAAATGCTGCATTACCTGGGCTAAATCATGCATGACCTGGCTGGCCCAAAAATCTTCAGCTGAATCTTTTTCTATTTGAAGTTACGGTATTTTTTAAACTAAAAGCATTTTTGAAACAATGTCTACCCTGACCCTAATTTCTTTTTGGAAGATGGAAAAAGAAAGGCAGGTTCCCACAGTTTCATTTTGACATGCCCCTAACAAAATGTTCCCATTATTTTTGTATTAAAATGGTTCTTTCTAGGTACTCTTTCAAAATGATTCCAAAAATATTTTTCTTGTGCATTATACTTTAGATTAGAAAATAAAGGAGGAGAAAACCAAAGTCACTTTAAAGAGAAGTGTTTTCCCAAATTCAAACTTTAGGGAAGGAAAGTCACAGTAAAATAAAGTCACCCAGCTGTCTGAGGACACAGCCCAGTCCCCCTGCACACAAATGTACCCCCCAGGAGGGTGCTCTGGCTCTCGTTAATGCAGTTTTACACTGGAGACCAAGGCACTGTATTGATGGGACAAGTGATCCTGGCTTCCATTTTTCCAAGCCAGTTTAGTTTGTAAAAAATTGTGCAGTTCATTAAGAAGAAAGATGTTGTTAGCAGTATTTCATGATGCCATTCCATCTCTTTGACAGAATCTGTGACTTAAATATAAATCACCTTTTTCCTAACCATTTTCCCAGATGATTTCTTACTGCAGTTTTTAATATATTAACCAAATACATTAACAAACTCAGTGCCAAATAGATGCAACATGGAAATATTCATGTGCATTTCTCCCCTAAAATCTGCAGTTCACTTTCTTCATGTTCTTGACTCCTTGAGTGAGGTTTTATTCACAGATAAACACAAAATATCTCCCAAAATACATTTCACCATGAGGACTTTTTGCATCCAGATGACAAACCCATTTCTCTTCAGGAGTGGCTGGAATGTGTGGTAATAAATATTTTAACAGCAGTGTTTCTTTGTTAACTAACCTTAATTTTCCTGTCAATAACTGATTTTCCAACTGCATGTAGAAAACACTGGCCACCCACTTGGTGTAGAATAGAGTTGTCATTGAAAATTACAGAGAAATTTGGGACACCAGCAGAGAAATATGAACATTTCTGAAGATTTACAAATGTCTCTCCACTCTTTTCTTTCCTCAGGTTTCAAGATTAGCACAAGCATTAGGCTTTAGGTATACACCCTAAAATAAACTTCACAAGCTTGACAAAGCATAAAGCATTTGATGTTTGGGTTTGGGGAATCCAATTTTTTTTTAAAGAGTAGCTTTTTTCCTTTTTTTTACTCCTGAAAGAATAAAGCTTGTATCCTTACAACTTTTACCATCTTCTTGCCTGAAGTATCAGATTTTGGAAGTGGGAGAAAGAGGATATCTTTGAAGGGAAATTCATCTAATATAAATGCCAAGTGCTGTAATTACATACAATCCATGGCCTTTTCATCACAATATTCACCTCAAAAGGCAAGTTAAAACAGGTCATTTGTCACTACTTAACAGATCCAAACAAAGCTCCTTTAGGAACTATTCTGATACTTTTATCATAGAAAACCCAATCACATTTTGAAGTAGCAAAAATAACAAATAAAAATATGGCAGAATGGGATGTGCTTTCATTCCCTTTAGAGCAGCTAAAAAAGAGTAACGAGGATAGAGAAGAGCCCAGGATGAAGCTCAAAAAACTCAGGTTCACCCCTAAACAATTTGAATTAGCTTTTCCCACAACCTCTTCAATGAGGATACAGTGGACACAAAGGACAACATTTCAGAGGTTGTTTGGTAAAGGAACAGTTTGGGGTGTGGGATGGTGGTTTCAGTACAGGGCTATGCATTCAAGAATTCATATTCTGCTGTGACTTCTCCTTTACATGGATTTTTCCCATCATAAAGGAGGGCTGTAGTGCTGCTGGAGAAATTCAAAGAGATGTTGGAGTTTTATGAGCCTCTTCCTTGTAATATCAAGAGGTCAAAGACATAAAAGGTTTATAAGGTCATAATGGTCATAATCCTGGCCTGTGCAGGATTATGAGGAAACCCTAATAGAGAAATTAATTCAGATTGGCTTGGATGGGAAATCAGTCATGTGGCTTGGAAACTGGCTGAAAGACTGTAAACGAGGAATCATGATAAATGATAATGTAACAAGTTTATGGAAGGTATCTTGCAGGGTATCTGGAGAATTTGTGTTAGCTCTGGTCTCATCTAACATCTCTATTAATTATCGGGAAACGGAATTGAATTGCACAGGATTGAAGTTCACAGATAATATTAAGCGAGGAGGACATGTCAGCAGCAGCTGAGTCACAGAATTTACACAGACAGATCCAGAGCACTTAGAAAGCTGAGCAGAAAATAATGCCATTTTCTGAAGAGCTTTGTTTGAGTTCTGGTGTCCAAAGGGCAAAGCAGGGTTCTCTCTTGGAACTGATTCCTGTTAGCTGAGTTCTGCAAATCTCAAAGTGAAGGTGCAGCACTGAAATGACATGACCAATGTCAAACACAGAGTTGATGCTGGAGTTTTGCAGCCCCCAGGGAAAGGGTACTTACTTTTACTTCTGACTCTGACACTGCTTTGAAAGTACAGACATTCCAGTACTCGATGTTCTCCTTCCTCCTTCGCCTTCTTGCAGCTCTAGCTCAGCAGGACACACACAGTTCCCTGTGTAGAGCTTGAACAGTGTTTTGGAGGCTGCAGAGGATGTGATAAATTATCAGGGAAGCCTTGATCGAATGTTTCTTTTCTTTGGTCCTTTTGTTATCTTTCTAGAATGAAACAAGTCCTCTTCTGGAGTTTTGTGCTGACTGTGGATTTTTGGTGGGTGATTTGACTTGGATTTGGATGGTTTCTAAAAGTCCTTTTGCCATATTGTGCATTGTTTGATTGCTCCCCAGCACTTCAAATTTGAAAATCCTCATACCCCTAATGTTGCAAATTGGCTCCGTTATGTCCCTTTTGAATTTTGTCATTCCTTAATTGTATTCTGGTTGTGCCAGGGAAAAATTATGGTAGCAGAAAGTCCTAAAACTTAGTTGAACAGGATATTTATGAAATATTCATCTGGATCATTCCTACTATTTCTTGTCCAGCTTGAGCATGATTCCAGACCAAGTGTCTAGGAAATGGCTGGTGATGCTTGTGAAAAGTATTGTGGAATCAGGCCACTTCTTCTCCTCTTTTTGTCCAAAACATAAGGACCTTTGCTGCAGTGAATGGGACCTGGTCTGGTTTTCAAAATCAGGCTGTGAACCTGCCACTGAGGGTCCCTGATGGAGCAATTTGTGGGTGCTCATGCAGAGAGTCATGATAGGAACATACCTGTTTCCTCTGATTTGAGCCCTTTTCTACTCAGCATCTAATCTAAAGTGGACCCAATGTGCATCTATCCAAGAGGATAGAAGGGTGAACGTCCAGGAGTAATTAATTTCAGTTTCTCTAAACATTTACATTAGGACATGATAAACTCCCCATTCAAAGACATCATGGATCAGAGAAATAATATAATATGTGTTAACCTCTTAGATGGTTAAAATTAGATGAGCCAAATGCCACTATATGTTTTTTTCAAATCACCCAAAAAACAAAGGTCCATGAAATTTCTGTAAGCATGAGGATATGCTAAATCTAGAGGTCTTTAGAGAAAAGGCTCATGTCAGGTGAAGAGCTTCCAAAAATCCTAGGAAATAATCTGTGTTTGTACTGACATGAGAGAAAACCTCCTAGAACAATTCCATGGGGAAAATCTAGGCTCCTTCTCAAGTTCACTGCAACTTTTTCTTACACCAAGTCTCTGACAGGGCTTTGAAAAACTCTTTTTGGAAATTATTATTAGACAGTTGCAAAAGAACTAAAATACATTAATCTGAATAAGGAATTAGCTCCCACTGAAGGAACTGGAATTAAATGCCATCCTCTTCCAAAATAGATTGCCAGATATTGGCAGTTTATTGCAGCAGGGAGACAGAGATTTTGCAGAGCACTCAGAAGAGAAATGCTGAAATTCCATCATCTGGAAGTGCTTTACCATCTGATTACTCTTTGGCTTACTCTATCAGAATTTTTCCCTAAATATTTGTTTGAAATCCAAAGGTGGCGAGATACCACAAGGTCCCACCATCTGCAGCATTTTTGTTTTAAAATTAAAAGTCCAATCCTTCCTGTTCTACCAGAACCAAAACCTTTCCAAACAGACTATACTAAGATAAGATTGAAAAATCATACTGCATAGCAGGTGATTTTTAACAGCCTTTTTTGTTTTTTAAAATCTATTGCATTAAAGTAGTTATACAATATATATTTGGGGGGGAAGGCTTTGATGCATTGCAGGGAAATATCTGAAATAAGTTGAAAAGGTGGTTGTTAATACTATTATCATTTACAGAGTCTATTCTGCATTTCTCCCAAAGTGCTTATACACAATAATTAAATATTCATCTTACTTTGTATCTTGAGCTAATTCTTAACAGCAGTAGTACATTAACATAAACCTCTAGGAACACATCTAACTTAACTTCAAGCATTTTATGAAGGTACCTAAACTAGGCTTTGGGGCATCATAGGCTTTAGGAGGGCTAAAATCCCTAAGAATAAAATTCAGTCCATTTAATATCAAAATTGCTCTCTATAGGTGCCCTGTTTCCCTCTTTTCCTGGAGCAGGCAGTGCAGTAGTCCTGACATTTTCACAGTAGTCCTGACATTTCCAACCTGACACCTTGGTTAGGTAGCCTGACTCAGGACCTCAGAGGCTAAATTCTCACTTCTCATGTTTTGAGTTGATGCCAGGCTGATTTTTTGCCTTTTCTTTTATACCCCTTTTATATACCCTTTTATATAGTTTTCATGTATTCTTAGTTGTAATTCTTCAAGTCTGATAACTTAGCTGAGATCCACTATTCCATTAAGCCAAGAGACCAAACATCCTGGAAGCAGTTAAGAGTCGAAAAGCCCCAAAACACCAAGGTACTTTCTCGAACACATTCTGTAAACTAACATAAGGCCATCCAAGGAGAAGACTCCTCAGGATAGGGGATTCATTCAAGCCTCTCACTGAAGAATCTTTAATAGATATGCTAATTTGCGAAGCCTATAAATTGTATATGCAATGTGTGTGTGCATTTCAGTGTGAGTTTTAGCGCATTCCACCTAGACAAAGTGCTGCACCTAAGGATCCTTAAATAAATGCTGAAGTAAAAACTCCTTTTCCCCTTAACCGTTTTTGGCTTTTAATTTTAAAACCAGAGAAAAGCAACAGGCTTTGTTCTGGCTGAAGAGGCACATCCAAATCAGAAACTGTCCTTGAAGATAATAGGGATTGTGTACTCAGAGTAAGGACAAATACTCAGCTATGAAATACAACCACCTTGAGGGTGGAGCTGTTTAGGTGTGGCACAGCTGATATCATCACCAGACTAGGGAGTCTGAGCAGAGAAGCTAAAGAAACCTTCTGCCAGATGGCAGCAAGGAGGGGATTTTGTTTTGGTTTTTTTTGCTTTTACCCTCCTGTTCAGTTTGCATAAACCTGTACTATTTCTGCAATCCATTTCACCACTCATTACATGAGCAGCTGCTCCCAGGCTTGGCAGGGAGGAGATGCAAGATTAGGACAGAGAGAGAAGGGACCTCTCCTTTGGCAGCATCACCAGTTCACACTGTGAAATACAGAAATAAAGAAAGTCCAGCACCAGAATGAGAAGATTAGTGGAGCATGGGCAGCTTTTCCAGCTGTGTGTTTGCACAGCACCTTGCACAGAGGGGTCCTGGGCCGTGCCAGACCTCGCTGGTGACCAGTGGTGACCAGAACCTGACTGGTCTGAACAGAGACGTCAGCATCTTCTGGACTTTCTTTGTGTCCTCTCAGTCCTCCACAGCACAGAGGCTGCATTGAGATAATTTTCGAGGCGTGCTGAGCTTGTTCAGTGGCAGCTCCCGCAGTCTCTAGGTGAAGGATTTGGGATGATGTCAAATTTCCTGGTTGTCTCATGCTGTTGTTTAACTCTTGTTTATCTTTGCAATTCGCCCTGTGCTGAGACAGTGCAAGACACCCTCTCCCACGGGGTATGAGTGAGAGAATACAGAAATCCAACCCTTGTAGTGTCAGTGAACTTCCAGTGTAAGAGCTCTGCAGTGAGGAGAGACAATGGGAAGCCCAAAGTGGAGAATCATAGAATCGTTTAGGTTGGAAAGATCATCGAGTCCAACAAGTAACCCAATGCTGGCAAGTCCACCACTAAACCACATCCCCAGACACCACATCTGCATGTTTTTGAACAACTCCAGATGATGCCATGGGCTTCACTTTTTAAAGTGGAATCAGAATTAAAGACCTGTTAGAGGATTGCACATGACAACACCTCCATCTCTGTGGGCTACAAAGAACACTAGATTTTACCATTAAGGGCACACATTACAAGGTCATCTTTAAACAGAATTTGCAAATACAAAAGCTACCTGCTGATGTTCATACATGGGCATCAAAAATCTCTTTGAATGTACTGAATTCAAAAGTACCCTGGAGAGGAGTCAGCAGAATCCCAGTTTCAGTTAGATTTTAATGCATAAACACAGGCCTACTTAAATGCCTCATTCCCACTTCCCCTTCCCAGATTCTTCTCCAGCACCATGAAAAAAAAGGAAAAAATAATAAAAAAGGAAAACGTCTGAAACTAGACACTTTTTTGGCTCTCTCCAGCTAACAAATGGCCAAACTCATTAAAAACCAGTGCGTGCTGGAGAGAAGGGAGGGATTCTTCACGGTAGAGAAATTGCTTCACAATGCCAAATTTGATAATAATAAAAAAGAGGGGAAACTGATTAATTATCTCTTAGAAAAGAGGAGTTTTCAACAAGAAGTCTTAAGTGTCCTCAATTATATCTGCTTTGTGCAGTGCCTTGTTGTATCTTACTGAGCATTGTGAGAGTAGAAGTCCCTGCTAGGACTTGAACAAGAGCACAGCAGCTTCTTGTTTTCAAAGGCTGGGCTTAGCTAATCCAGTTTAGCTGTAAATTAACCTCAAAACCATTCTAGCCTCAAAATCTTGCCTCATCACACTTGGCTCTGTCTGGTTCTCAGTTACTTCTTTTCTTCCTGCCTTTGATAGAACATTTTTGCAGTGTTTCAGTACTTTGGCTGCTGGTCCCTGGAGAAAACAGGATGAGGAAAGACAGATAAAATTAAAGAGATGTTTGCCAACATAAAACATAATTTAAGAAAAAAAGCACCCTTTTCTGTGTCATTATTGAAACTTCAGATTGTAAGAGCTTAAATGATTCCTGTGGATCTACTTTACTGCTCACTTTTTTATTCTCTGATGTTTGTTTCTTAACATTTCCTTTAAATGAAGTAATAAAACCAGGCAAATCCAATCCCTTTTGCTTTCTGGTAGATTTCCCTCCTAGTTCCTCTGTGTATTGGACTTCAAGTGGTGTAAGAAAAGTAATTAGAAGAGGCACACTGTGGGATGCTCACAAAGCAAGAGGGCCCACAAATATGTCAATAAAAAGCTGTGTCCTCTCTCTAGAATCTCCTGTTAGGGACAGTCATTGAATCTCATTCTCATCCACCCAAACCTCTTCAGCCTGGGTTTATGGAGTATGTGATGAAGTTTTGCAAGCAGTTTTATGTCTTTTGCCTTTGCTGATATGGAAAGAAGACAAGAAAGAAGGTTTTTCTATGCTTTTGGTGTATTCTGCTATCTTTTTTAATTTATTAATTAGGGTCTTGTTTAAACTATACCTCCATGGACCTCAAGAAATCTTAAGATAAATATTGTCTGGAGATAGAAAGAATTTTGGTCAAATGTTGTCCTGTTTACTCCATTTGGAGAAATCCATGACTGTCTTGAGATAACAAAACTGTCTTGGATCTCACTGGGGCACAAGATAGCTTTAATTCATTAATTTGCTTGCTTTTCATTGCTAATATAATTCAAATCACTGCACTTGGGAGAAGGATTTATCTATTAAAAAAATTGAACAGTTCCATTTTTCCTCCTCCTTCCAAGTAGCTCATTTCCCTTCTTTTTGAAGAGCTGGAAAATCAACAGTCCTCTGAGACTCCCAAAGGCATCTTCCATCTGTGTTGTGGAAGACACTGTCTTGGTGCATCGTGGTTTAGAAAAGGACAGAGACTGAAAATTGGGCTAGATGGACCACTGGAAGGTCCCTTCCAACCCTGACCACACTATGATTCTCAGAAAACCTGACAGGGTGATATTGAAGGAACAAAGTGAGGAGAACAACTGAGAAACAGCCTGTCCACTGCCAGAAGCTTCTCCAAAGAGAAGAGCTCTAACAGCAGTCACATTTTGCTATTGCACCCTTATGAATTCTTTCATAATTTGATTTAGTTCTAGGGACATTTCTCTTATTCTCTGTTATTAATACTACAATATATAAGTCTCTTGGAACACTTTTCATCTGTTCTTGTCTCTTTTATCAAAAACTAGAAACTCAAAGCTGTTGAGGATAGGAGCGCAGGCCCAGAGTCATCAGAAAGAGGTGCCAAATGGTTATGGTTCCCTTTGGGGTGCTCTATGTACTTATCTCTTTCACGTAAAAATCACACTTGTGGTCCATTATTTCCCTGGGTAGGGGATATAGGTCTGTGGGTTTGTTAACCTGCAGGACATGTCTGTGAAGGGGCCAGTATGAGTCAGGAATGACAAGGCAGGCCAGGCAGTTTTTAGCATGATAAAATCTGGGGTCAAGTCTTAAATGATCTCGTGCCTCTGCCTTAAATGGTGAGACACAGGCAACTGCAGAGAACAAATCTGCTTTTGACCTGTATCTCAGGATGGAGCAGATCATCCTTTGGATGTGCCTGACTCTTCACAGTGACTATAAACCAAATTTGCTTGACCAGCTGATGAGCTGAGCCTCATCATTGCTGGGTAGCTGGAAGTAACTGAATTCTTCTTTATTGCAGCAGAGAGTTAGACAAATATTTTCATACATTTAATTTTTGCTTTGTGAACCATCAGCTGTGTCCCTGTTCCCAGCCATCCAAGGTGCAGCCCTACCTCAAATGTGCTGCCCTACCTCAAATGTGCTGCCCTAGGTGTTCACCTGCTCGAGACACTCCCACCATCCTTCATCCATACAGAACAGCTGCACAGCAAACAGTGAAGGAGCACCTACACAGCTGCAAGGGCAGGAACACTGCTACATAAAATTGTATGGGAAAGTGCTGACATGAATCAGCATTACATGCTTTGTGCTGGAAAGTAATGCTGCAAGAATTTTGGGTAATCGGGGGCTGTGTAACAGGGATCGACTGGTACAAGATCTCCATGCATAATTGTACCAGGGACAGGGACAGAAAAATCAGTTTGATCGAGGAGGAAAAAACCCCCTCTGAAGTTTTGCAGTGAGGCTGAAGGGGAGATGAGCAGCCCAATATGTTAAACCTTAAATGGAATTGTATTTCATTTTTATATTATTTTTCATTTTTACCTTGAAAACTGGCAGCTGGCTGAAAAGCAACTTGCCTCACCCTAACCTCTGTGGTTTTTAGCATAATAGTCTCTGTGACCTACAGTAGAGTATGAATGTCCTTATCAGAGGGAGAAACAACTGCATTGATTTCATTAGGATGTTTATCACACAATGTATTTCAGCAGACATTTCTGGGTGCCCTCTATTGAAGAGTTTAAGCTTTTAAGATAAAATAGCATGCAACCAGGATGGCATGCTTTATCCTAACATTTCTATAATGTAGCTTGATAATGATCCATCACTCCATCTGATGGGAAGTAGCGGTTAAAGAAAAATAAAAATGGAGATAACTTTGCTGGCAGAGGTCCTGTAGGTGTAGTTGAATGAGAGTGATCAAGTAGGGAACAAGGGCTCCTTTACTCCTTGCCAGGGATCTGAAATGAGTTTTAAAACACTTGCCAGCCCAACCTCTGCTGAGAGGGGCACTAAGAAGGCAGGAGCTGCTCCCTCTCGAAAATACCTCAAACCCTCCCTTTTTCCTATGAGAGGAAAGCCAGTGCCACTCAAAGCAGAGATGAATGAGAGAATAGTTTACATTGGAAAAGACCTCTAGGATCACTGAGTCCAACCATTGTCTTACCACTGCCAAGCCCACCAGTAAAACCATGTCCCTCAGTGCCAATCCCCACAGCTGGCCCTCCCCACCATTTACTGCAGTGACTACAGTCCTGTTTTCTTTCTAACTTAATGTGGTCTTGGACAAAGAAAATACCCCAGCAGATGATAAGGCCCTGCCCTGGGCTGGTGCTGGAGTGACCACACAGAACTCCTGGGTGGGAGCTGGGCCTGCAGCAGCTGCACTGAAAACACTAAGGAAACAAATAAAAGGTCACAGGTAATTTTAGTAGTGAGGGAGTATTTCTAGTGTCTCTCTGGGCTGCATGCTGAGAGGATCTGTGCCTACTACTATTAAGACTAGGAAAAGATATTTAGCTCAGTAGGAGCAGTTGGTTTTCTCTAACCTGAGAGGCCCTCAGCTCGGCAGCAAGTCAAACTTCCCATGCCACTTACAAATCTTCTTAGGAAATTAAGGGTCCAAGCATCCAAGATAATGTGGTAGGGGTTTATTCTGTACTCATCCATTCACGATTAGTGAATCTTACTTCTGAAGAAACAAGGAGTTTGGATTTTCAACCACATGCAAGGTCAGGTCTGCAAAAACACAGGTGGCAAATTCCATCATGCTGGAGGAAAAGGAGAGTGAAGCTATTCATGCCTGGCATCTTAGTTTCCATTCTCCTCCCTTTCAGAGTCTAAATATATCAAACAGCTTTGGGGCATCTAGAAAAAGAGAAGGGAGAACACAAAAAACAATTTAATAGTGTCCATTGAAGCAAAGAATTTTTCTTTGCCCCTGTTTTAGATGAAATATAACATGCCCCGGCAAGTGATCTATGTTTCATTACATCTTTAAAGATGCTTAGGTCTGGAGAGAATTACCTGTCATCAGAATTTGGGAGAACAAACACTGTCATCAGACATGTAAAAAAAATTAGAAAATAGACACAAAGATGTAGCCTCGTAATCTGAAACAAGATTCTAGCCATGCAAGTGACCTTGCTAAAGACAGTTAGCTTCTCCTGTTGTAGATCCTCTGGAGATACATGGGTGTAAAATCATGTACAACCAATAACTGTTATTATTAGGGGTTTTTTTGGGGGGGAGGTTGTTCTTCTGCATATAGGATCAGAAAGTAGCAGCAGATGTAGGTAAAAAGTGTAAGGAGTCTGGTCTGAAACATTAAACTATAGTGATGAACTAAAAATAACAACATGTAGGCATATATCAGGAAGGATGTGGTAATTTTCAGCAGAAAGCAACTTTTTCATGAAGAACTATGTGGAATCTTGATCAAAACCTGCCCGGATCTTCAGGCAACATTTATACAAGTCATTGTGGCCACATTTTGTTTCCCAGACCTTAAGCTTAGTTCAGGAGTTTAGCCATTCATGCCTCATTCTTTCACTGAAGTTGTCCTGGAGGACAACAGAGCTTGAGGCAGTGAATAACTCCCCTGAAGCTCCCATGAGACTCCAAGAAGTAGGTAGGTCCCTGGCTTGGACTCTGGGAGATACTGAAAATCATGTTGGCAGCACTAGGTCTAGATTTTTCCCCACATCGGTTACCATTCGTAAAATGGGGTAAATGAAAGACTGAATTTTCCCCCATATTTCTTCTGTTTTCCTTGCTAAGATTGTAACCACTGCAGAGAAGCTGTGACTGTCCCAGACCTGGATATGTTCAAGGACAGGCTGGAGAGGGTCTGCAGCAATCTGGACTAGTGGAAGGTGTTCCTGCCCATGGCAGGGGGCTTGGAATGGGATGATCCTTAAGGTGCCTTGCAATCCAAGCTGTTCTGTGATTCAATGATTCTCCAAGAGCTGTATTAGAGAGAAGCCCCATTTTCCCAAGAGCTGTGGTGCCAGGTTCGTGTTTTCACACTGTAACAGCAGCAAAGGCAAAACCCTTGATTAGATAGGAAACAGTCTGCCTCCAGAAGGAAGGGAACGGACAAAATGTCCTCACAGCAATCCGGCGCCTGCGATTTCCTCGATTCCTTCTGAAAGCTTACTCTCTATTTTGCTGACTTATGAGCTGGGTGCCCTATTGTACATCAGTGTAAAAAATAGCAGTTATCTGCTGTTTCAAGGGAGATACGGCAGAACATGATTTATTTGTGCCTGCTCTGCTGCCTCCTTTGAAATGTTGCCGTCGCTCGCTGCACCTTTCGCAGGGGAAGGCAGATGGTCATCGCAAAGTTTCCCATAACCTTGCCGTGCCTGCTGCATAGTGAATCAATGAAACCTGAATTACAGAGCTCTGCCTGGGCTGGGAGCTGTGCTGCTAAAGCATCCTGCAGCGCCTGCAAGCCTCTGAATGTCAGTGCTGCCCAGACACTGAGGAAATGTGAAATTTCTCTCCAAAATTTCAAAGCGGTGCCAAGTGGGGATTTTTAGCTGCAAAGTTGCAAACGATGTGAGCCAGGACTGCATTGCTCAAGCCTTAATTACCAGCTTGGAAATGCACTTTTTGTAAGTGTGTGAGTGTTATGTGTGACCTCTCCTTAGAAAGAGTAGAAATAAAAAATCCAAACAGGATTTGAGCATGACATGCTGGGGACGATGATTTTTTGGAGTCTGAACAGCAGCAGCTGCCCCTCTGTTATAGCTGTCTCTGCTTATGTGACATTTGCAATGAGGCTTCAGGTGATTTGGGAAGCTGGCACCAGTCTGCAGTTCACCTTTCGTGTCAGCTTGTGCCAGGATACCCTTGCCAGAAGCCACTATTTCGGTGGGAAATAACAACTGGGAATAGGGAAAAAAATGAACTTCTGAAAACCACTTTGTCACATTCCCTGGGCTGTGGCAGGAAAATGCTGGGAACAGTGTGAGCTCCTGCCATGAAAGTAGGCATAGGCAGAAATTTCTCAGTGGGAGGATTACCTCCTTTACACACCTGGATGAAGACAAGGTGAGTACATAAAATATTTTCAACCCTGCCTCCAAATTTCTGATACTTATTTTCTATATGAGTCAACATGCTGGAATACATCTATGTTTCATAAAGTCTCATTTCACTGATTTTTCCTTAGGATGGGAATCCTCACTACGAGCAGGTCTGGCAATTTCAGATAATGACCTGCATGGAGCACAGGTGTTTCTAGCAATGGTTAATGCTGGATGTAATAGGTGCTAAAGTGTCTCCCCCAAATGTTTCTGGCCTTTTGTAATGACTGCTTCCATGTGTGTGTGTGTGGAGGGCAGAGCCTCTCCCAAATTCAAGCTGTCAGCTCATTCCAGAAGTGTGCCTAGGCAAAGAACGTTATCTAATGTGAACTCACGGCTGCAAGGGGGTTTAGACATCAACTGCCTTGATAAGTTTATGTTTTTATTAAATACAAGAGGAAATAAATCTGAAAATTTATCATCCAATTTACGTGGGGGAGAAAGCAAAATGTTATTTGGTGTGCAATAGACACTTAATCCCTGGACTTAGACTTTTTGATCAAGGAGATTACTTGTTCTGGGACGATTTTATTCAAACTCAACTGAGTCTTCTTCCTCAATTTGCAGCTGGATTTGATCTTCTAAATCCACACAGGTTTCCCCTGTCTTGGAAGGGGCACATACAGTTACAACCAGTGGCTTAAGAGCACAAACATTTCTTACAGGAATTTTCTTATTAAATCCATCTTACAACAGAAGGAAAAAAACCCAAACCAAATATTTAAATGGTGTCAGATATTTACAGAAAAAAAAGGGCTGGTCTTGTTAACAGACAGGGGCTGATCCTGAGTGGACTTGATGTGTCCTTTACTGACTGTCAAGGAGTTTTGTATGTCCTAGCATTTACCAACATAAGGGAGACCAGAATAAGGTTTATACTCTTGAAATGTCTGAAAAACAAATCCTTGTTAAATTGAGGTGTTAGGGTAAATTCTTTTCTCTGTGCCACTGATATTAATCCATTAAATCTCAAATAAACTATTCAAAAAGTCTGATTTTAATTATATTTTTCTGGAGACAGAGTAGCTATTAAACTTTGTGGATCTGTCTGTATACTGAGGAATCAGGCTTCATTTTCTGTACACTTCCAACTTCTAAAAATCGTTTCCAAATTGTCAAGAAATCACAAATCTTCCAGAAATTAATCTTCACCTCAAACTTTTCATAGTAATTGGAGATTTGTCATTGTCCATCAGTTAAGTGTGGGAGTCATCCTCTCCCATGGGGTGAGGAGCTTGCATGCAACGTTTTGGATTGTTCTGGACATCTGGGAACCCCTGAGACTGCAATGAGTATCTGAGCAGTCTCTGAACTGCAGCACAGAAATGCAAATGAGCCTATAATGAGTAAGACAGAGTTGTGGCAGGGAGCAGGGACAGATCCCAGAGCCCACCGAGGTGAATGGCAAGGCTCCTGTTGGGCGCAGCAGTGTTTGAGCAGAGCTCTTGGCACGTCTGTGAGAGGAGACAGAGTCTGTCACTGCCTCATGTCCTGTGCACGATAACCACATGCTCATCTTTTCTGCTTTCTCTCCCAGGACGGAAGGAGCAGTTTCATTGGCCACCAGCTCGGAGGGGTCATGGAAGTGCCAAACAGCAAGGACCAGAGTGTCAAATCAGCCAGAGCCATCCAAATCACTTACTACCTCCAAACGTATGGCTCTGTCACCCAGGACCTCATTGGGGAGAAGTGGGAGAGCGAATTCTGTAAACTGATGCACAAGATGCAGCTGGATCACCAGGATCTGCAGCTCTACTCACTGGTGTCATTTAGCCTCTGGAAGGACTTCCACCAGACCAGTCTCTTGGCCAGGGGCAAGATTTTGGTGAGCCTGATGCTGATTCTCCTGACTGCTACCCTCTCGAGCTCCATGAAGGACTGCCTGCGTAGCAAACCTTTCCTGGGACTCCTGGGAGTACTCACTATCTGTATTTCCAGTGTCACTGCGGCAGGGATATTTTTCATTACTGATGGAAAATATAATTCTACTCTGTTGGGAATCCCTTTCTTCGCTATGGGTAATTATTTATCTTCATAATAATAGGATTAACAGAGTTTAATGACAGGATTGTAAATTACATCCTGGGTTATAAAGTGCAGATTTTACTTTGAGTGAAAATCTAAGTCATTTTCATCTTGCTAAATTGATCTCTGCCTTGCCAAAAAAATAAAGGAAAAAAAAAAAGAAAGAAAAAAAGAAAGAAAAAAAAAGAAAGAAAAATGGAAACAAAACAAAGCAGTAGCAACAATAAAAAGCAAATGACATTCCTGGAATCTCAGCCAATATGAGAGAGGGGCAGTTTTATTGATCTCTGTTACCAAATGAAGGAGAAATTGTTATTGAAAACTAGTCAGCTCAGCAGATAAAATGGATATGTGTTGACCCGACTTTGATGGGAGGCCAGCCAAAAGAGTAAGTTAAAGAGGAGTGTACCAAGGAAGGGCAGATTTTTACATCCTTCCCAAGGAGGGCTTTTCTTCAAGCTCTGCCTGAGGGGCAGAGTGAGACAGGTTGGTGTAAGAATAAGATTGATGGACTTTATCTCAGAGAGGAGATTACTACTGTGGTGTTTGCCAGGCTGTGAGCTCAGGAGCCTGTCAGGATCTGTGGCACATAATCCCCTGGTTTGTGAAATCCCAGATCAGCTGCAGAGATTTCCTTTGTGTTGCACCCAGACAGGGGCAGGTGCAGAAGAAGAACACATGTAAAACCCAGCTCTTTAGGCAGAAGAACTGCTTTCATTCCTTCTGTTGCTGTTTGGTTCCAAGCACTTTTAGTGCATCCATGTGGTTGATGAGTTTGCTGGGAAGTTGCATTGGAAAGGCAGAGGGAAAGGTGCCCAGCTCAGTTATGGGGGCAGAGTTGTTCAGTGCCCTCACGTCCAAGTTTGTCAGAGTTTTGCCATACCATGGGTCTGAACCCCAGTGACAACTCTGCAAAATCTCAGTGGTGGCAGCCCAGACCTAAATATTTTCATACTGGATTTTTGATGGCAGAGAATCTTACTTGTGGCCAGAGCTCTGCATTCTTACAGCCAATTGCCTAAGTTCCATTCATGCTTCTAGTTCTGAAGACCAAGTACTGTATGGTAAGAGATAATTAAACATGCAAAGCCACAAGCTGGAGTAAAGGTTTGAAGAAGGGTCTTATACTTTTCTTCAAACCTCAGCCTCCCAAAAGACCACATTTTCTTATCTTCCCATAAGAAAATTCTTGTGTATGTATGCATCCCCCAATCCCTACCTCATATTTAATCCATCCCCTAATAATGCATCTGTGTCACTAAACAAAAGGGCTGAGCTGTGGCATCATCAGTCCTGATCTCAAAATCTGTGGAGCAGCTACTTGAGGTGGGAAGGAGTGGAATAGAGGATTTGGTCAAGATTCCAGAAGGGAAAGAGAAGAGTGAGGCAAAAGACCTCAAAGACTTGCATGTTTGGTTCAGCCTCATTCATAGTGATAAACAAGGCTGTGCCAAAGACCCTAATTCAGTCATCTGCACTGTTAAATTGAGACAATGGTCCCTGGCATGGGCTGCCCTGTGCCAGCTCTTCAGATGTTGTGCATGTCTCTGTGGTGTGGGGGTTGTTGTCAGGGAGTTGATGGAAAGAAAGTGCTGAGAAGGGGTAAGGGAGGAAAGCCA
Organism: Vireo altiloquus; assembly: GCA_013396875.1. NCBI lineage: Eukaryota > Metazoa > Chordata > Aves > Passeriformes > Vireonidae > Vireo > Vireo altiloquus. The sequence continues at coordinate 36,518 of VZRF01013938.1, read as the reverse complement.
GCAGAGAACATGCCAGGTTGTGACATGGATGCATCTTGACCAGTGGGAGAGGTGGGCTTAGGAAACAAAGAAGGGAGGAAAGGATGACAGTGAAGAAGAGGTGTTATGGTTGTTATCAGATTTTGTCAGCCTTTTCCTGGTGTGTCAGGAGGTGCATATCAAAGCAGGAACCAAAGGGCACTGTCTTGCTTTTGCATCAAGTTGAAGTAAAGGCAAAAAGCCCCTGGAAGGATAAAAAGTACCTTCCCTAACTTGTGCATTCCTCTGTTGGCATCTCTTTTCAGATGGTTGGAGATATGGGTAGCATATTCTCTTTGTTTGACAGGTCCCAAACTTTTCACTCCCAAGGAGGTCCTCAATTTATACCTTCTCTGCAGCTCCAGGGTGAGACAGAGGTGGGAGTTTTTTGAATGCCTCAGTTTCCCACCTCGCTAGTTCATGACTTTGTTTGCTGTCTTAGGAAAAGTGACATTTATAACTTTCTGTTGTGTTTTGCGCTGTCATTCTTGTCACAGCCACTGCCAAGAGCAAAAGGAAAGAAAAAACAACCTCTCTTGAAGTGAGATGTTTGCAAGGATTGTTTCTATAACATTATATTGAATGCAATTCAGGTTGCAAAAGAAAGAATTTATGGAACTCTTCTTCAGAAATTTCATTCAGGAGGCTCAGACTGAATTGAAAATATCATCAGAGAACAGCTTGCAGTGCTTGGGAACTGCTGCTTGTAAATGTTAGGCAACACTTTTACAGCTTAGTGAAGGAGAAGACAGGAAGAATGTCTTACCAAGGTCTGACTGGGTCACATTCTGCAAAGTACCCTGTGCCTTTAGTCCCTTAAGGGACACTGCCACCTAATGATGCCTTGCTCTGCCCAGAACTCACCCAGGGCCTCACCGACCTGGGCCCTCAGTGGGAAGAGTTTTCTGCTGGACCTGGTGCCTGATCCCAGAGTAGATACAATGAAGACCACAAGACTGTTGGTTCTGTGGGTCAATAAATAACTCTGGCCCGTGCTGTACCACTGTCCCTTGCTGCTGGCACTGCAGAAATCAAGCAGCACATCCAATAATAATTGAGTGAATATAGAAGAAAAAGTGTGTAAAGTGGGGTTTCCCTGGACTGCAAATGCCAGATTTGCAAGTCAAACTTTCAAAGTCAAGTTACTTAAATTAAAAAAAAAATAAAACCAGGCAATAACAGGGACACAGACCCTGCAAGTACAATGCAGAGTACACAGGCAGTATTAATTCTGGCAGCTCCCAACTTTGGAACACTTCAACCTGACATTTGCAAACCATCCATTTAAAGTACATTTGTTTGGTCAGAAATATGCAGTTTCTTCTAACATTCACTTTTCAAAGGATTCATTTTAATGGAAATTTTGTGATATTCTGGGCTTGTCTTTTTTCCTGCAAGGGTGGCAGCATGCTGCCATCTAAATGACAGAAATAACCCTGGATGTTGAGATCCACAATTGCTCTTGCAGTGCAGAGCTGCTCTGGGTTTCAGTAGGTGACAGAAGCCTACAGAAAAGTGAAATGTTTAATATTTTTCTAAATTTAGACTGAATGACCTCCACCATAACTATTTACCATAGTCCTGCTGTGAAGGAATGGTCTGCTGGGATAAAGTACATCTCTGCTGAACTGGGGGAAGAATGTTGGCTCAGGCTGGCTTTTGTCTTCGTTATCCTTGAAGGTGAAAAATTTTGGTCCTAAGTTAGGCATGAGGACTGTGGTGGAAAAACCTCCCTCTTCCCAATACCACAGTCTCCTCAGACAGCTTCCTCAGGAAAAAGTTTCCTCAGTACAATGTCTACCACTGCATTTTTGGAGTCATTCAGGAAAAACTCTTCAGAAAGGTCCCCTGCAAATAATTTTTTGGCTGCCAGGATCTCCAGCAAACAGGAGCAAGGGAGGCTGATTTTCACATGTTTATACCCCAGGCAAATGGATATACATTGTGAGTTAATGAAAAGGTGCTTCTTTAGTTTCAGAGCTTCCTTATTTGTTACGTGAACTGGGCCTAGATGTTTTAGTTGTCCTTTTTTAGTCAGAATTCAGCAACTGCATGAAATCAGGATATAGGATAGTTCTACCTTGCATTTCTTTCCTGGGACAAATAAAACCTGCAGTTTCCTCTACAAATTTAACAATCAGTAGAGCTGTCACAACTGGCTGTGTTTCAGATAGGAGATAGAGGGTCATATAATTAAGGTTCAGATTTGTTCTAGCCCTGGTTACATGTTCACATTTGCCTTTTGTGTTCGGATTCATATGCAGTTTCAAAGGGGTGTTATGTACGTGACATAATTACGGTTCCCATGCCTAATCATCACTAATTAATATAACCAGAAGGTTAACTACATAATTGAGATATTATTGCTCCCATGATCTGCTTTTTAATGCACAGGAACCAGACTGATATCATCAGGGAGATAATGATTTAACTCAGCTGAGGTCCTGACTGCATATTTTCAAATGCAGGTGTACCAATTACATCATTTTACATTGTAATTATTTTTGGCCAGTCCATGAAGTACTTCATTATATTAAAAAACACCTACAATGTAATTATAGTGTAATTATGCTTTTTGTACTATAAAGAGTACATGTTTCTTAGAAGGCTGGCTTCACAGTGGATGTGAGAAATATTCTCTATCATTTGTAAGGCCAGACCATGAAGTCCATAAGATACTTGTTGGAACAGCTGCTTGTGACTGACTCTTCAGAGAACATTAATCTCAGTGGGTGCTCTACCACACAATGCAATATTGCTGCCACTACTGCCAGTAACCACACTGCTGGTAGTGATGTAATAAAGAGATACAAACATTTTAAGAACCAATAGGCTACCTGTATCCAGGAGTAGCCCCATGCCTGATGAAAGAGCTCAAGATGGATGGCAGAGATTTTTCTTTCATTGCAGACTTTTCTGTTAAAATTTCCCATTATTCCTTTCCCGGAGTTATTTGAATGGGAGGAGGAATCAAGGCAAGAGCAGACAAGACTCCGGGCAGTTATTAGCATTTCAGATAGAAGCCATCTAACCTCTTTCAGATGGCAGTTGTTGAAATAATGACTCGTGATCACCTTTCACTAAATTTGAGATGTCACAGTGTTATATGAGTGTCAGAGTCATGGAAAATTGCAGAAAAAAGTCCTAGTTCAGACAAGGAAATTTTTTTTTTCAAACCTCAGAAGACAAATGTGAGAGCCAAAGTACAGGCTGTCACTAGTTTACCTGTACACAAAGTATCACAGTATTCTAACCTTTGCTTCAAGCAATGGACTTTCTGATTACAAATGTGACAGAAACATTTCAGGAATTACTCAGACTTTGGGTTTGTTCTTTTGATGCAGCAGTAAAGCAAATCCCACATGAATCTCATGTTATATCACCTCCTATCTGGATGAAGAGCAAAAGAATGACCCTTTAGAGAAAAGAGACCTCTTGACATAAACCCCTACCCCTCCATGCCTTAGAGATGCAGTGAATCTGTAGTTTAGATGTAGCAACAGTCCATGTCCCTACGCATTCAGCAGATCATTAAGGGCTTGGAAACACCTTGTCCTTAATTATAAAATTTCTGTTCTTTATTTTACAAAGGGAAATGGGAATAACAAAAAAAAAAGTTAGCAGGGAAAGAAACTGGAAGATTTAAAAACGTTTAATTAATTCATATGAATGAGTTTAGAAATTATCCTTATTTGTAAAGTTCATTTCCCCAGATATATATAATATGGTGTACTTCCTGACAAGTTTTTCATTTCTATAGGAAAGGTTAATCACCCAGGAACAGTCTTTCCTGGAATTTGAGTAGAAGACTAAAGCCATTCTGGGATAATCTGCTGTACTTGCACCATGAAGTCTGGTCCTTCAACAATGTCCTGGAGTGGTGATGGTTAAGGAGAGGCAACTGGCCTGGGACTGTCCTCTCCTCAAACACAGCTGAGGGGAGATTATCTCTGACCAAGTCCTTTGGGCCTTCTCACACCCAGTAGAAAGGGATGCACAAAGCATCCTAGCCAACCTCAGTCCCTGCAGAAGGGTTTGTAGCACCCAGTTCTGGTGTCTCAAATGTTCCCCTCTTAACTGAGTGACACAATCTCTATTTCCTTTGTAGGCAATAGAGAGAAATAGGAAACTCCACAGCTGTTTGGATCATTGCTTAGCAGATATTTGGGAAGAGCTATGATAATCTCTGGAAGGTTCTATCCATCTCTGGAAAAGGGTTACTTCTTAGACTTTAACACCTGAGGTTTAGTGGGGTTTGAGTGATAAAATAGGCTCATTCCTAGACTGGGTTATTTAAGGTTCTTAATTGGATGCACTTTTTCTGCATATTGATCTCATTTAGGTTAGATATTTAGGTTGGACACGAGAAAGAATTTCTTCACAGAAAGGGTGATTAAACCTTGGAACAAGCTGCCCAAGGAGGTGGTGGTGTCACCATCCTGGAGGCATTTCAGGAATGACTGGATAAGGCACTCAGGTCTACTTGACATGGTGGTGTTTAGTCACAGGTTGGACTCTATAATCTCAGAGGTCTTTTCCAAAGTCTTTAATTGATTCTGTGATTCTGTGATTCTGTGATTCTGTTAAATGCATAAATTCTAAGACATAGCTGCATGGATGCATACACAGCAGATATGCACAAACATCCTTGAATCCCTTAGAGATCGAATTCTGGCCCTTCTTTTCCTGGAGAGACTCTTCAGAAGGTCTCTTATCAACCCAAATGTCATCCTACAGGGATCGTGGGGCTGCAGGGCTGCAGGCCAGTGACTCTGAGGCTCAGCACAGGTTGAAGCATCCACCCTTGGACCACTGCCCAAGCACAGACCATCACTGCCAGATCTCTAATGACTGAGCAAATACAAAATACATTCTCTGGGTTTGTTGCTTGAGAAAATTCAGGTAAACACTTCATCCTTCTGACTCTAGTTGGAACTCAATTAACCCACTTGTCCCAAGAAAAGTCTCCAAATACTGTTGTCTGTTATTGTTGTTATTGTTATTAAAACATCTTCCTCAGCTCTCCATCTGTAGCTAACAGGCTGGTAGCTCTCATTTGTTCTGCTTCTAATTTGTTGCAAGCATTTCTAAAATCCTTCGCAAAACATGGTTTGATAAGAGAGGAGAGCATGATTTAAGCTAAAAAGTCAAAGGCTGAAAAGAATGTTTTGCTTTTGCACTTCAAATGTATGATTACTACTGAATCAATACACCAATTCTGTTTTGATAGGAAAGGATATTTCGTCTTCAGGTGCTTCCCACATTTGTCTGAATATCTCTTGATTTCATTTTTCTACCTTTTCATGGCAGTGCTCATTCCTGCAACTGGGTTATTTATTGGATGCACCTTTTCTGTGTGTTGGTCTCATTAAAGCAGGAGTTTCATTCCTTTTGCTTAGTACATATCAATGCACATCACATTTGCCTTTGGTGATTTGGGCTGGAAAGGAGCTGCATCATGGCAGAAATTATTCAGCTCCATGTGTATCATCCTTAATAGGGCACTGACAAATCCAGCCTCAAATAGCACCAATAGCAATTCCACAAGCTGCCTCAACAGCTTGTTCCAGGGTTTAATAGCCATACATTTATAAAGGTATTTCTTAACAATTCCACTGCTTCAGTTTTCACCTATAACTCCTATAAGGGTCTGCCTGGCCTGACTGTGGAGTGTAATTTTTCACAGTATCTATGTATATGCAAACACTTTTAGGATATTTTATATGTAGGGCTGTGCTTATTTCAGTTTGGATATAATTTCCTGCCAGATCTTTTTCTCCCAGATATTTTACTATCAGTTCACATTTTCCTGTGAGCTCCATACACACAGGAAGATTGATGGTAGCTTCTGGTCTCTGCAGGAGCACAGTGGATCTGCGGGAAAGAGCAGCTGTGGGGTAGGCTGAGGATGTGTCCTGTGTTATTTGGTGTGTTGTGGAAAAATTCAGTCTTGCACTGCTGTTTCTTTTCAGCTGGGAAGGAAAGGTAGGCTCAGTCACTCAAGGAAGCACAGAGTGAATACCCTGTGCTACCTCAAGCAGGCTGTCTGCTCACCTTAGATAGAGTGATCCTCTACAGGGAAATCCAAAATTGTGCCTCTGAGTTTTAGGCAAAAATGAAAGACAGAAAATGTATTTGTTTTTCTCCTGGAACATATTTTGTGTGCAAATCATCCCTGGAATTCACTGTTGTGAGATAAGGTTGTGGCTCAAAACTCAGCCTGGTGAAGAAAAGTTTGGCTTTTTACACAGCTAGCTAAAATCTTCATTATTTTGAATAATATTACAATACTAGACCATAACCATAAGGAAGAAGCATAAAAATTAATGACCATGCTAAGAAAACTGGTTCAAAAATGGGTACAAAGAAATTTCTCTTCTGAAGAAATTTAGCCATAGCTGCCCTTTTTTTAGTCTGATAATTTTCCCCCAAAGAGTTCGAAAAAAGAATACAGCACTCAATAGACCATTTGCCAAATGTTCTAAATCAATATTTATCTGCTATATTCATCTGCAATGTTAAAAACTTTGCATAGAATCAAAGGCTTAAGGAGTCTATTGCAAACACCAAACGAACTAAAAAGAGTTTATTCAGTATTGTATCATTTATATGTCCTTTGTGCAGCCACTAGCAAGTTGAGCTTTTAATAATTCAGTTTTATCTTTCCATTTCTGATCCTTTTTCACTCCATTTCCTTCCCATGAAGTGACTTCTCCTCTCTGGTGGGATAACTGCTGCAGTCACATCCAGCGTGCAGGACCCACCCTGGCTCAGGGCTCAGTGCTCCTTGAGCAGTAACAAATGACAGCAGCAGCCCACGTTATTCATCCCACCATCATGTGCCTGTGGTCCTGGTCCTTTGGAGAAAGATACTCCCAGGTATGACAGCTCTGACTTCCCATGTGTTGGTCCTGCTGGATGTGGAGAAACAGGTCACGTTTCATCCATTCTTGTCTGATGGTGAGATGAGGAAGGAGATGCTATTTTGGATGCCCAAAGTGGCAGGGAAAGCTGCAGCAGCTGAAGATGCAGGCACAGGGCTGAATAGGGTGAACACCTCAGGTCTTTGCAGCTGTGGATCACTAAAAATGCTCTTTAGGTTTTGTTCTGCAAGAGTGAGCACACTGTCCTCATTGTCTTGGCTGGTTTTCAGTGAGGATAATTGCATTTGTCTCTTCCCCTGATTCCCCGTGCTGTGCAGGTCAGACGCAGTGCTGGTGAGCACTGCCTGGCTCCAAGCACTGTGCAGGTGCTGCTCTGGTAAGCAGATGCTGGTTTTTACCCAGACGTGGCTGTATTTCACTGGTGAATGCAATGGCCACATTATGTGGCTCAGCAGTCTCTAAAATCATTCTGAGTTCCCTGAGAACATGTAGCTGTGCCTCAGCATGTTGTTCTTGAATTTTCCTGCAGTCATCTCTGGCATTTCAGCACTAGGAAATTTTTCACTCATAGTCTATATTCCTAAAGTCCAAGGAGGTAAAGCATTCCATTACAACCTGAAATGACACAGACCTGCCCTACCCACATATCCCAATACATATTCAAATGCAAATTTGCCCCGGAAATGTTAAATACCATAGATTTACCTCATGTCATGAACTCCACTGCTGTTGATATTCTGCTTTTAAAGAAAACTATTTTGCTAGCATTGCCATGAAACCATTTAGCACTATAGCATTTTGCAAACTTTGCACAAACTCAGAACAGCATCTGTAAGCTACTAGAGGGAGCGCTTGCGTTGTTTAATAAAGGGGGACCTAATGGCAGATTACTGCACCTGGTGACACCCAAGAGGGTGAAAAATTCTGTGTTTCTTTAAGTTTCTAGCTGATATTTTTGCTGTTGCTGTTGAGAAATTATTATACCACAGGGAGGACATAGAGTTGCAAGAAGCTGAAGGCAGGGAGGTGTTCTGCATACTGAGTGCAGAGCAATGAAACTTTCTGTCCTTCTACTGCAAGTGGAAACTGTTTAACACTAAGTTTTCTGTTAATGCAATTTAAACCTTCTAAAACTACACTGAGAGACCTGGGAACAAAAAGCCTGTTAGTGCTTAGAGTAGGTATCACCGCAAAAGAAAACTGTGCAAAGAGCAAAACCCAAACCCATTTAAAGCACAATCATATCATGGTAGAAGCTGAAAGAGAAGGCTCCAAAGGAGAGATCCTGACTACTCTACTGTAAGCATTATCAGAAAGTGCATGTTGGAGCTGAGTATTCTGGGAAAAGAACCACCAGTGCAAACATCCCTCCCATCACACTCCCAGTCAACTTCAAGATACCATTTTTTGGAGTGGGAGTTGCTGGACTCACCTCCTCATCTCCTACTGCAAAAGTAGAATCAGAGAATCACAGGATGGTTTGGACTGGAAGGAACTTTAAGGGTTCCCTAGATCCAATTCCTCTGCCATGGGCAGGGACACCTTCCACTAGATCAGGTTGCTCCAAGCCCTGTCCAACCTAGCCTTAATATTTCCAGGGATGGGGCAGCCACAGCTTTTCTGGGCAGCCTGTGCCAGTGCCTCATCACCCTCACAGGAAAGAATTTCTTTCTGCCATCTAATCTAACACCCTCTTTCAGTTTAAAGCCATTCCCCCTTGTGCTGTCACTACATGCCCTTGTCAAAATCCCTCTCCAAGCAGCTCAGTGCCTTTTGTATTCCTTTATGTGGACTTTAAATGTCTCTCCCATCAGAGCTAAGAAACAGTAAGAACTTTATCATGCAGTTAGCCTACTTTTAAATGAATAACCTTGGTAGGATATTGAAGTAGGGAAGGCTTTACTAATCATAGATGGAGATGTTCTAACTCTTTCTTAGGTTATTTGGAGTCAGGCAATGCAGTTAATGAAGCAAGTCTCAAAAGATCTCTCTTACGTGGATTTTGACCTCCAATATACTGATTCTTTCCCTGAAGGGAAAGTAATAGAATCCCTTTATGGACTGTTTTTAAAAAAAAGTGTAGAAATTTATGATGATTTTAAAATTGGTCAGGAGGTGTTAAAGTAATTGGTGGTCAAGGATAGACGAACGACCAACTGCATAAGCATAGAAAACTGGGCAAAAGAAGACAAAAATATCAGTCTGTTTATTTAATATTAAAAAAGTCAAAAACTGTATATATGATTCAGTTTTATAGCAATGAAATTGATAAATCTTAACCACTTGGGAGTTTCTTTCACAAACTGAAAAAGACACTTGTCAGCTTTTCAATTTCTAGAACATTTTCAGTGCTCTGGGAGACCTTTTCTTGTCTTTCATGACCTCCTTTACCTGACCCTGTCACGTTTGCATTCCACTTCCCCAGGACCTGCCACTGTATTGCCAAACGCACAGCAAATAATGCATTCCTTAGGAAATCTTATATTTTAGCTACTGATAAATTCTCTTGGACTTCATTCAATGTTTATTTGAAAAGATGAACACCTTTAATTTCATCAATCAGTGACACAAATATCCCTTTCAATGTCTTGTTCTGGAGCACACTACAAGGATTTTAATTCCCAGAGGGGATTGTTTTAGCTGACATTAGTAAGGAAAAGTGAAAGCATCATGGAAATTGTTGAAAAATAGAGACCTTTTTTAACCTGCAGATCAGGTTCTTTCCCTTTTCCCTCAACAGTGTGTGGAACTGTGAGCTGATCCACTATTACCCTAAACAGGCAAATGGAGTGCACTGGTCATACTGGAAATCCCTCAGCCACCAGATGCTCCTCAAAAGAGGAAGCTTCCAGCTTTTCCACCAGCTTTTTTTCCACCATCTCCTCTGACTTAATTCAAGTACCTTTAAGTTTTCAATTCAAGTATCACCAAGTTCCAGCAAAATCAGACAGTTATTTCTCACAAATTCCTTTGAAAACAAATGGTCAAGAATGTCAGTAGTTCAAGTGTAGCAAACTTTTTATTTCCTAGGAAAAAAAAGAGATAACTTTCTAGTTTTCATAATTTTCAAATTCTTTACTTTCCAAACTAAAATCTCACTTAACATTTTTTCTGGGGGAAAAAAAGGAAATGAAGAAAAAAGGACAAGAAAAAAAATCAGAGAGTGAGGAAATGAATAAAGAGAAGCATCCAGTATCTCCTTTCCCTGTTTAAATTGTCAACACAAAGGAAAGAAAAGAATACATTTTGGTAGATAAAAGATTTAAGCACAAAAGTTCCAACAACTTTATTTTCAAAAAGCTTAATGTAAAATATGATGGCACAGATATTTTAACACCCTAAAGCAAGCATCTATCTTGAAAAAAATTGTTAAATTTTTTGCCATAAAATGATTTTTAAGTGTGCATGATATTATGAGAAATATGTCTTGTTAGATAAACCTGATTTTAAAAAATTAATCTCCAAGCTTTCAGGAGAAAAGAAACCGTGCTGGTATAGTCTATTTTAATAATGGCAATTTGATTTATTCCTGCACAACATTTTGATACATGCACGTATTTGTACTACATTAAATCATTGTCGCTTATATTAAATATAATAATGAAATATTAAATCGTAAATGCACACTCATCCTGCTGGAAAAACATAAATAACTGGGAAAAAAAATTCTGCTATGGTATTCAACATCTTTCCCCATGTTCTGGAATGAAAAAGAAATCAATAGTAGTAAACTTCTTGGATAATGTAAGGTTTGGCAGATAAAAAATAATGAAAACGCGGCCCAAGCACATCGTTAAGCAGCTCATTTTGTCAGCATGTGCTCCATCACAGTTAAGTGCTGGATTATGCATCTAGAAACAAAGAATGTATTCACATTTGCAAGATGAGCAATTGCATCCCCAGAACAAAAAACAACGAGATCTCAGTAGATAACGCAATGAATATGAATTCCCAGGGTGCTGCTGCCTTTAAGATGGGAGGAGGAAGGGAAAAGTCTGTTAGGGAAAGAATGGTGACATCAGTTAGGAGAACAACTCTAGGAAGGTGTTGGTTGGCATTTTGTGTGGACTCACCTGATAAAAGACAGATGTATATCACATGTGCAGCATCTCTGTGGAGCTGCTGAGCCGTCCCTATAGCCCGTTTCAAAACAGATTGGAAAACTGGAGTCCACTGGGAGGAATGGGATGTTCATGTAGCACTCAACAGCTGAGCAGTGGAGATGGCATAGCAGGAGCCTCATGCCTGGAAGCTGCGGGAAAACCACTTGATATGAGAATAGGGACACAATTCTTTTACATGGAAAGCAATTCCTCACTGGGCCAGTTCTTCAGGGATTGATGGAATCTGTATGATTAAAAAAAATTAAGACTGACTTAATTTTGTAGTATGCAGATTAGACCTCAAAATCGTGATTTTGATGAAGAAATTAAAGGTTGCAGTGATTCGGCATATAATCGAAATAGTTTTCTCAAGTCTAAAAACCCATGAAGTTTCTGTTATGGAAGAACATGAATTTTGTCTTCTGTCTGTGTAACAAATCTGATTTGCTTATGCTCAACCTATATTTTCAGCTTCTCTACTTTATCTCACTATTCGTATTTTATGCCTGCCTTTAGGGAACTTTGGATAATTGTCTTTACTCACCAGACTTCTACAAATATTCTTGCGGATTAATCTTATGCTCATATCTCTGTTGCATATCCTTTATTTTGCAAGACTGATAATGAAAACCATTCTGCTATTTCATGGTATTTTGTAAGACTGTCAAGTTACAACCAAAATCAAAACTGACTTCCAAAACCTTTCTTCTTAGAAAATTTTGATAAGTGCACAAGGTCCATTACCCCTTGATATACATAAATGTTTTGGTGTTTTGCTTCATTAGCTCTAGAAAATTTCTAGTTCACACAACAAACTCTTCCAGGCCTGCATGATTTTTCTGCATATGAACTCAACATGTGCAGAAAATTCTGGAAAGCTGGTATTGTTTGTATGGCTCACCGGATTTTGACCACATTTTGCCTGAACTCACACAACAGCAGGACTCCATGAGATGTTGCATCACAGGGATTTTCTCTAATGAAGGCATACTGCATGTCTTCTATTGGTTTCTGTTTTCATATCACTTCCTGCCACACATTGGTCTTAAAAGCTTTGCTCTTCCATAAAATTTTCCGGTGTTTCTACGTTGTGGTTGTCCCAACAGAGGGCTGGTGGATGCTCATGAGTCTAATAAACCATGTGATGCCTCTCAGTACAGAGATTCATTTCACCTACTTTCCTTATCTGGTACCTTGTTAATGGTATTGCTCTTTAATATTGATGTTTGCTTTTGCCTAGACATGAAAGCTGGTTTTTGTGGTTAGCAATTGCTGCACTCCACCTCTTGGGGTCAGCAGAATGATTAGTTCTTCATATCTTCAGTCTTTTGACACCTTTTTTATGTCTTTCCAGTACAAACTGGCAGTGATTCAGTGAAGCTGCCCCTTCACACTGCTATGGTACATGAGAAGGCTGAGTATGCTGGATTTATGAAATACAGTGAGGGAATACATCTCAGTAAGAGTTCAAATTCAAGCTCTTCTTCATCCAAATTGTAGCACTTGCTTCTTAACACACTTGCTGGTTCTATGACCATCACAACCAGGACTACACAACAGATTAAAGCCCATATACAGAGACTCAGATTCTAACATGGGGCAGGAAAAGGCTACTTAATATTTTCTCTCATCACAGCTCTCCTTTTATGGCTTTCTTTTGGTAGCTTGCATTCCTCAGATCGATGCTGGGTGCTGGATTTCCAGTATAACAGATTAAGTCAATATCCAAACCATTTGGGAACCTAGTACTCTCTGGAAATCAGAAACTGCTTCTTAGTGCAGTCTATCTTTAGAACTGCTAGCAGTAGGAAGCAATTTTAAAGGAAAATGGAAATAAAGAAGTTATATTGCTTTTTTTCCTTTTTATCCCTGTTATGGCAATTTTACTTTCTGCTGACCACCTCCCGGAGATATGGTCATATTATTTCCCTCCTTCCACAGATTCCTCTAGTCATACCCTTTTTTCCATACTTTGTTTTTGCCTTCTGTACTCCAGGCTTCCCCTGGTCAGTGTAGTTCATCAAATACTCTTCCTTTATCCTTTCTTCCCACAACCTTATATGCCCTTGGTCTCTTAGGATGAAACTGAGGTGTTTCTTTTTTCTGTGCTCTCAGTTACAGCATTCGATTCCTATTTGCATCAAGCATATGATATGTGACCATGAGCCCCCTCAAACTGCTTTGCATTCACTTCTTTGGTTTTGCTCAGGAATTCAGGATAACAGTGTTTCCCCACACTTCTTCTTACAGGCAGCATCCTTTTAAATCCCTCAGTGCCAGATGCCTGCTACCTGCGCCGGTAATCCCCACACGAGGTGACCTTGTCAACCCATAATCCACAGTCTCCTTGTTGCCTCTTCCTATTTGCTAACACTGTTCTTTTAATAGTCAAACACAATTATCTTCCAAGTGACAACTAAGGCCTCAGCTTATCTGCGTGGAGCAGCAGAGGATCCTACCAGCCAGTAAGGCTAGGAGGGGAACTTGCTTCCAGTCCCATCCCAGCAATGCTGGGATATGTGCTGCCTGCTCTCCCAGGAGCTGGTTTGAAGTGTCAAACTTCAAACACACACTGGCTCCCAGGATCTGGGAGAACTCAGTTGCATGTGAGGGGTGGGAGTAGGACCATTGTGAGGAGCACTAAAGGACCTCACTGGCTAGAAGGTACTTGGCTCTCAGCATCCTGACCCCTTTTCCTACATCTTTTGAAATTTTCTCCTTGCTCTCCAGATAACATAATTGGTAAAAGGAACCTAGCTACACTGTTCATCTGCACTTTACTTTTTGGGTTTTGAGGGGTGCAAGCCTGCCATGGGCTGGAGCAGTTGTGTTCCTAATTGCCCAAGTGGAATCTGTTCCTGCTTGTTCAGCTAGAGCCCAGCTCATAGGCTTTACCTGTCTCTCAGACCCCTATCTTATCTGATCACAGGTAAACAGGTGTCTACAGGAGGGTCCTCCACTGGCTGGGCTGAGCTCTGAAGGGTCCCACAATGCCTTTGTCTGGAAGGACTTGCTAGTTTGGTCCCGGTAAGAGCAGACAAATGGGAGCATCACACAACAGGAGAGCTCCTTCGACCTGATACTTCAAAATACTTGATTAAAATGTACCTGTATTTTTTGTGTTAGAAAAAAAAATATTGCTGGCTTTGTAGTCAGGCAAAATATGTATGTGGCATGATGGAGAAGAGGTTTCTCTACTTCACCATTCATCAGTCTTCTGCTTTCCCAAAAGCTCTTCTCAATAAATCAGTGTGGAAATGGCAGAAATCATGCCCTTTTCACACTGGTTTCTCATTTTTATGGTTGAGTTCACAGGATAAGTCCATCAAAGTCAATGGAATTGCCTCAGAAATTAATTTATCTGGGATATCTTGCAGCAGATATGCTGTTGGTTTCTGCTTTTATTACTTCTGTGTTCGTAGCACGGCCCTATAGTGTGAGATCCATTCCAGGCTCTGAGGATCCTGCAACACAAAATCCTTTTGGAGACTGAGAGAAACAAAAACTGAAAGATTTCATCAATGTCAGAGAGGAGACCAGGCTTTAGAAATGTAATATGTCCCTTGTGGTTCCCTTGCAGTATCTTGTTTGGGACCACACCACCCAAGTGCTACAGAACCCAGGTGGGAGTAACCAGAGAGGAGGCCAAAGGTCTGCTTGGGAAAGTGCCCAGGGCCTGCCACCACTGTGTAAAATGAGAGAAGAAGCCACTAAAACTACTTTATAATTTGGTTTACTTGTGGTTGAAATATTTTTCTCTCAGTACAAAGCATTTGTTTGCAATGGATGCAGCTGAATTGGGCTGTAATGAGGCCAAGGGTTACTTGGCTGAGGAGGGTGTTGCTGCAGAGGTGGAGGTGCATTGCACCACTGAGGTAGAGCTGTTTCCTTCATGTTTGGCTGTGAGCCACCTCCAAAACTCTGTCAGGAGGACTGAGACAGCTGCTCTAATGCTATATATGTCTATACTATGCACTCTGGGACCTCCATTCAAGGGCAGGGTTGCATTTAAAGAGGATAACGAAGGGTAGCAGCTGGCTCATCTGCTGGTCTACACCCAGACAGGCTCATCCAAAGAGCTACAAGCAAAAAAGAATAACCATATCCACTTTGGAGAGCCATAATCATATTGGGAAGGTCAGCGTTGCTGATAAAGGCTGATAAAGGAGAGTAGAGGAAAATTCTTTTGCTCAATGAAAAGATAAATGAGCAAGAGATCAGCCCCAGTGCCAGCAGAACTGCTGCAGGCACCAACTTCACCAGAGAAGTAGCAACAGCAATAGCAGATAGTTTAATAATCCCTCGCTGATATCAGCATCCTTCTGTTTAAGGTCTATCTCAAGTCACAGAATAATTAACCTTGGCTGGGTTGTAAGATCAGCAATGTCCTGAAGAGACCTGCACTGAAAGAATATTTGCTGTCACATATGTGAGTAGGAAAATCACATCAATTTCTTATCAGAAAGCTGGCATATGGCATTTCACAGATAAATGAGCATTTATAGGAATGGAATATGCTAAAGGTGAGATATAAGGGCTGAGCCTTTGTAAGAGAACTCTCTTTTTCATCTCAGGGATAGGTGCACAGTGCATCCAGAGTCACCAGTGGGATGAGGTTCCCAAGGGAGTAGTGTACTATGGAACTATGTCTATCCAGGTACCATGGATTCGTCGTATTCTTCCTTAAAATACACAGTTCCACTGACATGTGCCTTCACACCAGGCAAGGCACTGCGCCCCCAGAAAACACCAGCAGGCAGTTTTTCACAGCTGTTCCTGCCTCGTGTAGGGATTTTATGAAGAGACACTCATTTTTTGGCTTAGTAGCTGCCAGCACATCTGGGATGGGCAAACAGCTGCCGTCATTGCAAGACTGTTGATAAGGCTTTATCCTGTTTCATCCTCCAGCATTGCAATGTGTTTAAGTAAGAAAAACCTCCAAAGTTGCCACTTAAATATGGATTAAATACAGATTTTCTCCTTTAAGCATGTTTTTTTGAGTAGATAAGGAGGTTAAAACTTCTGGGTTTTTGATCTGAGAACTGAGCCTGAGACACTGAGCAAGAAACAACAAACTCCTTTATGCTCTTCTGCCAGTAACACCTCCTTGTTTGAAAATGAATCATTTATGTAATAGGGAGAAAGTGTGGTGAGAAATAATTTAGTTGAAAGGGTGTCCTTGAATGGGTGAATATATTCAAGAGGAAGCTCAGGATAATAATAAAAAAAAAAAATCAAACCAGAAAAGGAAGAAAAACAAACCACCCCAGAAGAGACAACTTAAAATTTTGATCTATTTTGATGAAGTTTTAGTGTCTTAAATTTTTTCTTTTTCTTAGCTGAAATATTTTAAATATCTTTCTATACAAATAAATTCCTACTCTGACAGAAGAAAAGGCACAAATGATATATTCCAAGGAGCAACTACTATGATGACACTATAGTTATCATCAGACAATAACATTGTAGTTAACTTTGAGAAAATTTTCATGCCCATTTTTCACATAACTGACACTTCACCAACGTAATGGAGTTATCAAATTTTTTATTGTTTATTTATTGCTTAATAAACCAGTTTGTGGCATAGAAGAAGTAACAAAATAATTTTAGTCTAAAATACAGGTATATGGAAACAGCTTAAAAATTACAGCATAATTAAAATTCTATTTCTCTCTAGAAGCAATTTTATATAAGAAAGTGCACAGCTATGAAAATAAATTTGGAAACTTTTGAAGTGATCATATATGGTTATGAAGTGGTCATATCCTGGTAGATCTGGTGGGAAAAAAAGCCAGATATCTTAAATATTAGTGGACCTTCCTTCAGATGTAATTTCAGCTCCATGGAAGGGCCTGTGCTCAAAAGCTGCAGTTCACTCATTCTTATTTGTTCCAAATAAAATATTCAAAAATTCAGATTAGTATATGGCATCTTGCTGCTTTGCTCATCTGAGGGTTTATTATAATTTCAGCTTTAGCTTTCTGTCCTTCCAACACACCCTTAACTCCAGTATAAAAAGGAACAAGCTAAAAGTGGGAATCTTTGACTTATGATTTAAAATGTGGGTCTGATAATTAATGAATTATAATAGAAACATTGCTGTCTATTTTAAGCCAAATGAAATAAAGAGGCTAGGGGGATTCTTTAATAACAATAAACACGGAACTCTAATTTCTTTTTATGTTCTGTGATCACATACAAAAGATCTAATATAAATAATTGCATTAGATGTCCTATTTTTGGAAAAAATGCATAGCTGGTATTTAGGAAGACTCTTATTGCTCTGATTTATCTATTAATGAAGCAAAACCCAGTTAATTACCTAATTTGCATGATATTTTGTATCCACATATATGCTGGGATGAGCACTGGGGAGAGGTTTTGCATCAATCCATTTTTAATAAGCTCATGAAGTTGGCTGGGCTGACACTGCAGATCAAATCTTTGGATGTTTTTCTCTTGCTGGACTGAGAATTTGTGATCAAGGTACAGATCAAATGAGCTTGTGAGATGAGAAAGGCAAGACCTTTCCTCCTCCACTGCCAAGATCCCATTACTGCACTGGATCTGTGGATCAGGAACCTGTTTGGTGTCCCATACTCTTGTCCCATAGCCCCGAGTGAGAAGGATATTGTAGCTTGCAGATTCTTGTCTCTTGCTTCTTCCCTGCCCTCTCCTCTGCCCCACTGCTCTGAGGCAGGACAGGACCCTGTAAACTGCCAGCCAGAGCCACTCATATCCAGGCAGAAAGTGGCAGGTCTGCTGCTGCTTTTGCAGCTCTTTTACATCCCCTCTTCCTGCTCTGGGCTGTTTCTTCCCGCTCTGTGTCTGTCCCTACTCTGTCCCCTTGTGTCAGGATGCCTCTTCCAACCTGTCTGTCCCCCCATGAACGTGTGTTTGCTGTTGCTGCTGTGTCTGTCAGGAGCTGCTGCCTCAAGGAAAAAGAGACTTACACAATTTTCCCTGAGGCCTTCCCAAGCCCTGTGCAGCAGAGGGTCTGATCTGCCATGTGAAGCAGATTTGTACAAGAATGCATCTTCTCTAACATTTACTATTTAAAACAAAAGCATTTAGTTCTAAACCAGTTGATTGTCCAGGTTGAGCCCACCATGGCCAGGCAGAGCAGTACCCCCAGGGAATGCTCCTCCCCACAGTCAGGTGGGAGTCAGAAGTGGTTTTGAGTCCCCATTGATGTTCTCATCTCTCTGTGTTTGAAAAGAGAGGGAGCTAAGGACAACAAGTCTTGCATATAAGCTAAACTTTGCATGGCTAAAGCTAAGAGAGATTAATTTCATCCTCGGGGTCTTCTGAACCACTCTGATGTGCTGTATGCATGCACAGAGAAAGTGCCATTAAACACGAAAACTCATGAAAAAACTAGGCCTTAAAATGCAAACATCTGCCACTGCAGAAATTAGGGAATTTGGCACAAAAGAGCTTTCCAAAGAACAGTCCAGAGTCTTCCAATTTCTGCTGCTTCAAGTAACAGCTACAAGGTATAAGCCATTTAATACTGAAAAAAGGGCAGGCTCATCACTGAGATAAATTGCTCGTTCTGGAGACTCAGCTACAGCATAAAAGTAACAACCAGCTAAAAAAATATTGTCCTAATTACACTGGGTCATATATCGAAATATGGTAATTTGAGTGCTGACTCACCAAGACTGCTGAGGAAAAAGGTTTTACTATAAAAAAAAATTGGTGAATTCTGTGTTTTCTGGTTTTAAAGCCATCATTGGGAATAAGATAAATAAAACCACATCAGCTTTTGATCTAATCAATGCAATTTTGCTTGATTTTAACTCACAATTTTTAAAATACTCTTGGAGTTTCATTCAGACTTTTTAACCTTTGTGTCTAACAACTAACATGAGATTGAAGCTCAAAGAGCAATTTGAGCTCCTTATTATCCAGGGCAGAAATATTTTAGACCCAGTAGAGAGCAGTAAATGCCTTCATAAAAGTTCATCTTAGCTATTCCAAACTTAGTTTTATAGACTAATTAATTGTCTTAACTTTTTTAATGATTGCTGGTGACAAGCAGTTGCCCTAAAAAGTGATAAATCCTACATGTTTTACCTACCCAGTGTTATGGTGAGGTGCCTGTCTTCATCAACTGACCTTGGCTAGACTCTCACCACTGGTCTAGATCAGATGCACAACTTTCAGACCTCTAAAATTAGTGAGATCAATCCCACCTAGCTTGATGCAGTAGATGAACTTCCACATGCTCCTAAATTTAAAATTGTATTGTGTTTAGAGCAGAGAAAGGATATATTTTTACTCCAGCGTTCTAAGGCACTCCATTCAAAGCTGGGGGAAAAAAGGAAGGGGTGATTTGTTTGAAATATTGTGGAGGAGGAGTTGTGAAATCACAGGTTGGCAAGACATTGACATTTCTAGCTTGTTGGCATTAAACATGAATGTCATTTAAAGATAACACCTGCCTGAAAGAGCTTGCAAATGGTGTTGTTTAATACCATTTAATAATGTTTAATAATGCGGAAGTGAGCAGAAAACCTAATAACTTCAGCTAGTATTTATATCAGGACATCCACAGTTCAATGAAATGTCTCCCTTAATGTAAGTCTTCAATACAGATGTTAAATATGACAAAAGTCCCCTAAGGAGAATGGGCTCAGCACATATTTAATGGCTGTGCTGAATTAAGGTGTTTGGGACAACACCAGAGGACAGAAGAACAATGAAATGACCATAATCATGAGGAGCTGATAAAACAGACCAAGGATATGCCAGAACGCTCCTCATGCAGACTTGCTTTTACAGTCAGTGGGGAGAAGGACACAGCTGCAAGGCTCAGCCATGCCTCTTATGGTCTCAAGAGGATACAGAGCAGCTGCTGCTCCTTTGCTGCAAAGGAGAAGTTTGTCCTCAGCTTGGACATCTCACCCATGGGTACCTGAGAGGGCAGAGTGCCACCTCCATCAGCAAGTGTTTGTGCTAACATCCCTATCATAAATATCTGGCCTCACTTTCCTCTTTGGATGGAGAGATTCTCCCTCCAAACAGATTTTTTTACATAAGCATCTTTTCTGCGTTTTACCTCCAGTGTGTAGCCTGAATAACCTGGTTTGTACCAGGTTATTGTTCTTCTGCAATTTCTCTGAGAATAATGTGAGATCTGTGTAGATTTCATGCTCATGAGACCATCCCCTTATGCCATGCCATGAAAAGATTGTAAGAGATAAAGGTACTTCCAAATACAGGGTTTAAATGGACCTTGGCTGCATTTAAAAATGTCCTGGAAGCCTTGGTTTCCCTTGCATTGTACGCAGGAGGACAAATGACAGCTGATAACAAAGAAAGAAAGCAAGATGATCAAGGTCTCAACTCAAAAGAGTACTTCTAAGAGTAATTGCAAATTTTATTTTCTAAATGCCTATCTGAGCTTAGTCCAATTATTGCCTGTGGGCACTTTTGATATTTTGATCTGAATTTCCTAGTTGCCAGAGAGACAGTGAAGCAGGGCTAGATCACAACAAATAGGAAAAAGTAATCCAAAGTATTTCACTATCATCTTAACTACTATTATAATAACATAGAATACATAACACAACGTAGGGACACAAACTTCTGCAGCAATATTTCCATACCATCCTTCCTATTTTAAATTTCGGTGCTCTTGAGGAACAATACTAAAATTTCCAGTTCTATTATGCTGGAATTTCCTGCTCGAAGTAGCACACCAATGTGAGGGGGAGTTAACATCAATCACTCTTGGTTTGATGAAGCTTACCATGAATTCAGCTCTGCTGTGTTACTCAAATATTTTTCTCTGAGCATTATTTTCAGCCCTGGGTGGTGCTCGGATGGAGCCCATTGCCTCACAAAGCAGAGTCACAGATACTAGCACTGTGTCCATATATGCATTAGGATGGCATCACTACCCAGTATGGTGGGCTCAGTTTTCTAACCACAATGCTGGAAAAAACAGGTCATAGAAAAATGGTTTGTTCTAGAATTTAATAAGAAATCAGATGGTGATTTAAGAAACTTACTTTCAGGACACAGATATATGAGAACAAGAACAGAAATTTATCCACTAAACCCTCTCCTC
>VZRF01013938.1:0-14977 GCA_013396875.1 Vireo altiloquus | reverse complement strand
CTTGCTTTTACAGTCAGTGGGGAGAAGGACACAGCTGCAAGGCTCAGCCATCCCTCTTATGGTCTCAAGAGGATACAGAGCAGCTGCTGCTCCTTTGCTGCAAAGGAGAAGTTTGTCCTCAGCTTGGACATCTCACCCATGGGTACCTGAGAGGGCAGAGTGCCACCTCCATCAGCAAGTGTTTGTGCTAACATCCCTATCATAAATATCTGGCCTCACTTTCCTCTTTGGATGGAGAGATTCTCCCTCCAAACAGATTTTTTTACATAAGCATCTTTTCTGCGTTTTACCTCCAGTGTGTAGCCTGAATAACCTGGTTTATACCAGGTTATTGTTCTTCTGCAATTTCTCTGAGAATAATGTGAGATCTGTGTAGATTTCATGCTCATGAGACCATCCCCTTATGCCATGCCATGAAAATATTTGTAAGAGATAAAGGTACTTCCAAATACAGGGTTTAAATGGACCTTGGCTGCATTGAAAAATGTCCTGGAAGCCTTGGTTTCCCTTGCATTGTACGCAGGAGGACAAATGCCGGCTAATAACAAAGAAAGAAAGCAAGATGGTCAAGGTCTCAACTCAATTCTAAGAGTAATTGCAAACTTTATTTTCTAAATGCCTATCTGAGCTTAGTCCAATTATTGCCTGTGGGCACTTTTGATATTTTGATCTGAATTTCCTAGTTGCCAGAGAGACAGTGAAGCAGGGCTAGATCACAACAAATAGGAAAAAGTAATCCAAAGTATTTCACTATCATCTTAACTACTATTATAATAACTCCTCTTTCTCTGTTGTCTTAGAAATCATTGTAAAAACCACCTCTAGGAATAACAATCAAACAATTCCAGAGTTTAAGTTCTGCTTAAGAGCAAAATAATGTGATTCATCTTTAATTGCCATAAACATCACCCTTAGTGGAACTAGATGTCAAAATTTTAAATTCCCTAATCAGACTGGCATTTAGTTACTCTATCCAATGTGATAGGAAAACCGTCTTAAAATAGAAGTAACTATATAAATACAAGTTTGTGTTTCTGATGATAGAATTAAAGAGTTTGGTTACATTTGTGAGAGCTTTGCATTTCTTTTCTGCAGCTGAATCTGAGCTCTGACAAAGCAGGAGCATGCTCTCTGGACTGATTAAACCAAGCAAATTTCAGAGTGTTGGCAGAGTGGGGCTGAAGGACTCCTGATGCAGTAACGGTGCACTCCGTTGCTCACTTGCTCCACTCTCAAGAGGTGGGAGAGTATTATTTCAGGTTTTCTGGTTTTTTTATGAAGGTTTTTAATGCCACATTGCATTGGCGTGTGCTGAGACATCCTTCCTCCATGAGGAAATGCAGCTGACACTGGCAGCTGTCAAGCAAAACTCTTTGTAGGGTAGGATACCAAAAGCATCGTGTTTTTCTGATGTGAACTCCCTGCAAGGACTGACAATAGAAATTCTTGCATTTCTGGAACCAAGGGAATAAAGTAGGAAAAGAATGAAAGACAGAATGTCCTCATCCTCCTTGTGCTGTTGCTTACCTAAACTCCACTGAACTTGGTGTGGGCCCTCAGTTCACAGCCCTTGCCGATTGCACAGATGAAAATTTTTTCCAGATGGTACCCAAAAAGGACTGAAAACATCTGAAAGTGTAGACTGCAATCTTATTATTCCCCAAGGACACTGCATTGGGTCCAAGGAAAGGAAAAGAGTAAATAGGCAAATGGTAGCTGGGAAGGAATGTGACGCTCATGAGGAGGGGATGGGAGCAAGGAGAAGCCCTGGCAGCAGGTAGAGTTTCTGTGACTTTGTCAGTAATGACACTCCAAAGGAAACCTGGCTCTTGCAAAGAGGGGAAAAAAAAAAAATGCAAAACAAAATAGAGAAGGAACTTGTATAAAGAGGAGAAAGACTAAGCCACAGGGACAGGACGACTGAGTTTATTTAAGAACAGATAGAGATGGAGGTGATGACAACGAGGAAAACACGTTCCAGGCTTCTCACCACTTCAGAGCCTGTAACACTGACAGTCAACAGACACATGCTGAAAACCAAAATCCCACCTTTGTCATCACTGTTTGGATATTTCCCCACTTCCAGCACCTACTGATACAATCATTCCCCCTGCAGATCTTGGGCTGCAGAGCATCCCCATCATTGCTGGGAAATGCATTTCTTCTTTCTACTGTGAGTTCTTTTCTTATTCATTCCTACTTGCACAACGATACTCCTCACTCCTCTAATGATTACACACTCCTTGCTCAAACAGAAAAGCAACTCTTAAGTACTCCATCCTGGCATTGGGAAAAGATGAGGATGAAGTTGGTATGATTAAATATTATTCCTTCCCTGATACACATACTCTTTTAATATTTGATATTTCATTCCCTTTGCCTCATTTTTTATTTTCTTCAGAGTATGATACAGAAACTTTCTCCTTCACTGGGTTTTGAAGATAGAACATCATCAGGAGCACCCTCTGAATCAGACCTCTTTTTTCAGCTCATGGCTAGTTTCCATGAGATGGAAATGTATCATATGTATTCAACACCTTCCTCTGGTGCACCCTAAGGCTCCACCTGCTTTCTCTTACCTTCAGACACTCATCTGAGATTCCTGATTGCCCAAGGCTCTCTATAGCCAAAGGCAAAGAGGGATCCCCAGCAGGTGTTCCTGATCTCAATAACCACTCTACCCAGTGTTACAAGGAGGACCAGTGCAAATAAAACTAATGTAGGTGCCTCTTAATTGCCTAAAATTGGGTAGAGTGAAGCCAGGAAGCAGCATGTAAACTGAAGGTCACACTCCATGCAGAGGTTTTGCAGGTGTTGTGCCCTTCCCATCCCTGGGCTTGTGCTGACCTAAACTGAACAAGATTTTCTTTGCAACCGTTTCTTTCTGCAAATCACTTGCCAGATCTGGTCTCTTTCAGCATTAACCATCCCTTGTTACTCCATCACTTCTCATACAAGTATCTGGATCTTGTCTTGGCCTTTTTGTCATTGGATTGCTATTTTCATAATGATTTTCTCTGTGACTTCTTCTGTCCATGAAAAGAATTCTGTTGAGTTTTGCTGGTGGCATTTTTGAGACACAGTAAGCTCAGGCTAGGAGAGAACAGGCAGAAAAGAGACAATCTCCTTCACAGTAAGACAAAGCCCCCACCATTCCTGGTAAACTGAAGGTTATCTCTTATTCTTTGATCTCTCTAAAATGTTTTTTCCTCTATTTTTGAATTATGTACAACTCTGAGTAATGAAGCTGAAACATGAGAGGCTAAAATATGAGAGAAAAATCTCATCTAAGCTTTTCTGTAGAATTCTGTGATAATTGCATTCAGCATCATTCACCACAAATGGAATATTCCATAATTTATCCCTTTAATCCATTTCTTTGTTGACAGTTTCTGCCAAAAGGAAAAAAAAATCTACGGATTAGCTATTTGACCGACTTGAATAAGAATACTTCTAGTTAACTGTAGGGTTAAGTTCTCTAACACTCTGGGGGAGATCTGGTGCTATTTATCTCTCATGGAAGAACATATAAATGCAATGACTAAAAAATACTTCAACACATCTGTGGTCTTGAAAAACAGCATAAGTTTTTGACTACCATATAGTGGAAAAACATTATTAGCAAAGGTAAAATCCTTTATGTAGTTGGTAGTATTTATATCCAATTTCTTTCTTTATTTTTTTTTTTATTTATGCCATACTTTGAGGGGCCAAGCAAAAATTTCACCGTTTTTGAGCTGAAAATTAGGATGAGAGTAATCACATAACCTTAGCTAGCCTCACAAGGGAAATGATCTTCTCTCTATTTAGTACTAGTGAGAACTTTCCTTATTTGATTGTATTGCGCTAATTGAGGGAACCTAATTTAAGAAAGCTGGTCTGTAAAATCCTGCTACTTTCTTTTAACTTCAAGGTGTTGGTGTTTCTCCTAAGAATGAAGCAGACACATAAATTTACGCTGTTGCAATTTTATAACGGATGTCTCTGGCAGATGGCACATTTTAACGAGGTTGAAAAATCCCTCCGGGCTCAAAAGAAGAACTGAGAACATAACAAACATTTCATAAGGAAGCTAAATTCAATATATTTAAAAACAAAAGAAGACTTTTTCCAGTAGCTAACCTATATACTGAATGTTTTTATTCTCAGGGGTTTTTGAAACAAAACAAACCCCAACCATTTTAAATGTGCTTGAAAATCTTTTTGCTCTCCTCTAGGTTGTTTTTCATGAATGTTTTTACCTCTGGTTTCCACTATAGACATGCTTGAAGAGTTCTGTACAGAATTACTAAAAATGACAGAGTATTTATATTGCCTTAGGGATGTGACAGAAAAAAATTGTCCTTCCCTAATTTCCATCAGGACAGACTCATCCTTGGTGCAACTTCTTATATGACTAGAGACCAACTTGGAGTAAAATGAAGCTGAACCAATGGAGGTCTTTTGCCCAGGAGCGAATCCAAAGTAATTTAAGAAATTGTAGCAGATGTACTTGGGTTTAAGACAGTATAATTGAAATGACAATTCAGAAAAGTATTTAAGCACAGACATAACTCCATCTCTGTTCGTGCTTAACTTTAAACATGCATTAAAATCCAATCACTTAAATACATGCTTAAATATTTCCCAACAGGATTCTTTCTTGAATCACAGTCTAGACTCTGGAGCAATGTTTATATTTTATGATGTGCAGTATATTTAAGTAATGCCACACTTCACAGGCATTCAGAATGGGAAACTTAAACTGGTAGTGATGTTTTAGAACAACCTTCCTCTTTATTATGCAGATTTGGCTTGTGTCTGTGTTTTTAAGACCATTTTAACTTTTCTACTAAAAACATAATTCAAATTATTTATTTTCTTCCAGACACCTTCAGTTACTTCACCCTGTGTTTTTGAGCTCTTAATCAATAGGTCTTTCCAGCACCATCAAAGATGGTGAGGAAAAATCAGGGTCTACAAAAAGATGGGGACAGATATTTTATGACTGGACAAGAAGAAATGGTTTTCAACTGAAAGAGGGTAGATTTAGATCAGATATAAGGAAGAAGTTTTTTAGAGTGAGGGTGGTGAAACACTAGAACTGGGTGCACAGGGAGGTGGCTCCATTCCTGCCAGCACTCAAGGTCAGGTTGGATGGGGCTCTGAGCAACTTGATGTGGTTGAAGATGTTCCTGCTCATGGCTGGAGAGTGGATTAGACAACACTTAAAGGTCCCTTCCAACCCAAATGATGCTGCATGGTGAACAATGTTCACAGAATTTCAAAGCTCTGTTGGAATGCCTTTTCAAGTCCAAAGTGATATCTATTGAGATTGGCCACTTTGGTTCCACATCCAAGCATTTACAAAGCTCTCTCTTGAAACACATACTGTCTCAATTTACCTTTTCTCAGACTCTGAACTGCAAGATTTGCGATACTTTTAAATTTCAGATCTTGCCTACACATCAGTGTTCACAAAAACTCTTTTGAGGGATTAAGTTCTTTAAGAAGATCAGCCATTACAGGGAAGGGAATGTGGGAAAATTATCTATACTCTGCCTACTGTCTAGCATGATTAAGGCTTTGGAGATTTTTTTGAAGTAAATAAGCCATAGTGATTATAAAACCACTTCTTAATACTTTTCAAAAAAAAGATGTCCCTATATCAGCTATTTGGAGGGTCTCCTTTTTCTCTCCAGTGCTCAAAGAGAGAGCAGGGATGATAATTAAGAACTAGATTCCTCTTTTTTGGCTGAACACAGGGAAGATGACTCCCAACCACCCTTGATGTTATCTTTGCCATGGACTTATCCATTACTGCAGTAGAGACCTCTCTATTTCCAGGCATTTCCAGATGCCCTGAGACCACAAGCTCAGCAAATGTGATGAAGTCAGGCTTTATTATGGCATTTATGCAAGGCAGTTTGGGGGATTTGCATTTATGTTCCTTCATTTTTTTCTTTCTAAATCCTCACTGATCAGAAAACAATTTGTTCAAAGCATTCTCAGCTAAAGAATTTCTACGTGAGAGCACATGCTTTAACCCCCAGGGTAAGGCTTGTTTGACAAAAACTGAAGAAAACAGTTGACTCTGCTTTTCAGCAAACGCTTGTTTTTTAGGCAAACAAACAAACAGAAAACCCATTTTGATTGCTAGACATCTGAAATTTTAACCAATCTGAGATAGATAAAAGTTCCAGCTACCCGAAACTGGAAACCATAAAAGAGTTAAGGCAACTCTTGAAAAACTTAACCAAAATAGGAATTTTCGGATAGAAAATAACTTGTTTTTTCTCACTGACTCTGATAGTCTGAGCTGTTATTTTTAAGCACAACTTCTTGAAATACTGTGTGGTTTTATTCTGAATGAGATTTGCTGTGGGTGTGCAGCTTATTTTGTGGAAACACCTCTACCATGTTCACCTACACGTGTTTAGAGATAAGTTGCGTAAGAAAAGGAAGTAGGCTGATATTTCTTCATGCTTCAGGCTCTTCTACACCCACACATTTCTGAACTGATGGCACTGCTGGTGCCACTACCACAACACCTCAGCTGAATACTCTTGGCTATTTTTGAAACTTAGATTTTTGTTTAGCTTAACATCAGAGAACGGAATTTCTTCCTTCCCCCACATTTGAATCCCTTCAGAAAACATACATTATAGTCTTTGAGCTATAAAGAACCTATGCTAATGTATCTCTAATCCTGACAAATTGGACAATATTTTAGTAAAATATATTTACTGCCAAATGGCTTTTCAAAGGTAATGGTCCATTGTTAAAAATGATATTTCACGGTAATTTGAGTTCTTTCTGAATTTAGGACACTTCGCTATGCAAGCATGTAACCTCATCAGAAAGAAAAATGAATTGCTATGAGTGGTATCCTGCTTTACTTTCATTTTACACCTTCTTGACCAGTACAACTTGATCTGTTTTTCAGGAGAAACATACAGTGAAACGAAAATTTGATTAAATCTGAGTGTTTTCCAAACCATTTCTATTAAATCTTGCAATATGTTTGGCTGGTATTACATCTGAAAGAGAAATGCTTTGGGGTTTCCCTATCTCTTCTTTAAAAAAAAAAAAAAGTGTTGGCAATCTGATCCAGTGGAGTGGGAAAAGGGAAAAGCACAGGAGAGGCTACAAAGCTTTGCCTGCCTCATGTAACACCTGGCATAGAGGGGTTGTACCTTGCTATTGGCAGGACATCCTTTGTCACCCCTGCTCTCAGATGCCAACCCCTCTAGTAAATATGTCAGCTTTTGTGATTTGAACTCATCTCAAGCACACAAGCTCTGTAAGATGCTGTGAATTCTTCTCCAAGATGAAATTCAGGTTTTGCTCAAAGTAATGACTTGCAGAAAATGTGAAAAATTGTGTTCCTTCACATCTCCACCTCATCTTTGGAAAGATAGGAGGGAAAAAATCATTCTTTCATCTCTTATTTTCTACAAATGCAAATCAAACAAAGTCTGAGTTTTCTGAATTAAACTTTTCCATTTATATTTACTTTTTTTGTTCTTCCTGATATATACAAGATTTTGCCAGTGTTTGCTGACCTGACAGAAATGCTTTGCTGAATACTGATTGAAAACTTGACTTCCAGACACTTTAGTTAAGATAGATGATGCTTTTATCATAAGACATACAAAACTTCTGAAAAAAATTCACCTTGAGTTATCGTCACAAAACTTTTTATTACCATGACAGCTTATTCTTTCTAAGAACTTATTACAGTAAAAAAAATTAATTAGAAGAAGGAAAGAGGTGGAGAAGGAAAGAGGTGGAGAACCTTCTTGCCTTTTGAGGCAAAAGACCAAATGTATCAATTTTCTCTTTACTACAGCAGTAGAGATAGGCAGGCAGGGAACATCACCCATGAGTGGATAGGCTAAAGAAACAACTCCTATGGAACCTGATGCCTGCTCATGCTACTAAGAGTGACTTCCAAACGTGTTCAGGTAGTCCCCATAAACCAGTGAGCCATTGGATCATTCCAGTCTTCTGGAAACAGAAGATCCAGTTCTTGCCTCCACAAATTTTTAATGTGGCATGAAAAGAGAACATGACAAGATGAAAAAACCATTCACACTTAACTTGTATTTCCTACTTGACAATTACTGCTGTCAATATTAACTTCTTATCTACTTTATCTGCTTCTACTCCTGGAACTTTCTCTAGTCATTGTCAAATATTCATCCTGAATATTTTCCTCTTCCTAAACCTACTCCTAGTAGGCTCTTCCAGGAAGGCTTTTGTTTCTGTGAATGGTTTCCAATGTTTGAACAATCCCAACAGTTCAACAATTTGAAATTATTTAGTCTGGTGCCAGGTCTGGAAATGAAAACATTCCAGGACTCTTAACTTCAAGTTGATAGGTGTTGGAATGAGTGAGTGTAAGTAGGAAAGTTTCACCTGACCGGGAGAGGACTTTATAAGGGGCTTCTCCACCAGAAGAGTGCCTGATGTTGGAAAACTGGAGAGAGCCTGTGGAGGTGTCTGGCAGGAGCTAAACAGGACTTCATTGCCAGACAAGGATATCTGCATGAAACTATTGACAAAATCCATTTGAAAACAGTGAAAGAAAATCATGACCAACAAGGGAGGAGAAAAAGGTGAGAAAATGAGATTAATGAACCAGAGGAATGAAAGTGTGGTATTAAATGAGATTTAAGTCTCCCTCCTCTATTTCTAAAGGATAAGAGACTACTTCATCCATTGCAGGATATTGCAGCCTCCCTGAAAAAGTGTTCGTTGGTCTTTTTTTAAATTTTTCCAAGGGGTAGTGTATCAGCAAAGATGTTTATGGTTGCCCATCCAGCAGCATGAAAGCAAAACCCATGAATAAAACAAACATCTTCTCTAGATCTTCGAGTTAGAGGGGAAATTACTCTCAGCCCAGGAAAGGTAATTGAATATAACAAAAACACAGAACCTCAAATGTATTTGGCTATCTTAGCACACTGATAGGTGAGGGTTAAGTTTCTCTGCACCTTAGAAGATTTAGGAAAAATCAGAGGCTTTTTTATTCATAAGACACCTCTAGCAATCAGTTACAGGGAGAAAAAAGCACAGGATTACTGAACTGCATTAATTATTTATTCTGACAGTCTGAACAAGCAATTGAATTGAGACAGCCTGGAAGTCCCTGTTGACTAATAGGGGAGAAATATTCCAGAGTTTAAAGGCAAGGAGTGAATTGAGAGTGAGTGTTTATTAATACGGTTGAATTTACTACTCCGAGGAGAAGTTTATGTTATAGCTCTTTGGTTCTCATCTACAGAAAATAATAATTTGGGAAGGTCTTAGAATTGTTGGGCAGGCTCTGAAACATACAATCATTAAGACAGTAAAAAGTTAGAGGGAAATTCCTGAAGGGGAATAGATAAGATGTACATTGGTCGTATTTCCTATGCAGAGCGCAACCTAGGAAAAACAGGAAAGAAATAAGGTAACTGGATGAAGGAATTTGTTTTAATGAAGACTAAAAAAGAATTACAGAGTATAAATCATTTATTATCACACAAAACCTGAAAGACAGTAGACTTATCCTGAGCTTGTTTTATATTGTTTCAGTCTCTTGGTTTCAGTGTTATGAGGTCAACTAACTCTTGCTAAGCAAAAAAAGCTGTGTTAAAAAAAATAAATTAGAAGGCAAAATTGAAATTCCAAAACTCGCAGGAGGCAGAAGAAATAAAGGATGAACTATACACAGTACAAATGTCTGAGATGGTTCCCTCAGCAGGTCACTGTAAGTTCTCTTTGTAGTCAATGGGATGAAATATGCACTGAGTCATAATTCATCTGTCTTGATTTAGAAGCCCTCCTAGACAGATATGAATTGTTCCCTAAAATCATTCCTCTTTTTTGGATAAAAACAGTGTCTAAACAGCTCAGAGTTACATGTGTTCATATGAACCTCACTCCAGATGTTTTGTAAATGCATGAAATTCCAGGGAAGAGAATGGAGTCTGTACAATCCTAAGTAGAATCTATATGCAGCAAGGAAGTAAAAAATATTTAGCTTGGGTTTCTCTTAGAGTTTGATTCATCTTCCATCTCTGGAAGCAGTGGCTGTACCCATAGCAGTTAGGCAAGACTGTGCCACTGTTTATTCTTTATCCTGGAGGCCAGCTGGCATTATCTGACAACATCCATATGTTTCAATTCTCATAGCCTTCAAAAGAGAGTGGCCACATCCAAATTTCCTACTGGGAACAGTTCCTGGCCTAAAATACATCCTCAGCTGTGCCTGGGAACTATTTATGAGAATGTTACTTGGCCCAGATCAAACCTCTCTACCAATGAGAAATACAGCAAATTATTTTGGGGTGTCCATTCCAGGGCACTTTTGAATGTAAAGATATAGAGGTACCCACTGAAAATGACTGCATAGCACAGCTTTGAAAACCTGGGCTACAATAACCTGCAGCACATTTCAGTAGAGACAGTGGCAAAAAACTACCTCGGTTCATGTTGGATTCAGCTCTGAGTTATCTTGTCTCCATTTTCAATAAAATATAAAAAGATAGTTGGGAGCTACAGAGGAAGGCGATAATATAGTGAGAATGACTGACAGCTGGTGCTGATAAAGGGGAATATGCACTGGATAACCCAAGTGTATATGAATATGGGAGATACAATCAATGGGAAATGGGCATTAAAGTGATCACTGTCAAAAACAGAAACCAGAGCAGGGCGGAAGAACGGAAAATGACTATATGATTTATTCCCTATCTCTTTATATAAGACATGAATCTATCACAAAAACACGTGGCTACATTTATAGTTTATTTGTAAATTCAAGAAGAGGATGAATCTGGAGTTCTAGAGTATTGCACATTGGAAGATGAGCAGTGAGGGGTCCAGTCTAGCAATGAGTATGTCCTGACAGCTCAGGCCCAGTCTCAGTGGAAATGGTGGAGTGTCACCAACCATAACATTAACAAAATACCTTGATCAATCTGAAAAAATAGATTTTCAATGAAAGAGTCAAGGAGATTGAAATCTAGACTGGAGAACAATGGACAAGACCTGCATTGTTACCACCTGACTTTCTCTAACATCACCATGATTTTTAAGTCATACAGTAGGATTATTGCAAAATATAAGCTTTCTTTATAGAGGAATTAGAGCATTAGAATAAAAATTACATTTGAAAATGGGGAAAAAAGCAAAAAAAATTTTACTCTGGAACAATAGATGTTCAGGTATATGTCTTGTGCAACAGAATTTGGTTCAGCTGCTTAAACATCTTGATTCAAGACAAGGCTTTCTTGGTTCCCATTGTATCAAGAGAGGTCAAAGCTGGGATTCATCTGCTTATTGCAGATATCTTGTGTAGTTTAAGAAGCCCTGGGATATATTCTGTCTGGCTTCCAGCTGCCAAAAGAAAAGGACACGAAGAACACATGCATCAAAGTATCCAAAATGTTAGTGAACATCTACATTTCCACTACTAGATTTCACTACTAGTAAACATAGCCAAGAGAGCTTTTCAGTTGATCAAACATATTCCACTTTTCCACAAATCTATTCCACTTTTAGGACTCAGTAAAATGCTCTAAAACTATGAATCTAAGAGTATGAATTTTCTAATAGTATGAATCTAAAAGTCATGTTTGTGTACCTTGAATACTCCAGTCCTGGACACTATTGAGTGGACATCTGAATGGAATCCCTGCTGATTTTGTGTAACCATATGTTGTCAGATAAGAAAATGTCTGACAAATCAGCAGAGCCTAACGAAAATTAATTTCCGAAGGTTTGCGAGACTATCTCAAATAATCTTGTAAACTTTATCAATTATTCCCTTAGAAGTTGTGGAGGTAGGTCCCAGAGGATGGGACTAGCGAAACATAATATTTATCTTTAAGTAGCAGCATAACCAGAAAGATCCAGAAACTTATGGACTGGCCAGCCTAACTGTGAAAGCCACAAAGACAGAGAAGAAGGCTGTTAAACAATAAGTTTGCAAACATTGGCAAGATAATAAAGTGATAAGAATGAGTTAACATGAATTTGTCAAGAACAGGTCACATCCAATCAATTTGATATTCTTCCTTGATGAAGAAGCACAAAGTTGACTGTAAAGACATATAAGGTGACTTATTTTAGGGATTCTTATATTTTTATTTTCCCATAAATAATGGATTCCAGGTCATTAGTACCTCTTCATGTGCTTTTTATGTCTTGCATGTGTCAAATGCCTCTGTTTAATGTGTGGCACATTTCCCAGGAAAATGTCATATTTTTAATTGACACCCTGCAGTAATTGCCATATCTTGGCAGGAACAAAATGAGACATTAAAAACAGGATGTGTGATGGAAGTATTGCCACCATGAGAAATTACTCATGTCCTTGAGGGATTTCCCCCTTCTTGAATCACAGTTCTACACCTAAGTCTATCATGGGTAATATTCCTCAGTTAATCACTGATGCAGTCAATCATTGACATTATCAGCCTGATTTCACCTACACTAGTATTCAGAATGCTGTGATTATTAAACTACACTGATGCCAAAGAGGTACAGAAAAAACCACAAAATGTCTTGATTTACAGAAAAAAATCCACAATATTCAAAAGCCCCATTCAGAGCAAAAAGAACTGTTCAGTAAAATGACTTATGAAGAACGAAATTCCTTAGGATTTAATATGAAAGTTATTGACTAGAATTTTTGAAAGCCCAAAGCCTCACTCTTAGTGGTTTTTTGTTAAAGGTATTATAAGAGAAATGTCTACGGCGTTCAGCGTTTTTTCCCACCTCAAATTTATCAGAGTGGACTTCTCAATAAGGGCTTCTAATCATATTTTATTACATGAAACCTGCAGCAAATTATAGGCTGGCTGGCAGTAAATTTTTAAGCAGATAAAAAGATTCTTAAAAACTAAATTAGCTTGGTGCACTCATCTTTCCCTGCATATAGACTGTCAGTGCTTCTTCAGCGGTTTTAGCTTAAAGAAATTCTCAAGAAAATTGTTAAGGTGACATTTGTGAAGTTGAGTGTAATAAAATTTAAAAAGTTTCTAAGGGAAAACTGTCAAATGTCAATATGTCTACACATGCATAGATAGTGGGATTTTCAAAATTGTCTTTGAGGTAGAAGGAGAAATTACTTAGATGTCCATCAGTCAGTTTAGATGTCTACATACATTTTTAATTATCTCTTTAATGTTAAGAGTGATTAAAATGTCATCTCACCTAGAGTTATCAGCCTGAAAATTAAACTTCTAGACTCCCTCAACAGTCAGTGACGTGAAGTGGGTGTCCCCAGAGAACAATCCATCCCACCTATTTTAAGATCCAATTATTCATTTCTTTGTCTAAAGAGGAAGTGTGGTGGCCAATCCTTGTCTTGGTGGCTTTGAAGAGCAAACAACAAACATCAGGACATACCCTGTTCAGCAGAGAGATGAGCTGGGGTTAGGAACTGAGGGACTGTTTCTTTCCTGTTTTACTTAATTTTGGACCTGAGGATGTCTGATGCTGGAGTAGGAATGTGTGTACTTAAGTACCTAGAATTGATGTGGAAGGGTTTACTGAAGCTGTTCTCTTACAGAGAAATGCCTAGGTTCTTCTCACAGTTCTCTGAATATTTCTTTGACGTTTTTTTCCATTTCTGAAGTCTACCAACTTACATTTAGGCGCCTAGAGATTTTCTATAGGAAAAGTTCTTCATGCATTTGTAATATTCAGGTTCAAGTTGGAGTGTCTCAAGTTTGAAAAACTTACATCCAACTCTCCATCCTTTTCTTGCCAGAAAAAGATAAGAAAAAAAAGAGAATAGTTTTGACATAAAATGTGCAATTTGGCCTGAATCCCTTTTTTAGACTCTTGGGGAAAAAAACAGCAAAGGAAATGAAAAAAACCCTGCATTAGCAAATGATAAAAAGTATCTCCTTCCTGTCAGTAGATTAATGGAAAGAGCATCTACACTTGCTTAGATCCAGTTCCAGGGTTAATTCCCTGTCTACCTGAGAGAATTAGTGCCCACTTGGCCAACACTCTCCTCATCACCATGCAGCAGGAGCACTCTAGGGGAGGCAGTGCCTATCCAGACACTATTATCCTATCCTGGCAATACTTGTTAAATCAGTGATTGATTTGAGATGTCACTGGATTCAGTCCCAGATGAGTGACATAATCCCCAAACAAGACATTTTCTGCTCTCTCGCTTTGTCTCATCTCACTTGGTTTAGGCATTTAAAGGCACTTTTAAAGCCAACTCCTGAGAACAGGAAGGGAAAGAATTATGTATTTCTACCAAAAAAAAAAAATTACTTGGCTACATTTGTGCTCTGTAAATTTATTGCAAACCAAAACCAAACTTTATGGTGCAAGACAGCAATTTGTACCAGCAACAGCATGGCCAGCAGGAGCACGGCAGTGATGTCCTCCTGTGCTGGGCACTGCTGAGGCCACACCTCAAATCCTGGATTCAGTTTTTGTCTCCTGATGACAGAACAGACACTGAGGGGCTGGAGTGAGTCCAGAGAAGGAAACAGAGCTGGGGAAGGGTCTGGAGCACAAGTCTGATGAGGAGCAGCTGAGGGAGCTGGGGGGGCTCAGCCTGGAGAAAAGGAGGCTCAGGAGGAACCTTCTGGCTCTGCACAACTCCCTGACAGGAGCATGGAACCAGGTGGAGATCAGCAATAAGACAAGAGAAAATGGCTTCAAGCTTCACTGGGGGAAGTTTACATCAGATATTAGGAAAAATTTCTTCACTGAAAGGATGGTCAGGCATTGGAACAGGCTACCAAGGGANCCAAGGGAAATGATGGGGTCACAATCCCCAGAAGTGCTCAAAAATGTGTGGATGCAGTGTTGGAGACATGCTTTAGTGGTGGACATCGCAGTGCTGAGTTAACAGTTGGACTTGATGATCTGAGAAATCTTTCCCAATTACCAATGCTGTGATTCTAAAGTGAGATATAACAGCAACGATTAAATCCTTAAAGAATAATATAGAAGAAAATCCCAGCAAGATTCC
>VZRF01013937.1:10545-307988 GCA_013396875.1 Vireo altiloquus | reverse complement strand
CCTCCCTCCCTCCCTCCCCTCGGCGAGGGGGTGCCCCGGGCCGCGCCTCTCCCCCGCTGACCCGCGTCCCCCTCTCTGCCCAGAGCGGTATCATGGTGCCCCTGGAGATCGTCCTCCTCAAGAAGGTGGGCTCCGGCTTCAGAGGGGTCATCAAGTTGCTGGACTGGTACGAGCGGCCCGACGGGTACCTGATCATTATGGAGCGGCCCGAGCTGGTGAAGGACCTGTTCGACTTCATCACGGAGAAGGGCGCCCTGGACGAGGAGACGGCCCGCGGGTTCTTCCGGCAGGTGCTGGAGGCGGTGCGCCACTGCTACGGCTGCGGCGTGGTGCACCGGGACATCAAGGACGAGAACCTGCTGGTTGATCTCCGCACGGGCGAGCTGAAGCTCATTGATTTTGGCTCGGGGGCCCTCCTCAAGGACACAGTTTATACCGATTTCGATGGTACGTGCCCACCGCCCTTACCGTGCCCCTCCTGGGGTGATTCCCTCCCTAGAGCTACCGCTGAGCCTGTTCCCAGTTAGCGGCCACAGCAAGCAGAGCCCCTGACGTGGGGGTTCATATCAGGTCTATCGGTAATGGAAACCTGTGGACCCGAAGTAGCTTAGGGGTGTTCAGTTGCGTAGGAAAGAAACGATTCCAGGCAGTGACGCAGCAGTTTATGTTTCCCTGTCTTGGAAAAAACGGGTTTTTTTTCCTAGAGGGCGATCTGTTTACATGGAGGTTTTGCCAGTGTCGGATGTTTCCATGTGTGGATATGCAGTTTTTATATGCGGTGCTTTTTTTAACTCGGAGTGGTACCTCCCCCGCTCCCGTTCTGCCAGTGTCCTGGAAATCCCGCATTGCAGATTTTAAAGTGATGGGGATAAATGCACTGCCTCGAAATTACTTGCCACGCGGGCTGGGGTCGATGCTTTAGAGGGGCAAAGCTGAACCTAAGCCAGCACGTGACCAGAGCATTTCCCCGTCCTTGGAGTGTGACTGATGTGAGCGGGGTCTCGCTGCCCCACCCCAGCTGCCGCACTCACATCTGTTTGTTGTGAAACCCGAAGCCCTGCCGCACGTGACCCGCGGCATCACGAATTCCCCGTTTTGTTTGGTATCCAAGGAGCGGGCACTGGAGGGGAGGGGAAGGGGGGCGGGTTGGGAAAAGCTGCCGCATAGAAGCCCGCGGGGGGGGGCCTTAAAAACATAGAAATCGTAAGCGGCCCTATTTTGTTTACTGCCCTGTGGAATTGGATAAAGCAGATTAGCCCCATGTAATGCGGGCAGACCTGAGTTTCACCTTCTTGTCGCCCTCTCCTCCTCCCCGCCAGCCCCCTTTGTCCTTTTGTGTCTATTTTTGGTGTGATGCTGCAGACGCCACGTGGTCAGTGAAAGGGAGCTCGCCTCAGTAAACAGTCAGCTGATGGGGCTGTGTTATTCCTTGCAACAGAATAGAACAACCGGATGGGCCAAGTCTGTTGATGGTGTAACTCTGCAGATGACCTGAAATTACACTGCTGAGGGCTTTGGCTTGTAAAAAATGTAAAGCTGTTTATTTTTTTTGGGTTTGGTTTTCTTGGTTTCTTTTGGATTTTTTTTTTTGCATTCCCAAATGTCAAGTTTTTGAATTTAGTTTAGCTCTGCCAGAAGGAGCCAAATAATGGGGAAACACTTTAAACCTTTACTTTAAATTGTGGGGTTTTTTTCTGCTTTCAGGAACGAGAGTGTACAGTCCTCCAGAGTGGATCAGATACCACAGATACCATGGCCGGTCAGCAACGGTGTGGTCTCTGGGAGTTCTGCTATATGATATGGTTTGTGGAGACATCCCTTTTGAGCAAGATGAAGAAATCTTGAGGGGACGATTATACTTCAGGAGAAGAATTTCACCTGGTAAGTTCTATAGAAGTCAAGTGGGTTTTCTGGTTTTGGGGTTTTTTTAATAGTCCTGTATATTTGAGCTTGTGTGGGTGGATTTTTGTTATTCAGGATTGTCTTTTTTTTGCTTTTTTAGTCTAATAGGAGTTTCTTTTTTTTATTACAGAATGTCAACAGCTGATCAAATGGTGCCTTTCGCTGAGGCCTTCAGACAGACCAACACTTGAGCAGATTTTTGACCATCAATGGATGCACAAATCTGAAGTAGTGAAGACTGAGGACTGTGACATAAGGCTACGGACCCTTGATACTGATGCATCTAGCACAAGTTCAAGTAATGAGAGTCTGTGAATTACTAAGGACTTCGCACTGGGAGGGGGAGCTACAAGCAGAACGACCACAGTGCTGCTGCCAATACATAGGAGGGGCTAGAAAAATGCATTCATTATTCTGTAGTTGAATCTTTGTCTGAGGGACTTGATTTTGTTTTCCCCCTTTGCTGGTTTCTGCTTTGGA
The DNA here is from genome assembly GCA_013396875.1 of Vireo altiloquus. NCBI lineage: Eukaryota > Metazoa > Chordata > Aves > Passeriformes > Vireonidae > Vireo > Vireo altiloquus. The sequence continues at coordinate 305,606 of VZRF01013937.1, read as the reverse complement.
ATGAGAGATTTCCTTTGGAAACGCTGATGTTTGGGAGTTGCAGGCCAGTACTTAGTCAAAGACTGACCTTATTAAGAAAGCAGTGACCTCTTGAATACATGGTAAACTTTTTTGCTCTCATAGAGCCTGGACTAGATTTTATTTGCTTTTGAGTGCCTTTTTGAAAGCTGCTTCAGTGGGACTTTCTTTTTTGAGCTGTCTATGTCCAAAGAAGATCCAGTTCATTATAGGAATTTGCTCCCTTTAGACTCAGTGCTGGAGGAAGCAGCTCCTATGATGCATTGGAGAACCTGTTCGGTGATTGAATGAAGTAGTCCCATCCACTGGTGATGGAATACTTGAACACAGACATTTCACTCCTGCCCCCTTTCCCTTTACAAATCCAACCCACCTCTGCTGCTCAAAATATTTCCTATAGCCTGCACAGAAATATGAACAGGTATATCGGCTTCTTTATCAGAAACGTTTATTCATGTTTCCTTTATCATCTCTACCATTGGGCATGAGAAGCCCCTTTCTCAACTCCCCCCGGCCTTTTGTCACCCTGCGAGTCTTAAAGTATGTATGGGCATGTTGAATGCACAATCAATGCAATATTCAAGGACTTCTACTTTTTTTTTTTTTTTCATACCTGTATAATGTGTTTATGTAAGCTTGGTTTTTCCCATGTACTATACAGTTATTTATTGTTTGAAATTTAGAAGACCTCCCACAGTTTTCAACTGTGGCTATTTATTTGGTTAATTTATTTGGTTAGAGTTATTCAACACTGTGCTTTCCCCTCCTCCCCATGGGAATTCTAGTGGTTTGCCCATGGCACTTTTTTTCTGCATTCCTGTCAACTTTTGGTTAAAAAAATATAAAGAAAAAAAAATTCTGACCTTACCAGTTTTTTGTTGGAAGATGGGAAATCGTTGTACAAAGTCTAATTTAAGGGAAATAGAATGACTTTTTTAAGTTAGTCAGTTTGCCTTTTGTCTGGTATTATTGTACCAGAAGTGTAAAGTAATGCTGTTTGGAAGGGTTTTAAGTTATTGACATTGTACAGTCTCCGTGCATTGGCTCTGGAAGGTAGAGTGGCAGAGTCATAAACCTTAATTTATTTTAATAGCTGTGTTTCTGTGATCTGGTTGCATTTATGCAGCTTGGATTTGGATTTTTTTCTTCTGTTTAACAGTGTGAAATGTATGGAGATCATATTTTTTATACAGGTATTTCAATTAAACTTTTTGTACATAACAGTTCTGTGTTTGTATACTCACTTTTCTCTTCACTGTTAGTTGGGATGAGCTGGGGAGTGCACTCTGTTACCAGCTCAAGCCTTGTTAAAGGCCTGCAGCAGCTGACCTAGAGTTAGTAGAAGGTCTGTGCCATTAAGCAGTGGCCATTTTGAAAGAATTAAGCAATCTCTCACCTGAGCTCTATCTGCTCCTCAATCACAGCGTTTGATGTTGGACTGGGGAAGGAGTACAATACAACAGCACTGATGGCCTACATAAAAGGGAATTGGCCCTGTAATTGTGGGACTTTTACCTGTGTAAACACTGAATATCAGTGTACTTGTGCTTAACTATAACAAGGAAGGATTTCTGTAGCTGCTGGTGGTTAGTTTTCACAGTTGATATGTTTACTTTCCATTACATTCAGTTTCCTTCTTCCCGCTTACACCTTCCTTCTGGGGTTGGATGAGGAATTCCTGTGCCTTTATGGGAAAGGGACAGCATTCTTGAAGATCAGGGTGACTGTTCTCCTTCAACTCCTTTAGATTATCAAAAAAAAGATTGGTGTGTCTGTCACTTGGTAAAGAGTACTGGGGAGTATGTGCCATTCTCACCCATAGGAAAGGACCAGAGAAGTGTCCTCAGCATTCATCTTTCACATGTTGGGAGTCAAGTCCTGCAGTTTTAACGATTTCATCCTCATCTCTCTCTAGCCAGAGACTGACCTGACTTGGTCTTTTTGCGGAGGTGGTAGGGATTACTAGGTTTAACTACCACCGAGGGATCTACAAGGTATATTTAAGGATATGTTCAGTCGTTAAAGGTGCTTTGTAGTTGTCACAGTCAAGGGCTAGGCTTAGAATCTGTTTTGTTATTTCCCTTTCTGAGGATCTTTCTGCCAGCTCATCTGCTATTATTTTGGTTCCCTATGGGGAATATCTCACATCACATGACCCTCCTGATGCTAACTAGTTTAGACTCAAAATGTCAATGAATAGCAGGAGGTAAATCTGAAGAAAAAAGACCATTTTTGGTCTGTGCATTTTTCTGATGATATGGAGGGGAAGGTGTGTGGCTTTTTCTTGGCCATAAAAAGGAAACTCAAATTAGCCAGGGAAAAAAAAAACCCTAACCACAGTTATGTCCATAAATTCTTCTTTGTTTTCTGATTTTGTTCCTTTTTTATTTTAGACTTGTTTCTCCAGTTTTTAATGAAAATCTGTACATATGCTAAACCTAGTCACTGAAAAACTCAGTTCCCTGTTGCTGGAATTCTATTCACAGAAATAAAAGATTCTACAGTTAAAACTGCTTGGAAAAATCCCAGTGTCCTATGAGAAAAACACTTAAAAAGTGAATATTTTGAGTTTTGCTTTGGAATGAGAAATTCCTTTTGCTTAAGAGGAGGGGATTTAGGTGTGCTACGGGAGAGATGATCCCAGCACCTAATGAACTTCTTAAGGGAAACATGTTTCTAACCACAAGTGCTCCCTGGAGAAATTCCAGTAGCTGACAGTAATTAACATCCTCCACTCCAGCAGCTTCACATGTTCACAGCTGTTCAGAGGGATGGCAGCAGGGCTGTACGGGTGAGCTTCAAAGGGCTACCAGAAAAGTGATTCTGAAAATACATTTGTAAAGCTATTGTTGATTGCTGAGCTAGGGACTTTCAACATTTCCACAGGAGCTGATGTTACTTTCCTTAGCTTCACTGAGAATCAGCGTTGAAATGCTCTGTTTTGAAACATAAAAACTAGGTTTTCACCTTTTGCTTCTGAGGCAAAACGCATTAAAAGGATAAAGGTCAAAAGGACACGGGCACAAGTGCTGACTCCCCTCTGGGATTAGCTCAACATAAAAAGTGCACTTTCAGTGCTGCACAGGCAGCTTTGGTTGTGAAACTCCCCTGTACACTAATAGAAGCCATGTGGCTCAAACACCATATACTGAAAGTAATGATTAGTAAAAATAGCTTTTCATTACAGTTGAAAGTTGGAAAATGATGTGTTAATATGGTTCCATTAGCTGAGTGTTTCTGCCAAAATGAGCAAGTCGGTGACAGCTCTTGGTTTCTTCTGTGCTTCTATCTGGTATTAATATCATTAAATGTTATTTCTCTGGGATCCTCCTCTTCATGCTCTCTCCCCACTAGGTTGGTTTTCAACAGCACAAAGCTTGAAAAATAAAATTCAGCAGGTCTCTCAAAACACTATCATTTAACTCAGGGCCTGTTTTAACCTTGAAAAATTGATTTAGCAATACTCATACCTATGCATGTATGTATGCTACTGGCTTCATAACAGATATTTTAAACATATTCTAATGCTGAAATATCTTAACATGTAGTGTTTCGTGTAATTCATATCCCTAATAAAGCTCATTTCCCTAAGTGCATAACCATACACTCTCTTATTTTCTTTTTTTTTCCCTTTTTGTTAACTGAGCTTATATTTACTGAAGCAGCTGAACAAGAGCCCTTTAAATGTATCTGTCGAAGGATGTAAGGAAGATTGACTAGGGTGTGTTCTCACCAAACACTTAGGATTCTCTCTCAGTGGTTTACTGACCTCTGTTGGTGAATTTAAAGTACATATTCCAAAAATAATGATACATAAATTGGGGAGATTTTAAAGCACCGCTGGCTGATATTTTTAGATATGGGTGACTATGGCTAATACTTAATTACCTCATAATGTTTGAAAGGATATTTCATTAAAAATGAAAAAATAAAATTATTACAAATGTGAAAATAGCTTGTCAATAAAAACGGGAGAGGGGAGTAGGTATTCAAAAGGTTGTCAAATCTGCATCTGATGTTATAGTGCTAACCTGCCTAGTGTGCCCCCAGTCACCTACATGACTCTTGGCATGAGCATTTACAAGCATGTTAGCCCTAATTCTTCCACTTCATTTCAGTAACCATGAGAAGCACTTGTCTTCTGGCATGCAGATGGGCAATAATTCTCAGTGGTGCAACTAGAGAACACAACGCTGTGGCCCTATCAGCCTATTATTACTGGAATTTTTTGTGCCAACAGCAGTGATGCTACAATTCGTAGCAGAAGTCAAGATGGCGGCATTTTCATTTTATTGAAATACAGTTTTTGAAACTGTCCCGAAATTTTCTCTGCTTGTAAATTTGCTATTAGTTTCATGGTTATCTGTGATTTAAAAATTTAATATGTTTTTGCCTACAGCATTCCTTCAGATAGCTGATTTACCAGAGGCATATTAAGCTTTGGTGTTATTGCAGAACTGCTGAACAAAGTGATGAGGCCACAAATCCATGCAATAAAAAATGAATTTAAATCTGTATAAGACAGGATTCATAATTATTTTCAGAGGAAGTTTGTCTCATAACTGGTGAATTCATGTTATGACTAAAAAAAGTTTCCATCTAGACATACCAGCTCTTTTTTTGATGAAGTGACTAGAGAACTCTAGAGCTGTGGTGTAACTCAAGGCAAAATGAGGAGCCGGAACATACATCCATTAAATTCTCGCCGACGTTTTCTTAGCTTGGAATTCCACCCCTTCTGTTCCGATAAATTTAAAAGGTATTCAATCTTTGTGTCCTTTACTGCTCATAATTATTATTTGTAATACAGCCTGTCACACTCAAGTTTTAAGAAACATTGAGTGGTTTCTAATACTCTGATAAAACCGGCATGTTTATATCTCAGATTTCCTTTTCCTTAAAATGCCATGAAGGAAATTACTTGCCTACGGAAACATTCTGCTTACATAATAATATAAATTCAATATAGGTCTCAGATTAGCTGTGTTTAAGCTCTAATTAATATGGTCTTAGTAAGAATGTTATCTATTATAGCTAATACTCTGCTAATTGACTACACCAACCATTATGTAAAAAGCTGCTTATACTGGTCCACTAAGAGAATTAGTGAGATGCATACTTTGACTTGCACTGTTTTTCAGGTAAGTCTGTGTTAAATATCAAAATTAGATTTAAGTCATGGGCAGAAAAGTAACTTGTGGATCAATACAATTCTTTGTTTACTATTAATGACTCAGCAGTCACTTCAAGTGTCCAGTCAGGAGTATGGAAAGATTACAGAAAATTATACTAAAAATTGAGTATTTTGCTCTATTATGTAGAGGATCCTTAAGCAAATGTTTTGTTATTTTATGAATAATTGTCTGTAATAGCTAGGTGTATTTTTTTTGTGTCAGTGTGTAAGCTCTACTGAAAAAAAATGCTCTTCTGTAGAAATTACAAAGTTTTGCTTGAAACACTTATTCTGGTAATTATGAATGGTCTGTTGTCAGGGTCAAAGTTTATCTCTCCACTTTTCTGCTTCCCTTCTTTTAGGACAGGAAAATCTATGCATCAAATATCAGTCTATTTGAATTAAAATATATAAACATGTTAACAAGTATATATTATAAAAGATTGGAGTGGTGGTCTCCCATAATTTTTTTTCCAAAAGTTTCCAAACCTAATAGAGTCATGAAAGCAAACAGTCTCTTTCAAGATCATCCTAAGGAAAGATGTCCATTACCTATGGGGAAATACTCCTGTGTTCAGATTCCATGCAAAGATTTGGGGGGGAGAGAGGGGAGGGTTGTTTGTTTGTTTGTTTACAATGTCTAAGTAATGTCAAAAGCCTTAAAATACAACTATTTACATCAGCATAGAAAAGTGTAAGAGATCATTGCTTTGCAGAGTGAAATTGTCTATTGTCCGGGCAGATATAAATAGATAAAAAACTTAATCCACAGGAAGGCAGATTAAGATGTGGTAAGGAAGAGTTTTATATCTGTAAGGCTAGCTGAACACCAAGGTAAACAGACTGTGGAGTATAGTAAATCAATATTTTTAGAAAAAAGCATTTTTCATAAATCATCTAGAAGTTACAGCTAATTTAAAATTACTTTGGATTTCATCAGCCTAATTGTCTTGAATTACAAAGAGAGATTTCAGTCACAACATTCATCTGCTTCTGGAACCAATATAACATTTATTAACAGTGTTGGTTTTGCTACTGGCAAAACCAAAACTTTTTAATTCAGATTTGACATAATCAATAGTAGTGACAGATTTTCTTACGATGGTGAGGCTATGGGGCTACTGACCTTTTATCAAAGCCAGTGTCAGCTAAACTGTTCTCCCACTATCCCTTTCTTTTGCTGGTGCACTGATATTAAGATCAATAAACTGATCTCTCTGATAGCAACCCAGAGTGAGGGAATATGCACAACCTCTTGGGTCTGGGATGTGATGGAAGAGAGATGGTACTGCTGAAGAAAGGATATGTGTAATAACAAAATGTTCTCTAGTCAGTACCAACAAGCATACCCCCTAGCTTCTATTCGATAACTTCTGCAACAAGGAATTTGTAAGGCATATGACAAATCCTGCTGTTTTTAACCTTACATGCAAAGGATTTTAAGTGGCTTTTCTTCAAATCAGGTACTGAGCTTTTGCTTGAGAGGTATACAGTACCTCAAGTACTGATGAAGTGAAAGAACTAAGGTGACTCAGAATCCTACACAGGTCAAAACTTAATTCATTACCATATTTATATATCTCAGCAGTATGCCCTACCTTTTAACCAGCTTCACAGGTACGTTTGCAAATGAGAAAATACATTAAATATTTCAGAATTGTTAATTGGTGACAACGCTTTACAGCTATTCATGAAGAAAAGATAAGTTGCAGTGAGAAAAAATAATGCAAATGAATGAGTTGTCATCATTGCATTTATTGCTTTATCTCAAGATCTATGATTTTCCTATTTCTCTGTCATTTTGAGTCTCTTCAGCAGGCATGAGCTCCATTGTCCTCTCTAGGATATTTTTAACAATACTCATATTTTAATATGTAGGATTCCAGTATACTTAAAGGAAAACTTCAGCAACTGATCTTGAAAATCTTGGTCAGTCCCTGCGTAAAGCATGAATTTTGAGTGCATTTTAAAGCTACACTGTTGCCAGTTTAGTGCTTGTTGTGGTGATGCACTCGAGTACCTCTGATAGCTGAGGATCACCATTTCCCTGATGACTCCTAGCCAAAACACTCTTGGTGGTATGCAACCCAATTTTGCAGTTCTTGTCAAAAAATTCCAGTCATTTCAAGGGAGATTTTGTCTGTGTGATGACTACAGAGCTATCTCTTGTGACAAAAGAATGTCTGCCCCAGAAAGAAAATAAATAAGAAATCCTGAAGTTGTAAAGAAAACCTCTCCTGCAATGCTGAAAAGCAGTAGGGAAAGGAGCCCTTCTGTCTTCCAGAAGTCATTGCTGCCTCTGTAACACAACAAAGGTTATTTGGACAGAAAGGTCAAGGTAACTTGAAAGAAAAGTAGAGCATAAAAATTATATCAAAACCTGAGTCCTTGGTGGCATTTTTGTTAATGCCACAAAGAGCAGTTACTCACCCCTGAGATTAGCTCAGCTGGTTAGAGCATGCTAATAACAGCAGAAGTCTTTTTCCCCATGTAACTGCCTGTTGGTGTGAAAAAAGGTTCATAACAATGTTGATCATAATTTATACCTCTCTTTTCCTCTGCTGAACAGAATTTCATTAGTCACCAACTAATGGCACAATCCAAGTCCTTTTATGGCTTGCGACAAACTCCTACCGATACAGGTGATGAGGGGAACATGTGTGACTCACAGTTTCAGAACAAATAATACACACTTTCATATTCTTTACTAAGTTACATTCTTATTATTTAATATTATTTTAAAACTAATGTTGTCATGGCAAAAACTGCACTGGTGACAATAGTTCTTTTCACCCAGATAGTTTCCACAGTCCTTTAGAAACTCCATTCACTGATTATGAATATATATATATATATGATAGCAACTTTTGTCTACATCTTACTGCCATCTTATACTATTACTTTCTTAATTCCAGAACAAAGTAATATAGTTGACAACTCTGAATATTTAGCCAAGTTATTATCAGACCTGAAATTATTTGCTCTTTCTGACCAATTTTTCTGTTCTCTTGGTAAACTTTGAATTTCTTTAATGGAAATTTTGAATGACATGTATTATATATAAATGACTATACATATAATATTTCAAACTCCTATAGTAGGTCTTCTCCAATGAACTCATTAGTTCAGTTGAAGCTCACTGACAACTGAGCACCACAAATGGTGGTCATCAAGGCAGTATTAAAAAGTCATAATGAATCTCTGGACAAACACAAGATTATCAGAGGGGCAAATGAAGTTCTCCCTCATCTTGCAAGTGGCCAAACGCTTCGATGGCACTGGGGAAAAACTGGAAGATACTTCAGATAACATAGTGATAAGGCATCAAATAGCTTGGTGCTAGTTTTCTGCAGGGAAAGATCACTTCACCTTGCACAGAGGGCATATGTTTGTTCTTGAGTACTGTACTTCTACACTCGGGCTGCTAAAATTCAAGATATTTGGCTCAGACCTGGAAAAAAATACAAACATTTGTGTTGAAATGAAAGTATCTTGACATATCTAGATTAACATTTACAATGCTGTTAACTGACTCAAGTTAATGCAATCAGCTCAGAGGAGCAAAAAGCCCAGATGCACAGACTTCAGCTAAGGGATTGTCTAATCAAACCTACTGCAAGTAAATTTTCCCAGGTAAAGTTTTGAACTAACACCTCTTTGAAGACATTGGATAATAAAAAGTCGTTAATTTTCTCATTTTTCACTAGTTTTATATAAAACTTGTTTGAGAACATTTGTTGGAGTACCTGCTAAACCAATTTGTTTCAGTGGGGGTAACTGAAACCCTGGTCTGGGTGGGTAGATCAGTACTTACTGCAGCCTGATGGCTGGTTCTTATGTATATTTCCAGACAGATTTGCCCTAGGAAGGTGATTTGCTTATTTAAAGAGCAATATGGGATATGAAAGTGTTATGTAAACATATGCTTTGCAACTACAAAGCAGTACAAAGTAGAAGTGGCCACTGTAAATAGGTAAATGTCATTTAAAAATCACAAAGTGAAGAAAAGTTGCAATGGCATCTTCTTCTGAATACAGATGCTCACTGATTACCTAAAACTATGGAGCAGCTACTTGCAACTAATTTACCCCACACATGCATTTCAGTCTAACCATCTCAAAAACTGTCTGGGGTATGTTGTACAAATTTTGACCACAAGCTGGCCTGCATATGCCACTGTAATTTATACAGTTGATTACCTTCCACTTTCTCAAAGATATTAACTGGCATGAACCTTCATTTTTTTCATTTCCAGTAATTAATTCCCTGTAGAGAGTGACTGAAAACACTAAACAAAAGCATTTAATCAGAAATTATTAGAGTTGGCTTGTCAGCCGTCTGTTAATCACCATGCATTTTTGCACAAGGAGTGAAAATTTTATTAAACCTTATACTTAATTAAAACATATTGTTTCTGTAGCAGATTGGAAAGTACTGTCATCTGTTTAGACTTGTAGCCTAAGATTCATTAAGAGTTGGTTTCCTGCAACATGCAGGCATTTAGAAATTCATTCTACTGGGCACTGAATGAAGGTACAAAGGGTGAGGGTTGTAGCACAGTCAAGAATTCTTTTGTTGAAGGTCTTCCAAACCCCCACCATAATGCACACTGACAACATAGTGAAGGAACACTAATGAAATTGAATGGGATTAAAACTAGAAAGTGAAGAATAATGAGGAAAAAAAATTGCTTCACAGAATTTAGGATTCATTGTGGTCTTGTGAATGACATGGGCACTAGAATTTTGTACAATCATTACTGCTTGAATCTTTATTATAAAACCAGGGGGAAAAAAGGGGTGGTTTTTTTTTGTATATTTGCCATTTCTGGGGAAGTGAAAACAGCAGCTTGTTGAAAGCTAGTAGGACCTGAATGCTCTGGTGTAAGATTTCTCTAATGATTCAGAAGGAAAAATATGGGCAAATGACAATGACCGATTACTGTTTATTATTAGAGTGAGGTGCAAAGACTTGCAAAACATCGCTTGTTTTCAACGGCTTTTTAAATACATCAGCATCCTGCTGCATCATCATTATGTAGGAACATGTAAGAGTTGCATATCTCATTACTGTTTTCTGGGAAGAATTTCATATCAGCCCCAAGTTCTTGCCAGAGTGTGGTTAGACGCTGCTCTATCCATCAAGATGACTGAACTGCAGTCAGTCATTTGGCCAAAACTGTTATTAAGAGTTGGCTTGTTAGACCAATCTCATCACTATGTCCACTGCTTCTTGTGTGTTGTAGAATCTCATTGTTATCAAGCTTGACAAGTTTTGCTCTGTTCCTGCCTGCTCCTTGCCCCAGGGCTTACCTTTATCTACATGGATTTCTTATCTCTCCACTATTCTTTACCATTTTTACACCATGCCATTTAGTTTCATGTATCTCTTGACTTTCTTGATTTCTCTGTCTCTTGCCTCCAGCCCTGACATCAGGGATTTGCCAACAGCTTTCATGTCCCAGGTGTATTGCTGCTGTGGGATTGCTGCTGGAGTTTAGAGGGATTGCCCTGGGAACATATGGTCAGATGCAGGAGTAACAAGTGCAGTACCTCACTGAGAGCCAGATGCAGACATGGGTAAAAAGCCATTAATGTTTTATATTATTCCTATTTATCATTAGCAGCCATTGATTAAGCAAGTAATATGACTGATCTCAGGCAATAAACACAGCTTTGCTCTGAAGCACTTGCAGTCCAGAAAGGCAAACAGCAGGCAAAGTGTAAGGGGAAAGGGATGAATATATGTTTTTTAAAACAATACCATCTATTTCTACTGGCCCTCTGCCTGGCCATTATTAACTCACAGTATTTTGTAGGCATCCAAGTTGGATCTTCCTGCTGTTACTGGAAAATTTTTCTTGGCTCAGATATGAAAATAATTTCCTTTCAAACTCAACACTATGTTGTTACAACATCCATTCTGATAATCTGATGGCCAAATGTGATGATTGTCTCTTGGAGCACCTCACAGGGACACTATTGTTGTGTGGTAGTGACCTTACATCTGGGAACAACCTTGCTCAGGGCTTCCCAAATCTATCTCTTACAAGGCCATATGACAGATATGTGTAAGGCTCTGTGCCAGTCACACTTGTTTAAAAACTCCTTGACACAGTCATGCCACTTGTGACTCCCTGTACTGCTGTGACATATGCCCCTTACACTGCAAATATTCTTCTGTATTATGCAAGGGTGTCACTACAGAAGGAGGATTATGTGAGGTCATGGCTAGAGTCTGATCCTGCCTCAGCCCCAGATGTACAAGCAGAAAACAGTTGAGTGGATTAATATGTAAGTGGCTTTTAGAGGCAACTGCCCCCTTATCTGACATTGCTAGGTGAACAGATGCTAGATGCTGCTAGATATTGCTAGGTGTTGCTGGATGGACCCAATCTGTTCAATAACCATCTGCATTAACTTATGACATAGGATAACCTTGGACAAGAGCAGCCAATGGAACCAGCCCACCTTTGTCACAAACATGGGCTTATTTTTACTTTAGGCATGCACACATTTCTCTATTTTTATCCCTTGACAGCAATGAGACATAGTCATAGTTGATAGCTGATCTCATCTCCTCTTCATCGACAAAAAGCCAAAAAGCTAGTCAGAGGAACCATATCACTTGTAACAGGAAATTGTACAAGCCACAGTTGGTCTGCTAAAACAGAAGACACACCGAAGCAGAAAACATTGATAAAAGTAGGTGTGTAAGGCAGGCCTTTCTTTCAAGCTACACAATGTACTGCCTGGCAGAATGGAGCTACTGGAAGAGGTCCTTCACTGCCTAACTTAATGTTCCCATTACTTAATGTTATCTAGTATCTAGTATCACAAGTAGCAAAATCTCATCTACCACATATATAGGTGCCTATGAAGCCTACGTGTTCCTGCTGGAACAAAGGGCTTAAGATTCATTCAAATATATTGTAAAAACTATTACTGCTCATGCATATGAATTCTGTGGTTTTCCTGCATATATCTGCCCTTCTTCAAATTAAAATCAAACCATATCACATTATCAGGTTTCCCCTCCATCTCCTCACCCATTGCTACTTTTGCTGTTACCAATATGTCTTCACTTTTCCAGCAGTTAGCTTGCAAAGCTGAAAAGAAAGGAGATCTCAGGTCTTGCTTATCTTGACTTTAGAAATTAATGTTGTCATCAAGTGAAGTGTTAACATAATGAAAGCAAACTTGAGTTTCAGAAAAATCAGTGAGCTGGAGGCAAGTAGGTACATCCCTTTGGCTTGAAATCAGTCAAGTTCAAGGAATGTAGGAATAATTTCCTTTCAAACTTATGTTGTTACAACATCCATTTTCATACTCTAATGGTCAAATGTGATGACTGTCTCTTGGTGCACCTCACAGTGATACTACTGTTGTGGTGATAGTGACCTTACATTTGGGAACAACCTTGCTAAGGGCTTCCCAAATCTATCTCTTACATAGAGAGATTGTCATATATCATATGCCATATGACAGATAACAACTGTTTGTTGTATACAACAACAGTAACTATTTGTTGTATATGACATGAGCACATCAGAGCCAGAGTCTTCCCAGACCTGCTTTGGACCACCTCTGAAGTTTTTGGGAAGGCCTATGAAATGGCAGTTAGAAAACTGCCAAGTGGGCAGAAGCAAAGGCAAAGGTGGATGTCTGCCTTAACTGTGTTAACTTCATGAGCTGTTGGGGCTGGGGGAGACCCAAAGTTTCTTTGGAACCTTTCTACCCTGTGACATTTCAAAAGATTCTGTTCCCCAAAGAAAGGAAAAACTCAGGAGCAACAGCAGAAAAGCTCAGAAGGTGAGTGGGAATCAAGTGCTCTCATGCTGTCAGTGACAGTAGTGGACACAGGGTGAGGAATACTGATGGGGTGACAATGCAGCAGGATGATGTCTTGGAAAAGTCCTTTCATCACGGGTTTAAGGATCAGTACTGCAAAGATTTTAAGCACTAATAGCACATAATATCACTAGCTAAAGTTCTGTCTAGGCTTGGAGACCAAGGACAGATTGTCCTAGATTAGACAGGTTTCAGGGAGATTAGATAAAGTCCCTAGATTTATTTTTTTTTTCTTTTACTCGTGATATTAAAGAAATAGGGCTCATTAGGATATCAATAAATCAGTTAGCTCCTGCTCAGATGCAAATGTGAAGACATATGGAAATAAAGCGCTTTGCCCTTAACAACATCAACAAGCTGTAATTTTCCTCAAAAGGATTCACTACTTGTTAAACTGTTAAGGCCAAAGATCTCTTTATCCTGAGTGCTCGGTGGTAAATGATTTTGTTCACACAGGTTTCATTTACATCGTTGGATCTTGAGCCTTTCCAGACAGTTAAGATAAGCGAGGCTCCAACACGTGAAATGAGAGGGAGGAGCTTCCAGTAACTTGGTCATCTCTCCAGCACCTTCTGGAGTCATAGAATTTTAAAGCAACTAAATTACTTGTGTACTACTGTAAAGTATTAGTCAGTCAGGAAGAAATCAGCACTTCAAGAGAACTTCTTCAGTAGGTGTTAAGTGCTCCCATCTTCTCAGCAGGAGATTTTCAGTAATGGAAACACCTCATGGGGATGAGTACAGGGAGAAAACAATGCAGTGCTGAGAGGTGTAAACGGCTCGATTCACTTTGGTGGGTGCTCATCCTGCCTGCCTGGGGTCAGGTGCTTACAGTCTGATCCTGTCAGTTAGCAGCTGACACAGTGAGGCTTTGTGGTTGTTTACATCATATAGTTATGTCATAGCTATCATTACCAGGGTAACAGAGAGAAGGAAGCAATTTTAGTGTACCAGAGACCCTAGACTCTGCAGCCTCTGCTCCCCGAAAACACCCAAGGATCAGTGGAAATGTTCAGTCAGTCCTCCCTTTTCCTCCTCCCTTCCTTCCCCACATGCCTCTTTGCCCGAAGAGAGAAGGGCCACTAAACCACTGGCCACTGAGATCAGACAGGGAGAAGGGAGAGAATTCTGGATGCCTGCAGTGCCAAGGGGAGCCATCAGATCTTGTTTCCGCTAAGAGAAAAGGTCTGCAAAGATTCCCAGTTTTCTTGGGAAAGTATGTAGAGAATCCATGAGCTAGCTGGAGAGGCAAGGACCTTTATTGCCATTGTTTTCTTGAAGGAAGACAGATATTACACACACACACACACAGAGAGAGAGAGACACACATACACATTTCATTCCTATCATGCATTTGGCTTTGAAGATGTGTCTCAGATTTCCCTTCTCCATGCCATCCTCACCTTCTTCTGTCTCATCCCTTTGCCTCCTGAACTCCTCTTCCTGCTTGGGAAAATATGGGACAACTCCACGCAAATATCCTTTCTGTCTCAGGGTCTGTTGTCCTCTGTTACCTACCCCCAGCAAATACACCCACATCAAATTCCTTTTTAATTTTCCAAACTAGTTTGAGTACTGTTTGAGCTGTATTTCTGACTGGGTTTAAATAGTTGGCAAGCAGTTATGGTGTCTGCCAAAGAGCACAATACTAGCAGTGGAGGAGGTGATTTTAACAATCAATGCAATTTTAGAAAGCAATCGCCTTTGTCCTCTTAATACTGTTACACTTGTTACTTCTGCTGCCTTTACTTACTAAAAGATTTTGTAGAAACTTGGAAAAGAAAGTAGTCACCTCTTTCTGACTCTCAGTCAACAGAAACCTTCTCTGTATTATTGGGGAGAAAAAAAAGGTTGGGGGTATACTCTTCCAGCCCTTTCATCTGCATTTGCAGTAGGTCTCTGAATGTCAAGGTCACACATTTATTTTAGGCTTTTTACTTGTTAGCCAAATAGTGGCAGTGGAATTTAGACAGTGATCATTAGATACTCAAACCCAAGAAAAATGACCATATGGTTATTTGTTATTAAATGTTACAGAGAAAGAAGGGAAGAAAACAAATCCCTGCATATCTGTTCAGTACTTAGAGAAATTTCATCCAAAAAATTCATTTAGTTCCTTGCACATGTCACATGGAACACATCAGTTTCACTGCTTCAAGTACAATGAGGCTGAGAGACCGCAGAGCACCAAGGAAGGAAACGAGGCCGGGGTTTGGAGGGCAGCAGCATCCCCACACGTGCTCTGCTCAGGGAAGTGACTCCCAGCTCCTCGCAGGAGCTCTGTCTAGACAGTGACAGTGCAGAAGCACCCAGCACTGAATGAGACTTCAGTAGCTGCATCTAATCATGTTTTTGATCTGCAAGAAAATTAAAAATATATGAATCCCAGAATCTTCGGTGTGTGATTGTTTTGTTTTTTTTACTCAAGAGAACTGTCACTATAAAAAAGTAATTAATAATGTATTTTACTGTTAGTGTCTTTATGTAGAATTGATTTTTCCGGTGTGAATTTAGGTTTTTTTCCAAGATAAGATGCACTTTGAATAATCCACAATTCTACCCTAGAGCAAACTGAGATTTACACCAGAAACAACAAATAATATTTCTAAAAGTAAATTGAATCACATGCCATTCTTCTTGTGTAAGGCTCTTTATTTAAAACACACCCTGCTCATTTCAGAAGTATGAGATATAATTAAATCCAAACACTTTATTTATGTAACGGTAAAATTACTACAGAGAAACAAATCCAAACAAGACTTTTTTGAAGAAAAAATATATTGCCAAAAAAAAAAATTGAGTTACTTACACTCCCAACATTAAGATTTGGCAAACCTAAAACTAGATCACCTTTTATCTAGTAAGACAACAACCCTAAAACAACAATACCTTTTTAATGTGTAGATATTAAAAAGGCATATGCATTACATAAATTTTGTCATCATTACATGTTTTCTCACTTGGCTCCACAATTTTGTGATCTACACTCTATTGACCAACAGCACCAGCCCAGATAGTTTGACCTTTACTAAAGGTTTTACCTGAGCCCAGGTTAATTACCCTTCAGCTTCAGTTATATAGCTATAAACCACAAATGAAACATACATTTAAATTATCAACTGTTCTGTCATAAGACACATTAAAAGAGCCTTATACAGCTTATTTAATTTTTTAATGTGAGAAATATAATTTCTTAATTTCATTTTCCTTGATGAAAGTCATTGTCAATGTCCTTGGACTGCCAAGCTGTCCATGAAACCTACAAGTGGCCCAAGGGGGGAAAAGAAAACTCATGCAGGAGGTAAATTTCTTCTTTGAAAATAAATAGCAATATTATGATGGCATTTATCAAGGAGGAGTAAAGACAGTATTTTGTTAGCTCTGCCACATGTCTAAATTAAGGCAAAAATTTATGACTTTTATTAGCACATATTTTGCTGGTTGTACATACAACAGCGGCTACCATAAAATAACTAAAAGGAAAGGGTTTAAAATAAAAAAACCAAATGCTTTTAAAGGTGATTTTCAAGAGATTGATAAAAAGAAGTTTGTCTTTGCCTCTTATTTAATATGTACTAAAATTACATAGGAGGATTCTTCAAGGCTTTTACTTCCATTTTAACAGGTTCAGAATAAACAAAATAATATAACACAAGTCAAAATAAGGTAATTTAAAAAAACAGCACAAAAATACAACATACTATAGTATGTATGATATATCTACATGTTTCCGTCAGAAGAGACAGTATAAAATGGATTTATTTACTCTTTTATTCCACATTTGGTGCTCACTATATTCTCAGTGCATCTTCAGGCCTGAAAGAAGCACCAGGTAGTGAGGTAGCTCTGTGATGCAAAGCATTTATCCCTCTCTGGTTTCTGCATGAGGGGAGAAGGCAACTTTTCCATAGCTCTGAATACTTTCCCTGGGTGTCACAAACCAAGCTCCATACCATGCTCACTCACTGGTGGGATGGGGGAGAGAGCTGGAAGAGTAAAAATGAGAAAACTGATGGGTTGAGATAAAGACAGTTTAGTAGATATAGCAAAAGCTATGTAGACAAATAAAGCAAAATAAGGAATTCATTTACCACTTCCCATGGGCAGGCAGGTGTTCAGCCATCCACAGGAAAGCAGGACTCCATCACATGTGGCAGCAACTTGGGAAGGCAATGCCATCACTCAAAACATTCCCCTTTTCCTTCTTCTTCACCCAGCTTTATATACTGAGCATGATGCCATATGGTCTGGAATATGCCTTGGGTCATCTGGCATCAGCTGTCCTGATTGTGTCCCTTCCCAACTTGTACCTTCCCAGCCTCCTTGCTGGTGGAGTGGTGTGAGAAACAGAAAAATCTTTGACTCCATGTAAGCATTGCTAAGCAGTCACTAAAACATCTCTTTGAAATCAACACAAATTCCAAAATTTTATCCAAAATTCCAGCACAAATCCAAAACATAGCCCCATAACTAGTTTCTGTTAAGAAAAATAACTGCATCTCAGCCAGAACCAGCCCACTGCGTAACTAGGGACTGTGCAGGAAAAGAAAGTTTTAATTAAAAATGTAGGAGATGCATTAATTAACATTACCTTTATAGATCAGTAATCGAGGAAGTATTTGTGTTTATAGTACTCAAAGATAAAATAATCTGCAACTGTCATCAAGCTTACATTTCTTCAAATGTGGAAAAGATCACCTGCTTAACTCTCAGTCAAGTGTAGGAAGAAAATATTTACCCAGATTTTATGTTTTTGCTCCTGTATTCCAAAATAACATACATAAACTTGTTTTTACTAGAATTTCATACCAGACTTAATAACTGTAATAATATTTCAGTCAGACATAGAGATTAGAGTATATCAAAATCTATGTGCAAATACTAGTATAAACAAAGCCTTTGTCAAAAAAAGGAACCTGAGGTTTCTGATCTGATATAGCCAGTAGACAGAGCAGAAAAATTGTCAAAGTAGCAATTTAGCTTTTGGCATTAGAGAATTGAAGAATTATGATACTTTGGGGTTTTTTCCATTTGCATGGACACCTGGGATTAAAAAAAGAAAACCAAAAATTCTAAAAATCTTTGTTTTGTGTATTTAATTTATAGTTGCAATAAAATTCTCCTAATGAGAGGATTGTCATTATCTCTAAAAGCAGAACGTAGTCTATTAATCACATTTAGCTTCTGTCCAAACCATTGATGTTTCTTTCAACTAACATTGTCCATGGTTTAATATTACTTCTTATCTGCCTTTTCATTATATATAGCAACAAAAGATTTAATTGTACCTATTTCACCAAAATCTGATCAATAATTCTAAATGTAGACTGTTACTTGGTTAAGAACAACCCTTTTTCCAAATTAAATCTTCCAAAAATGATAACTGGTTCTTGACATAGACCATGCAGCCACCATAAATTTGGCCTGTTGACCCAGTGTCGTAACAAGATGAAATCAGAATGACTATTGCTTCTGATGTATTTGCTTCTGCGTACTTGTACCATATCCTGTAGCCTTATCATCAACTTTATACCTAATTTTCATATTACCTCTTATCAGTATTCTCAGGTGGCTTGTTTGTTGTTCTGCTGAAAAGTTAGGGTTTTATCCAGACCGGGAGAGTAATGCCACCCTTCCCTTTATCCTACACCTATCCCTCTGTACAGGTGTTGGGTGTTTGACCCATCAGTGCACAACAATGTCTAAGGTCTACTTAATGATTTTCTTAGGAATGGAAAGTTCTTGAATGCTCCCAGCTCTCCAGTCACTAACTGGCCTTCAAACCATTTTTGTGACCACTTTCATCACTCCAGTGTAACAAAAAAGTAAACATCCAGAAATAGGAAAAGCCCATAAACCAGAAGATGGATCATGGTAAAGCCACTGAAGCCTGGAGTTCTTTTTTTTAGGTGAAAATAGCCCTATGTTGAATGAAGGTAGGTAGCCATACCTGTACCTGGATTGTTTAAGGGATAATATTCTTACAACTGTGTAAAAGTTATTATGATCATTCTAGCATTAAGCTGACGAGGAATTGAATCTCATTACGTATATGGACACAGACTTCCAGCTCTTCCTACTTCACATACAAACAGGAGGACTTTAGTGGTATCCTCTACTTTCACCAGACGAAAGCAAGTCAGAAAGTCTGTTTCACATCTTCATCAAGGTCAGGGTCAGCTCAATTTTCTAAACTCTGAAGTCTGGGTTTTTACTGATGAGAAAATTTTGCTCACATGTCCTTTGTCTAATTAATTATTAGAAAATTTAAATAAATTAATAAGCAAGAAGGAAAGAGATAACAAATGGTGCTTTTTAATGATTGTATCTTTACTTGCTTGTGATGTGACTTCTCAAGGATTAAGTCTGTTGGTTCCTGCCACATGGTGATACCTATGTTTACATTTCATGACCCCATTTGCTATTAACTTGTTTCTGTTCCTCTTTTGTCCAGATTTTATGAGCCACACAGCTTCTTGTCCATTTATATTAATTTATAGCATTTTATCTAATGCAATAGCATCAGCAGATTCAGTAAACAATTGTTTACTAATTAGCAACCTAATTATCACTGGGTCAAAATCCAAGACCCCAGTCTCACACACACCCTTCTGACAATTCTGTAAATATGAACTACTATTCAAAAGCTGCTGCTGAACTTTAGGTGTAGATATCAAAAGCCTCAAGTTTGGAAGAGGTTCTTGATTTCTGTGCTTTTAGGATTTCAGCAACCACAAATTTTATCTCGTTCTTGGGAGTACAACACTTTGAGCTGGATCCATGTGTACATTTCTGTGGAAAGGTCTGCTCAGTATTCAGGCAGAGAAGACAGATAGAGAACACGCAGGTGAGATTTCTTCACCTGAGATGTAAGTTAACTTTTCACAATATCTCACATGACATTGCTATTTAAATGAGACTTATGGGTTTAGTATCATCTTTTTGTCTCCCAATACTCATACACAGCACTAATGGGCTCTTGCAGACACTCTCTAATGCAAACCATATGATAATGTTGAAAAAGTGTGTAATTTTGATAAATGGCACAGAAGTTGCTAGGTAGGTTCTGTCAGCCAGATACACATTCTGTCACCATACTGCAGCTGTTCAGCTGGCTGATGGATAAATTCTCCCAGTTAGCTTCATGAGCCTTAAAGGAATGAGCAATTCACCAGATACTGGTAAGAATAACAAGCTGTTTAGCTGCATAGGAAAAAGCTAGAAATCAATGTACTTTCCTTTCTGCATCCACAGAGGTGCTGTAGAAAATTTGAGTCATACATTTGATGTGGTGAGCTACAGCTGAGGGACATTAAGTGGCAGTATGCAAGTTATACAGAATTCAGGAAAAAAATGAAGTATTTTATGATGATATATTATTTCAACAAATCTCCATGCACAGTATGGGGATATGTATGCCCTGAAAAGCCCTGATATAAGTGTAGTGCCTTTAAGTGCCAAGTCATTTTAATAGGAAGTACAAAGCCATCAATGACATATGAACTATGTGATCTATGGGTAGTATGGTGGGAAAAATTCTTTATGACATTGAACTCTCGGAAATCCGATCCAGCTACTGACATTCTAAATCCAAATAGACTGGACTACAAACTGGTAACAGAAGGGGTTTAGTCACCCTCTTCATTTCTGTGGTCAATGGCAGGTGGCAAATGGTTGCTTTGTTAGACATCAAGGGAACTCAGCATTAGCTTCATGATGGTCACACACTTATTTTAAATTCTTGACCCACTGATTTATATTACTAATCTGATGCATAATCTTTCTCCTTTAGCTCTGGAAATTCCCTCTTTTCTCAGACCAAGAACTGGTAGGGAATGGTAGCTACATCACCAAGGCTTGCTTGATATATTCATAGTCACCCTCCTTTGGGAGAAGAGGAGAAAATTGTGCCTAAGCAGCATTTATATTTTTGTTCCTAATGAGCAGTCAGAAACTGTGCAAGCAGATCAGCTCAGACATCTAGAAGTGACCTGAGGAAAGAAAGATGATACATATAGCTTCAGTATCTACTGTTTGGTTTGCTGCTGACATTCGGACTCCTGCTTCTTGGGTTTTCCCTATGACCATCTAGCAAAGAGAACCACCTACCCAAAATCTCTCTCCCACCATGATGGCAAAAGTTACTAATCAGTGATCAGTCCTTAAAACTAAGGGGCACATGTTCCATGATACTCTTGGAGATAACAGTCTTTGCTGCTTGATGCTTGAAACAGCATAATTGGTACATAATGAGAATTACTTCTAATGCTAGAAATTAGTACTTTGAAGAACTCGTGTCAGTGTCTTTGACATCATGAAAGCTGTATACTTTACAAGTCACACATGGTCTCAAACAACAAAAATATTTGTAAATAAAATGACAATTTTTTTTTATTTCCTCCCAGTAAGCACAGAAGGAAGTATGATTTCTTTTTGAGGGAGCAGAGTAAATTTTTTTCTGTATGTTCTGTATTTTCTATATTTATTACTGTTTCTATTCATTCACTTCTGATTAAACTACTACAAAATATTTTTTTTTATCCCTGTGTTAGGGATAGTGACAAAAATCTTCAATTAATACCAAGCTTCACTTGAAGCCAAAATCAGGGACATGTGATGTGAAACTCTGCATTCTTTGCAGTCCTGGATATCCAGTAGAAATTTAAATTCATGGCAGCAGGCTGTAATGCTGAAGCAAGAGAAACACAGTTTATTTGGGCTATGATCCCTCCTAGCCTTTGAAAAGCTCTGTATGTTTTTTACAGAAACATTCATATTCTCTTTTAGAAAGAGTTAAGAGCAGAGTTTACAAGGCCAAGACCCTTGGTACCACTGCAGAATGACAGATATTCCATGTCAGTTCCCAGTTCTACGGCTGAGGAGGAAATGAAGCAGCTTTGACTCTTACTCATCAAAAGCACAGGAAACCCATGTAATCACATACTCAGAGTAGAAATGAGAATGAACAGAAAATATTTTCAATGGTGATACAGAGATGCAAATTAAATTTACCTCCAAATTTTAATCAAGCAATACATAGTAGTATATTAGCATACTCACTACAATTTCTTCATTAAATAATACCATGCAAAAGTATTCAGAACATTGTGCAAGAAATAAAGTATCCAAGTTGTACACTTTTTTGACAGATGCGGCAAAAAACAAGTGAACAAGTTTCCCAGCGGCATCTTCAAGAGATATAGAAGTCATATATTAAGTGCTTAAGTCAGCACTTAGTCCTCCTTGAGTCTGCATCAGCTGGGGAATATCCACTGAATAATGTAAAAACTACAAGGGTCTAGGTATATTAGACTTCCAAATGGGAGCAGCTAGTGAGATGGTACCTGTGCTCATGTGGAAAGCGACAGCAATGCAGGAGTGGTGCACACCCCATAACTGCAATGAAGTGAGGGGGCTGTTCTCTGGCCTATAGCAGGATTTTACTTTCCCCTCAATGTACCATAATTTTAAGGGATGCTTTTTAAGTTGTAGACATGCCCTCATGTCTAATCCAGCCCGTCCTCTAAGCCAAGATATTTTAACAGATTCATTTCAAATTGTTGAAATAAGAATGTTCTTCCCTAGCTAATGTGAATTCATGTCATGGTTTAACCCCACTTGGTGACTAAGTACCATGCAGCCACTCACTCATCCCCATCCCTTCCCATCTTGGTGGGATGGGGAGGAAAATTGGAAGAAAAAGGTGAAAGACATGGGTTTAGATAATAATTTATCAATTGAAATAGTTTAATAATTGAAATAAATATTTTAATTATTATTAATAATGAATAAAAATAATAACAAAGAAAAGGGAGACAGTAAAACCNAGTACCATGCAGCCACTCACTCATCCCCATCCCTTCCCATCTTGGTGGGATGGGGAGGAAAATTGGAAGAAAAAGGTGAAAGACATGGGTTTAGATAATAATTTATCAATTGANAAAACCTAAGAGAAAAAAGTGATGCCCAATACAGTTGCTCACTACCTGCTTGATACCCAGAGTGGCCTTGAGCAACTCTTGGCCCCTCCTGGCCAACTCCCCCCAGTTTAAACACCGGGTATGACATTCTATGGCCAGTTTAGGTCAGCTGTGCCAGCTGTGGTCCCTCCCAGCTTCTTGTGCAGCTCCTCACCAGCAGAGCACAGGACACTGAAAAGTCCTTGACTTAGGGTCAGCACTACTCAGCAACAGCCAAAACATCAATATCAGTGTGTTATCATTATTCTCATACCAAATCCAAAACACAGCAGTGT
The DNA here is from genome assembly GCA_013396875.1 of Vireo altiloquus. Taxonomy (NCBI): domain Eukaryota; kingdom Metazoa; phylum Chordata; class Aves; order Passeriformes; family Vireonidae; genus Vireo; species Vireo altiloquus. Next base: position 282,310 of record VZRF01013937.1, on the reverse strand, counting down.
ACCAGCCACTAGGAACAAAATTAACTCTATCCCAGCCTAAAGCAGAACAATTCATAAAGCATGTTTCTGTCTTGTGAATTTAGCCCACTGTAAAGGGAACTTTGTTGTTTTGCTGGTGTCAAAACACACATATAGCTTTTGAGAAGACAATGAAATGTGTTTTGCTGGCAGAGTCATTCACAGCATCATCAATTCTGTGAGTGTTCTCTGTATCCTGCAAATACTGAGTCAGGAAAATGTCACTTCAGCTGTGTTTACATCCTTTTATGCTCATTTAAAAAAATAAAAATAAAAGTATCAAACTTTCTAAAATTACATATTAAAAAAAAAGGACAAAGTTAAGCAAAAATGTTTGCTGAAACATATTTATTACTTTTATTCATGTCTACACCTTGATTTTTGATGCTTGATTATACAGATCAATCCATCATGAAAGAGACATTAACATGTGAGTTGTGTAAATAACCAAAAATATAGAAATTCTGAATACTGACATTCACAAGAGAATGCTGATGAATTAGTTCTGGACTATTTTTCAAGTAATGAAAAAAAAATTAAAGTTTCTCAATCCTCTTATGAATATTCTGAAAAAGAAAAAAAAATAACTCCCAAGTTTTATTTTTTCACAGAATCACCAAATCAATTGGGTTGGAAAAGACCTCTGAGATCAAGTCCAACCTATGGCCTAACACTGCCATAACAAATCATGGCACTGAGTGCCATGTCCAGTCCTTCCTTAAACACCTCTGGGGACAGTGACTTTACAATCTGCCTGGGCTGCCCACTCCAATATCTAATCAACCTTTCTGTGAAGAATTTCTTCCTGATGTCCAAACTAAACCTCCCTGGTGCAGCTTGAGGCTGTGTCCTCTCATCCTTTCACTTGGTGCCTGGGAATGAGGCTGCTCCCCACCCGGCTATGCCCTCCTTTCAGGCAGCTGTAGAGTGTGATAAGGTCTCCCCTGAGCTGAGGCAGAACACCCCAGCTCCCTCAGCCGCTCCCCGCAGCACACAGGACGCACACTTTGTTCCACTTCAGTCACAGATCAGAAGATTACTTTCCAGCTGACATCTCTGACTGAACACAACAACTCCTGCCGAGATTTACTCAGGTGTGGCAGATGAAAATCAGCTGTGTTAGGAACAGTCAAATGAAACAGACACTGCACTGCTACCTAAAGAGTAGCCAGAAGGGCACACACTCTCTATTTAGATAGAGCCCTACCAAAAATGTGTGTCAAATAATAACAACAGAAACTTCAAAATAATTTGTACATTAAGTATTTAAACATTTGTTACAGAAAGAAGCAGGGATATTCAGTGTGTGTTTGAAAAAGATCTTGAATTCTGTTGAACCCATTAATTTGTCCAACTAAGTGATGTCCAATGAGTGGTATTCACTATCACTGAGAATACGGCTGTCATGTTACAAATGAAATGCAATTATAAGAGGTTTCCTTTTCCTTCATTTAAAAAAGCTTTCCAGTTTATGAAACTTTTCCTTTTGCAATATTGAATATCATACTTTTTCTTTAAGCATAACATGTTGTGGGTCTTCTTTGATTTAGTTATGCAAAAGAAAAACCCAAACCAGTAAAAAAGATATAAACAAAATGTAGGACCTTATATGTGCGTAAATGCAGGTTTGTTTAGACTGTACAGAGATCTCCTGACACATCTCTAAACTTTAGGTGCACTAAGGCAGAACTGCACCTATCCTTGCCTGACATGCCACTACGCACACCTCAGGCCTGTTTATGCCTGAAATATTGCAAGTTCTGTACTAGCTTCAAAGTGATTCTTTTTTACAGAAGGTTTGAAATTATCATTTTTATTATGTGAACATGAAAAATAACAAATCTTATTCCATTAACATTTAGACCTGTGAGGCCCGTTCAGAATATGACTTTGCCCAACTTACCATCCAAGTTTTATATTCTGTGGTATATGCAGTTAATGTAGTTTCTGTTCCTAAGGAACAGGTGTACAAATGCATGTGCAGGTATGTGTGAGAGAGTGTGCCCTCTGATTCTTGAAAGGAGAGGAATCAATTTCCTTAAAACAGATTAAAACAAAAAAACCCTGTTGGAGTCCAGGAAAGCTGGAGAACATTTCCTTCTCCTGTGGGGGGTCACTTTTTCCCCAGATCTCCCCAAGGTAACTTAGCATTTGACCTAAGTCCGTGGGAGAAGCTCCCTTCACTTCTGGACAAGCTGAAAGCATCAAAGATGTGAAAGAGATTTTTGTTCAGTGTACCACAGAGTGTGAATTTGTAGTTTAAGGGTTTTGCTCTATATAGTATATGGAGACAACATGGAGAAGTCAGGGCATCAGCTCTGGCTTCTTCTTTCTTCTCCTTCTTCTTTCTTCTTCTTCCTTCTTCTTCCTTCTTCTTCGTCTCCATTTCCTGTGATTTAGTGATTGGAGAAGGAAATTCAAGGTAGAAGATACATGTTAATAAAATTAGTAATTATTGGTACTGAATACAAAATAGAACATGTAGTAATCAATAATTGGATTATAAAGCTTCAAAAATTGTCTGCACACAGCAGCCATTGCCATTGCACTCTTGCAAGCAGCTGCAGAAGGTTGTGCTTCTGAAATTTAGATAAGAAATAATTAACAATCCCTGAAACAGCAATGAGAAGTCTCGCCTCATCTCTTCCTGATATGGGACATTGAAAGAGGAAAATAGCCGGGCCAGAAGCCTGCGGGGTCCGCAGGGCCTCGACAAAACCCCACAGAGCTGTTAATAACAGAAAGTCCAAAAGATGCAAGGGTGAGTGGCATTTGTCTGCCACCCTATACTTTTTGGGAGGGCCATTCTTAGAGACCTAAAACAAACTATTAAATAGAGTTATTTAAGCAAGAATTTATGGTTTCAGGCTTAACAGTGTATTTTGCACAGGCATTTCACATATCCATCCAACAGACTGTTAGTATTTTTGTCACTGGAAGCAATGGACTCTTGGCTCCCTTTTGCTTGTGTCTCTGGAACTGCCTGCCAAGGAAGGATTAGCATCCAGAGCTAAAGGAGATGGTGGCATTACCACTTTCTCCTTAGGATACCCCTGAGAAGGAAGGGTGAACTAGCAGCTTGCAAACTCCTTCCTCGGCTACCAACTATCTCAAACTCCTTTCCCCCATCCTGTCTCCACATGGTCTTACCCAATTTCAAAGTTATGACAACTTCTTTGAATTTAGCTCCTTCTTCTGCAGCGGTAAAAGGTACCTCACACTTCAGTTTTCACCTCTTCTTCCCCATCTCCCTTTTGTGAGCAGGCTTTCTGCCACTCCATGTCCACAGCTTGGGATCCTGCCAACACGACTGAGACAGCAAGTCTGGAAATAGCCTATAGAGCCTTGCTTTGCTAGACTGGAAACTTTTAAAAAATAGTCTGGAAAAATTTATACAATGCAATTGTAGCTGATTAACAGAAAAACACACCCAGGAGCCAAAATGAATTTTCAATACTGTGGAAGGATGCCAGCTTCACAGCTCTGCAACCCAAAGCTATCCACAGGACCGGTACAGGACAGGGACCAACTCCAACCACTTCTGCCACCCTCTCTGAGGATATCTGATGACTATGATGAGCAATAGTCAGTGTCTCTGGATGTGATTTTTCATTGTAGTAAGACCTGTGGGTTGAAGAGTAAAGGAAACATAAGATCTGTATAAGAATTGTATATGAAGAATATTGTATATATAAGAATTTCATAAGAATTGTATATGTCTCTTTAGGGTAGATGCTTTTTCCTTCTCTGAAGCTCATGGCAGCAGTGTGGAATCTCATTAGCAGTTTGGATCTCATCATTATTTAGAGAAGGACAGACTCATACCACCACTCTGATGTTTTTAATTGCTCAGCAGAACATTTTTTCATCCAAGGAAAATGAAATTCATGTGACAAAAATTTTCAAATCCATCTAGCTTCAGGTAAGTTGCCTGTTAAATAAGACCCTACTGAGACCAAAAGTATTGACAAATGATCCCTGGATAGTCAATGTATCTATGGGGGGAAAAAAAAGTGGATCATGTCATGAAGATATTTTCTATTTAGTTATTTTAATACACACAAGTAGAGTTCTTTAAGTCCAATTTTATTCTTAACATAACAAAAACTTCGGCTTTTTTTTTTTTTGTTCCTTGTGAACTCCTTTATTTTCAGCATTGAAAACACAACATTACAAGCATTTTAATATCACCAGCAATATGTTATCAACCATTACTGTGTTTTGTGCTTCCCTGTATCCTCTAGTGGATGTTTGGTTTTACTAAATTACAGTGATTCTAAGTGTAGTTTTTGGAATAGCAGTAGGAATAATTGTTCCGATTTATATTACTCCCACTCTGCGTTTTTCTCTTAGTTTTTTCAAGCACAAATCCATTTCAAGCCCTCAATCAACAATACCTTTCTCATTTCTTTGTTAGTTTTGAAAATACTGGTTTTAACTGAACTGAATATGCATAGATTAAAAAATATAATAATTAAGAACTAAGTTAAAAAACACTGAAGTTTTTGTTGCTTACATGTAAGGTATCATATTCTTGGAGCTTTTGAAGGACCCAAAGCCTCAACCACATGTTTAAAAGAAGTACTTTAAGTTTTCAATCAGATTTTTTTTCAGTGGAAAACTGAAGTTTCAATAAAAGCTGTTCTTGTAAAACACTAACTAGTTTCAGCTACCTTTATTTTTATTTTTAACAACTTTATTTTTAACAACTGACCTCTGAAAATTAAAACATTCTGTTTATCAGGCAAAAACATAAAAGCATTGACCCAAAGTAAACTAGGGTAAGCTACTACATTAGATAAAATCTATGTTGCTCCTTATTCCCTGGTCTGAATTGGGATTGTCTTCCAAACGATAACTAGGCCATTCACATACAAAGGTCTTTGTATTTTATTTCTACTTTTGGAAACATATCATCACTTCCAATGAAAGCTGCCTAAAACTAGTCAGAATAGATTCTTATTTCTTTGGGAAATATAGCAAATTTTCTTACGATGAAACCAAGCAGTCTGTCAGATAAACTTCAAAACCTCATTGACACAGATAGTGCAGCAAGTTATTGATAGTATTTTTCCATGAAAATATAATTAGAACTTACTAACTTTTCCTTATATAAAAAATTACATATCTGTCATTCATTCTCATTTTTTCTTCCCTCCCTTTATTAGGTTTAAATGTTCTAAGCTGTATGTTATTGTGCAAAAAAATTACTGTGGATAATATCTGTTAGTCCCACTGGCCTTGGGATGGTCAGTACACCAACTCGTGCTCTGATTATTGGAGGCAAAGTTGTACTTTCTACATTTATAAAACCGCTTTTCAAGATCACTTTTCTCGTTGTCCTCTCTCCCTCTGTGATTTTAGGATCACAGGATAGGTCAGGTTGGATGGGACCACAGGAGGTCTCTAGTCCAAGCTCCTGCTCAAAGCAGGGTCACCTTAAGGTCAAACATAGATGCTTAAGGTTTTTATCCAGCTGTGTCTTCAGCATCTCCAAGGCTGACCTTCTTCAAGTGTTGGAGTATCCTCCTGGGAACAAAGTTTACATCTGCTCTGGACAGTGCCTACAACAGGTACTAGTAGTACTTTCTCCCTGTAGAAGGTTTTCTCACATCCAAAAACATGCTCCCTCTGATTCTCTCCAGCAGGCACACCACTAACTCATGCAATTTCTCAAAGCACATTAACACACATATTGAGTCAACCTTCAGCTTCCCCATAATCCAATTGAACTGTTTTGTGCAAAGGAGGTCACTGAGGATACCTGAAATGTCATTATGGTCCTGATTACTAAAACCATCTGAAGTATTAGTATATTCATTCAAGATGTGAATATCTCAATTTAGGGTTACTGAAATAGCTTTTCCAGGTATGACCTTCAATACTGAATACTCCTAAGCTCACCGTCCCTTGCCTGGCGGAGTCGCTATGCAGCCAACATCCTGAGAGTCACAGTATGAGAAAGAACATTCATCTAGGGGTGATCTGGCTCTCCTTTGGTGTCCAGGATATTTAGATGAGACAAAAGATGTAAAGATTGTAATATCCATGTTTATGACCTTTCCTGTCACCTTCTGTCCAATGTCAATAAATGTCAGGTAACTTGAATTTCCTTCTTTCAGCTGGAGCTAAAATTCTTTTACTTGTTTCTCCGGCACTCCTCTACCCACTGTAATGGATTTGCTGAGATTGTTCTGAAGACTGGTGGCTGGCTAGTCCCTAGAAAAGGAGAATTAGACCTACTCAAACTGAAAGGAACTGGGAATACAGGTCTGATTCCTGAGGTCTTTTTACTGCTAGGCTATTAAAATGGAACAAAGAAAAAGGAACACTAAGTTCTTCCCAGGAAAAAATTTCTAACAATTCAATACAGAAAATATCTAGATAATATACTGCTTCTTCAAATTTGAAGACACTTCCTCTTCTTATGGTAGACAGCACAGCAATGTTCACTTTAGGAGTATGGATCATTCCATAAGGAATATGAATGTAAGATCTGCATCCAGATATCTGTGCTTTTCCGGCATGGGAAACAGACAAAAGTATTTTAAAACTTAATTTGGAAAAGACATATTTCTCTGCCTTTAAACCCGTGTTGTGCTTTTTCTCATTTTAAAGGACAGCAAAGTAAATTTTTTCTAAATTTCTGGAAATAATATAATAAGTCTTTGCTTTTACTGAGACTTAATTAGATAATTTAACATAACATTAACCTTACTATGAAGCTTTAAAAATTTTCATCTCCAAGTAGCTTTCCTGTTCAGATATATGAAAGCGCATCTAAACCAATAAAGCCTGATTCAGGAACGGATGGGCTCATTTGCATCCTGGCCAGAACATCAATCAATAGCTTTCATTTTGTTTAAAGGCCAGGGGCCAAATAAGAGTTTAAAAAGTCCTTGTAAAACCTTTGGGTAATTCTGAGATTGAATCTAATGAAAGATTAATGAATACAGGCATCCATTTCTAGCCCATCTATTTACATATGACTTCTACCTAAGTCCTGCTGAGTGGCAATCAAAGTGAATCAGTCTGTTTCTGCACATAGTGCTGACTAGCTAAGAATAGCTCCTGCTACCATAGCAGTCTTTTCTATGCCTGTACCATAAGTCAGAAAAGTCAGATACAGGAAGGAACAGTGAGTGCTCTCTCTGCTTATCACTCCTAAAAAATTTACCAGAATTTCCTCTATAAGCATCAGAATCACAGTAAATACTAGGTGTGGTAAATATCACCACATAATGGCTCCTACAAGCTACAGACATGGAGAGAAATTTCAACTGGCGAATGAGAACTGAATGCTCTTTAAATCATAAAACATATTTCCAAACAAAGTGCTGAGTGTATTTGGTTACATTATTCTTTTTGCAATGGTGATCACTAGATTGACTAACCTGAAGTTTTTTATTCTATGAAATAAATGCATCTAATTCATTCCACTTTTCCAATATGATTTGATCTGCAGAAAAAAACCACATATTTTCACTGTTGTTACTTTATTTACTTTTATAAAACACTTGATTTGCTTTCTTTTTAAGGGAGACTAAATATTCCTGGTCTGAAATTTTCTTGTAAGAATAGCGGATAAAGTTTTTGTTGGTTTTTTTTTTCATATGAAATGAGTTATTTTGATGAAAGATTTTATGTCCCACACAAAAGAATAAATTGTCTTTCTTCATCAAAGTTGCAAGATGTTTCTCCTAGTACTTAACTAAACTTAAGCTTCATGAGAATCCACCCCTAAATTTCCTCTGAATTAATTTTTTACTGTGGAAATGTTACTTTGAGACTCAGAAATTATGAGAATCCTTTGTTTCCTAGCCCATTTTTTCAAATAGTGATGTAATACTCTAACACAATGAAGTTATTTTTTAAAGTTACTTTTCTTACAGATGCTCCTTTTTCTTGTATGTTCAGAATTTATATATAAAATCAACAAATGTTCAGAGCTTACTAATTTTTTCTCCCCTTCTCCAGATAATTAGAGAATGCGTATTTGCTTTGTCCTGTTCTTTACCATATTATCGGAGAGTATCTGAACTATTTTCAGTCATTCTCTCTCTTTCAAGCCAGCTTCCAGTCACTCTTACCATCTGCGAATCACCACTCGGGACTGGGAGCTCCTGTTAGTTTTGCATCTACAAATCTTTCTATTGTTTCTAGGTGCTAATCAGAGAAGTGCTAATCAAAAGAGATGTTGAAGAAGTGATTTTACAGAGTTCTGTTCATTTTACTGGAAATTCTTTTAGTCGACTTTGGGATTAAATGTAAAAAGAATAAAAAATTCTCCCAAATATCTCCTGAATGTGATTAAAGATCTTGAAACAATCAATAGAAAGCTTTACTCATGCTGTATGTACAGAAATGAAAAGACATATTCTATTGCACCTCAGTAGAAAGGAAGAAGATTGAACTTGATTTAGACTTTTTTCTAATTGAATAATGGGCAATAAAAAACTCGTTTTTCCTTTGCTATCGATGTTAATAGCTTAATTTTTAATGTGAGTTATAGAAAATGTAAGGCATTTTACACCAGGCTCAAGAAAAAATACACTTTAATTGAGACATAAAATACAGATAGAGGAAATCTACAATAGCAGTGTACCAGTCCTAAAAATACCAAACCTTAGTAAAAAAAGCAGAACCACATTCAAGTTAATATCCTGATCCAAGCAGAATTTCAGAGTTAAGAGCACAAAGGAAATAATCACCACAAAGACAGTCTGCATCAAGAATTACCACTGGCTCAAAGAGCTCTCCTCTGAGCTTCCCTCTCAAGGTTGCACAGAAGAGTCAGGTCCCTAGGCAAGGGAAAGACTGCACCATCCTAAGAGGAATCGGAGTGTGGTAAGGTAAGACTGCACAGAGGAACCAATATGTGGTGGGTGAAGAGGTGAAGCAGCCATTGGGCAGATTCTTAATGAGATAATCAGGAGACCAGAATCCGACCAGGTCACTGGGAGCTGCAGAATGAGATGCATTATTCTGTGACTATCCACAAGGGGCCAAAAACCTATGGACTGATTCTGGCACTACTAAACTCTGTAAAGTACTGATTTGTGCAGCAAACAGGCAGCCAAGTCCCATTCGTTTCCATGGAAAAGCACCTCAGTATTTTTCCTTTGTGGAGAAACTGAATTAAACATATATAAAAGAATACAAATAAAATTCAATGTCCTTTGATAAAAATGGAGAAACTCTCAGTACAATCTTCCTTCTGACAGCTCATTGCAGCTATTCTCTTATTTTCTGAGAGCAGATCTTCTTAATGTGATTATGTAAAATTCCTAGAGCATTTTGTCATGACATGTAGACATTTATATCAATATGATACATATTTGAATTGTCTGAGGGAGCCACAAGGTCTAAAAAAGCATATTGTAGAAGGAAGTTTTGAAATCTGTGTGATTCTGACTAATTGATTTAACACTAACCTGTTTTACTCGAAAGCTCAAAGACAGCTACTTAATGTGCAAAACAAAAGAACACACAAATGCTCACCTCTAAAATACTCAAGTCCCCCAGATGCATAATTGAAGGGTGTCCAAAATGTTGCTCACGAGAAAAGTTTTGCTTCCCTGTGATCACAACTGTTTTCTCTGTGTAAGAAATTAAAGCAATCATAGGCTCGTTATCTCCAGCTCTTACTTGAGATCTTGTCATCTATGAGAGATAACACAACACAAACAAAAAGGCAGGTGTTTGACAAGATGATATGCTGGACCCTTGTCTGCTCTTTCCAACTACATTAGATTATCTAAAAGAAGATATCCCACAACTGTCTTCTTGCAGTTCTTGTTGCCTTTTGAAATTCTGACACGGCTCTGCTAGGATTACCTCCCTCATACATGGCGCCCGTTCACTTTATCCAGGAAATGAAGACTGGTGAATACATCACAGACTTTTACTGACAGAGAAGTTTTGCAATTAATTTTGAATAACAGCAGAAATATTTTAAATCCTCTTAGAAAATTACTTTGAAAGGCGAGCAACAAACTCGGTCAAAAGCTTTTCATGTCCTTTTACCCTTTTCTTTCAGATATTACCATTTACCTCCAAATGTTACATCATTTACCTCCAGACAAGACATTTTTCACCTAAGTGATTCCAGTAACTGAAATAAATAAGGTTTATGAAGATTATATTCTGTGAACCATGTAAATGAACTTACCCAAATTCAGAGCTCCACAATGTAGACATAAAATCTGACCTTGTTCTCCCACAGGCTTTTTTTAATCTGTGGAGAAAAAAATATTCGTCTCGCATGTTATTAATCTCATGTCAAAGTAGGCAACCAAAATAAATCAAATTAATTGGACTCTACATTGTCGTTTTTATCAATGATATAAAGGGATGTTAGGGAGACTACCTGAGATGTAGAATGCTACAAAGTAGACATTTAAAGTTAGATGAAATGAATCTCATCTCATCAGAAAATGAATTCTATAAAAAGTGGCTGTTTAAGAGCCAGTCTGTAGAAGAGGTTGTGACACCCAATATTTTACTATCTGATTTAATTCGATGAACCAATTATAACTTTACAGACTTCGGCAGTTCCTCTTTCAATTGTCAGTTCTAAAAAGCTTTTGTATTATAATTTATTTGCTAATCCAATAAAAATTATTGCACTTTGATCCCTATCCTCTTCTCCTCTCCTCCTCTGTAACTGAAAAGCTTCTGCTCTTTATTTCTTTTGGTCCTGCTCATTATATTAGCTTTTATATTACAGAATTCTGAAGTTGCTACATCAACATATGTGAAAAGTCATAAAAATTAGAAGTGTCAAGGAAGGAAAAAACCCACACCGATTTCTTAACAATTTTAAAAATGCTGCTAACTTTACAATCTTTAGTTTAAAAACGTAACATATTTTTGAGAAGTCATTAAATTCGGAGCCCTGGTTTCAGTCCTAATCAGTGGGATAGGCTGCGGCCAATTTAATAATGTTACTCGATACCATCTTGCATCATTGCCAGGGTGGGGGGAAGACACTTCCAAAAAGATGAGCTTTCTCTTCTGGGGCGAGAAATCGTGGCATGGTGGGGAAGAGTTGGTCAGTATTTGTAGCAGTTTTCCATGTAAATCGTTTCTTTGTCTTACACTTTTTGTTATTAATATTGTTGGATTTACAGTTAGTTTTCTTATCTCATTTCTGTTTCCAATAAATTGTTCTTATCTCAACCCGTGATTTGCACCTTTTGTGCTTCCAATTCTCAACCCCATCCTCAGAGCTGAAAAAGGGAGGGCAGGTGGGGGAACGAGCTAGTAAGCAGCATCTGGTTTGGGAGGGTCTCAGTGGGGGCACTGAATTGGGAAGTGCCGTTCCTAAACCGTGACAACGGTACACTCGGAATTTCATTTCAATTTAGCAACTAGAAGATACATTCTTACAAATATTTAATTAAAATGGTTTGTGAGTCAAACTTGAGGTGATTCTACTCCTCTCTAGCTCTGACTCTGTATTGACGGAATTGTTGCTATTGGGCCTGTGTTCGGCCCAGAGCAGCTTTTATCTCTGTAGCTCTGGAAATTTTACATGGAAATAAATGTGTTGCTGCAGTGGACAGTGGTGGATTGAGTCTTTTAAAGTCAGTTTTCATACTGAAGACAAAATGTAGTTTGGTGGTGTTATGCTATTACTTAGGGTCAACCTATAGTGAGTAAATGGAAATGTCTTCAGATGGCAATTAATTTCAACTACTTTAGGCACTCTCAATAGCATGGGATGAGCAGGGCATCAGCCAAAGATAGCTGTCTTTATTACTTTGGACAAAGTCTAGACAACCCTGCTACATGTTGCAGTTTTGAAAACTGAATTTGAGTGAGATAATCTTCTTATAAATCATTACAGGTTAATTTGGGTGGTATGCATGTTTGCAGACTTAACTACCGTCGTGAACTGATAAAAAAGTAAATGTACAATAATAGTTCATCTGTTTGAAAAATGAATTTAGCAGTAGCTGGCAAGTCATACACATACTGCCAGAAACTAGCATAGCAATTATTTATGTTTTTTTCTTAGACAAATGAAAATAGGTAACTGTGCTAACAATTAGCAAATGACCACTGAAGACTTTAGGAAGACAGTTGGTATTTTTAACTTTTTAATTGAGCAATAAATTAACCTTGTGGGACCTATACCAAGACCAAGGCTGGACTTTTCTGATTTTTCAGAGGAAAATACAGCACCTGCATAGGAAGGTAGGCCGTGAGACAAATGTACGCACTCAGCTTTGCAGGCTTCTGGCGCTGGCTACCAAGGTGGGGGAAACCTATGCCCCACTCCCAGCAATGCATGCAAAGATTTACACTCTGAACTTCACTGAATGAGTCTGCCATGGTCAGGGGCTCCTACTGGTTGGCCTAGTAAATCTCTACATGCCAGTGTCCTTTAGAATTCTTTCGGCTCTTCATTTACTGCCCATCCAAATGCGCTACTGTAGATTTCCAAATATTTTGTGTGTGTTTATCAAAATGAGCTAAAAACAGCTACCCTGGACTCCCTAGAAGAGGCCAGTGATAGAACTACTTTACTTAGTTTTATAAATGAATTATTGAAAGTTGGCTTTCGCTGTATGTAGTATGGATTATGAGTTATATTATGATTTATGAGTTATAATGTTGAATGTTATGATATTTTCCTAGGGAACGATAAAGAAAATAGTATATGTGAAATTGCTGAATGTTGTTGGGGTGGTCTGGTTGCGGGGGTTGGTTTTGTAGGGGTTTGGGGTTTGTATGTTTCACCTCGGTTCTGTGGGGTTCGCAGGGACCGGCTGCTACCGGCCAGCCTTCGGAGGCACCACCATAACAGGAATGGGACTCCAGCCAATGAGAGCCCTGATCGCCTCAGCCACAGAAAAGGGCGGGCTCCCAGGAGATGGACAAGGGGGCGGGGCTATGCAAAACTGCAAATACGGCTGGTGCAACCACGGGGATATCAAAGGCCGCAGCGCCGTTTTGTGATCGAGCCTCTGGCGCTTGGCCACTTTCCCAGCCCTGCCCCTTTTGCTTTGCCAATTTTTTATAGTTCTCAATAAATTTTTAAAAACTCGTTTCCGTATTGGATCTGGGTCGTTTATAACACTTAGGCACTCAATTTCCACAGGAAAGGGTAGACACTGTACATTTCTAAGGGTTCTGGGTTTGCTTCCCCAGAACAAACTTCTGGTAATCTACCAAGTTATGTTCCAGACAGCCAGAATTGCGGCTGGGAATATCTTTATAATGCTAATTCCACTGCTTTACTTTTCTCAAAACCATGTCCCCACTGATTCATGAAATGGTAATTCCCATATGGCTTATGATAACTGAGTTCCAGTTTCCCTCACAGGTATTTCATCTTTCATGGGAGATATTTTCAGAGAGAGTGTTACTACTGTACCTTCAGAGATGGAAAATCAGACTGATTTAATTCGTATTAGCATCACTGCATCACTCCTTTGATGATATCCTTAGTTATTTTAGAGACTGCACTCTCTAGTAAGTAAGCATTTATAACTGGATCTTCCACCTGATGGAAACAGGAATTTAATTTTTATTTTGCTGCCTCAAAAATGTCAAGCTTTATCCTTTCACAATCAACATGTATCCATAAACAGTGAGTGACTAAATATAGAGTCTGGGAACATTTGACTGCGTTTGTCACAGAGTTCATGGGAGCAAAGCCAATTGTTGTCTGCATGGATATACATCACAGTAACTAGGTGACTTCAGTATGAGTTTAGACAAGAAATCTCATCTCTGATGGGAGTTCAGAACCTGCAGAACCAGCCTGGAAACTCTTTGAATACCGGCAAAATCAGAGTCCAGGCCTTTCATAAAAATCTCACACATTTGAGTGAAAAAGTTTTAGAAAAATGAAATCCATGTCTAAAGGCAGAAAAAAATAACACAACAGCAATTTCCCTCCAACTTTGAGACAACACAGTTTGTCTTGAGGCACCCCTGGAGATTTCCATGATGAGTGGCATGCTTGGCTCCAGCAGCCTGGATGTGAGGCAGCTCAGTGACTTTCCCCTGCACCGCTGCACTTTTTAGCAGGACACCGAAGGTAAGTCATTGCGTATTTTGAACTCTCATAAGGTGATTGAGCAGAGTGTCAGGCAGAAATAAGAGGTAACTATGCCAGGCCTTGATTGCATAAATAAAGTAAGAGCTTTTTTGCCATTACAGAAGATGTTTAACTTTTTATAAATTTTTCAAAGATGCAATTTTGGAAGTCCATTAGTTCCACACAAACAAAATTCTTAATATTTTTCTTTTCATTACAATTATTTGTTCCATATCTGTAAAAGTCAGTACAATTGAAAGGAAAAAACACTGTGAAATAGTTTTGTTTTCCAGAGCCAGTCATTTCCCTACTACATTTACACTGCAGTAGTTTTACATTTATCTAACTATGTTTCAGTGAAGAGAGTTAATTATTGCCCCTTGAAGAAAGCATTGACCTCAGGTTTGCATTAGTCAATAGCTTGTTTTACAGAGAATTTAAAGATCTCACAAAATGTAGATCTCTGATTATTATTCATATGTGCACAACTCATAGAAATATAGATTCATTAAAGTGGTAAGTTCTCTTTTACACAATAAAGTATTTTTTTAACAGAGTTACTTTTTGCTAATTCAAGTGTTTACCCATATTAGTTTTCTCAAATACTTGATGCTCTGCACTCTCAACTTGAGTACTCAATGCATGATCTCACTAGAAAAAAATTGCAGAAACACCCATGAATGTTCACAGTTGCAATATTCTGATTTACAGCAGAGTTCAGGACCAAAGGAAATCAGTTTCATCTCCCTTCTGATTGGTTGTAATACCAGATATGTTTTCTCTTACCTCCAAAAGCTATTCTCAAGCCTAGATAATTTATTATGAGTTTCCAAATTTCATATTAAGATACTAGGTATTTGCAACTTATCATAGCAAATATTAAAGCTGATGGATGAATAAATAAGGTCTTCACCCGTGTGCAAGAGTGGCTATACAGCCTTTTGTGAGTGACTATGGGTCTTGACCATATATGAACAGTTACTGGTTTTTTCCGTTTTATCTTCTTATAGTTTGGATGGGTTCAGAATAGCAATAAAAAACATTAGTTGCACATTGAGCAACTAATTGCTATGTGCAATCTATTAGCCCATTACTGTAAACCCAAAACTGTTATATTAGATATTAGGACTTGAAACATATTTAAATAATCAATGTCATTAAAAATACTGAAATTGTCTATATAATATTTTCAGAAGGTTGTTACTATTTCAAGTTTTCATTGAGAAACATGAATGACTTCCCTAGAGAGACTTCAAAGATTAAAAGAAATTTTCGAAATGTAAACCCCATGATAATAACTTCTAAGTGGCAGTGCTGACTGCTGCAAGCTATGAGTCTGCATATGGATACTTGAAATTATATCCTACATCAAAGAACCTTACATGATGCATAATGGTGTTTAATGTTAAAAAAGTGATCTCCTTTAGAGCCTTAGAGCTGCTGTAAAGGCACAAAAGCTCAAAGAAATTCACACATTTCAGGGAGAGTAAAATGTAGAGTGATTTGTTAATTTAGAACATAAATAGCAGGGCTGCATTAGCTGCTTTCTGCAGTAGAGAAACTTTTCGCATTCTTTCTTGTAATACTGACTTTTGCTAACTTGCTGAAAGGGAAAGCTAGTGTTTGTAAATTCTTCTTGTGAAGCTGAGAAGTCCAGTCATAAGGAGTTACAGTTTCTTATTTCACTTTTTAAATATACTCTTCAGAGTATATAGTTTCAAAATTAGAGACTACCTGAAGAAACTTAGGTTGAAGACTTACTCCAAAGGCAACAGCCAAATTTTATTCATTTTATTTATTTTATTCATGACTGTTTTTATTTAGACAGCTTGTCCCATTTGTCTGCTCTGAAGCAGGACAGATTGTTTTAAATAAAAGTAATGGAGAATAAATGGAGTTAAAAGCTTCTGAGCAAAGCTCTGCCCTCAGAGAATTATTAGGTTAGTTCTCCTGAGGAATAAGGCTAAAGAAAAAAGGAAATTTGGCAGTTCCTCACAGAAACACTATTAAGATCACAATCACAAACTCTTTTTGTGCAAGAGATCAGCTTGACTAAATCTTCTGCTCTTCATTAACCTCAAACACAAAAAGGAAGCATGAAGAAATTGAAACTAGGTCAGTATATCAGGGACAAGGATAAAAGAACAGTGTAAGTATGTACGGACGAAGTTAGAAAAGCCAAGCCATGAAGTGTGGTGCAATCAGAAAAGACCACAAGGAGGAAAAAGAAGACATCTGTAAAGACATTACTAGCATGTGGAAAATCTAGTGGAGAGCTGATTCAGTAGTAAGTGGGAGGAAACTGTAGTCACAGATGTCACCAGAAAGGCAAGAATAGTCTTGTGTTGTTCCGTTTCATTGAGGCTCTAGCTGCAGTAAATTGCTAATGTGCAGCACTGGTTTAGTGATACTGAGGGCTCATAACACTGTACTCAGATGAGCGTGGCAGGAACAGCGTAAAACAATTCCTCTGCATGTCATCCTCTGTTCCAGGTCACTGTCCTTGCAGCAGGAACAGCGGAAAAGAAAAAAGCAGCTTCAGCTGCTTCAGTTAATGGTTTCACATCTTAATGCAAATGAATCTTCATATCTAGTTAATGAAATGATAGGGGTATGAAGGTAGAGTAAATACTGGAGTAGCCCTGGGTCCTTGTGTCTCAGTATTAATTCTTTTGAAGGGACTGCAAATAGTTCTTTAAACTGCCTAAGAAAAACAAGTTGTTTTCTGCTTTCTTTGGCAGCTCAGAGAAAAGTAAGATAACTCAAAATACTAGAAAGTGTAAATATAATGCTCAGTTTAATAAATAGGAAGGCATTGGGGGAGTAGAGGAAAAGAGAGAGACAGAGAAAGAGGAGACAGAAGAGAAAGACAGAAACAGAGAATTACAGACCAACCAGTTAAACTTAAGTTCCTGGAAAAACACTGGGACAAATAATCAAACTGTCTGTAAGCACACTGAAGATAACAAGTGGGATGAACAATAGCCAACAGGGATTTGTCAAGTACAAATTGTGCCAAATCAATCTAATTTTCTTCTATGAGAAGGTAACAGATTTTGTAAAGGGAAGGGAAGCAGAAGATGTAATATGTCTTGACTCTAATATAGCTTTTGAGTCTCATGCTGCGTTCTCATTAACAAGTTAGAAAATCGGGTCTGGAAGCAAATTCTATAGAATGATGCAAAAAAAAGAAAAAAAAATAGAAAACCACACTTTAGTTGTCATTAATCTATAGTCTAACAGAAAAATGCACTTACTGAAGTGGGATCTTTGGAAGAGTCTCCTTCATCCAAAAATGTTTGCTGTCTTCATTTCTATATGCACTAATATGAGGTGAAATTATTAACTGCTAAATAATACCCAAGAATCAGGTGCTGTAGAGCTGATTCCTTAAGGAAAGACCCAGGTAGGTGGATCAGAAGCTGAACACAAATTTTAAGTTAAATTTTAAGTCTTTATACCAATTTTTGTAGAAGTGGCTGAAGTGTCTGGATATATGTGATTGCATTGTCCAGTCTTTAGACACTTTAGTAGAATCTATTTCTGAACAGCATTAATTCCTTAGATTTTTAATGATCAGAGCCAAGGTGCTTCTATCTCCATGGTGTCTGCACCTTAAACACTAAGACGTGAACTTCAGATGTAAAACTCTATTAAAAAGGCTGTCCAAAGCCATCTTTTGATAAATTTTATTGCTAGTTTATGAAACATTCCAGTTTTCAAGGTTATAGTACTTTCTACTTGTAACAATTCAGTACTGGGACAGAGGTAAAATAATTTCCTCTTGCTGACAATCTTATCAGCAGTACCTTTTAACAACTAGTTTATTTAAGGTAACAGAAATTTCACCGAACTTTTGCTGACAGTGAATATATCTTGTGATCTGCTGTATCCTTTTCTACACAGAAAACTGATGTGTAACCAACAGATACAGCATTAGTTTCTGCAATTTTAATTTTTCCTTACTTGTCCTTTTTTTAATGTGAACTTTTAAGAGAAATCCCAGGGTGGACGTGCTAAAACTGCACATCTCTAGTGGATGAAAAGCTCTTTAATTTTGCTTTAGCCTGACTGCCAATGTCTTTTGTAATACAACTTTAAGTACTTATTTCATAAAATACCATATATCTATTTGAAACTGGTAGGCTTATTTTTCATAACTCATAAAACAAAGAACTAGAAGAATCCATTATAACAAAAAGTTTAATTCAGGATACAGTTTGCATGAAATTTTGTAATTCATATCACAGCTAGATTCAAAATTTTACGTTCCTGATGGTCCTTAGCCATGGCTACCACCTTTGTCATCCAGTTTGTTGATAGGTTTATTTAGTTCTGACTATTTGAAGGGCTCAGTTTGTAACTCTGAGCTCTGACGTACCCTGGATTACATGAAAAAGGCTGAAAACACCTAATTGGAGTTACACAGATTCCTGTGCTATACTGGTAATACAATAATTTGGTCAGTAGAGATGTTGTGTTCACTCAAGTATTCATTCTTTAATGTTCTGCCTGCTGCTGGCTTCCAGACAGTGTAAAGAACAGACCTTCACCTTGTTAGAAACAAAAGGACATTTGACTAAGTAGTTTTCAAACTATGACAAATTATATAAGATAGGCAAGAAAAGAGACACTGTTTTTGTCTTTAGTTGTTCTGGTTGGGTGGTTTATTTTGGGGGTTTTTGAGGGGGATTGTTTTTTTGTTAATGAGTCCTGCAGTTCCTTTTTGCTCTTCCATCTGTGTGGAGATAACCACAGGCAATTCCATCATGAAGCAAACAATATGTTTTTTATTTTGCACCTAGAATTTGAGTAAGGTGCCAGGACAGCTGTCCACTGGGAAAAAAAATTAAATTGACATTAGCAAACATAAGAAAAAGAAAAGCACAGAAGTTTTCCGGCTGTTTTTTTGGAAATAGGTGTTGCTTTTTAACTTCCTAATATCTCCACTGAAAGTAAATTTATAGGTGACACTTCTTTAGGTTTTGCCTTTCCCAGAAGCTAACCTTCAAATTTCATATTCAGCTACAACCTGTATATTGAAATGCTGGGAAGATGCTCATTGCTTTAACATCAGTGACAACCATGCTGTACAGATTCAGTACATTGAGTATTTGGTTTGTTGGTTGGGTGGGAAAAGCTGACTTCTGTATTTGCTACACAAATCTGTTGAAGATACGACTTCTTTGCAAGATGGCTCAGGTGCCATGTTTTGGAAAGAACAGAAACCAAATGAAGCATTTTAGCGTGTTATACAATATTGACCAGAGTCCTAATGTTTTGTAGTCGATTATGCCCTACCATTGAAACTTGAAAGGTCTTTTTTTCCTGCTTGATGGTATTGCTATCTGTAAGACAAAGGTTGTGGTGTCTTGTAACAGAAATTGAGAGGAACAGACTAATGAAAGCACCCTATCAGCAGAAATGGTGTTAGTATTAATGATCTAACTGAAATTATGTACAAACATTGAGTATGTACAATCATTTGTTTTCTAGGACAACTGCAACACTTTTTTTTGGTTTCTCTTCTCCTAAAACTGTATCATTATAGTCTATGAAAGCAAACATTTAAAGATACTGCTATCAAGCCAGGAGCACCTGACTAAGCTCTGAAATATGACCAAGCTACAAACTGATGTTCAAAGATTTCAAACATATAAACTATAAAATAAATTGCTGACTTTTCTTGTGATGTTTCCTGCCATTACATTTTTTGCTTCCTTTACAAAGTAAAATCCTTCATTCCTACATTTATTTCTCTCCAGGGAAAACAATGAGGCTTGCTGTGAAAAATACATTAAATCCAGTGTAAGGCATTTCAACACAAGATCTCAAATACTATGGTGACACTACAACTCTGATGTAGTATATAAGTGTAGCAATTCAGACTTCGTCCTGAATTTCTGACAGACTGACTCTTTCCTGCATCAGATATTCTCCATTTTTTAGTATAAATGGCATATTGCATCTTTTGCCTAATGTAACTGCAAGGCTGGCACATGCTCGTCTTATTTTAATGTATTCTTATACTAGGAAATGATGTAGTAATAGGTAAATTCGGTAATCAAATGGATCTAATAGGTATTTAGCTATATCACCCTAGACAAAGGTGGTCAGGTTTTACAGAGGTTTATTAAAATTAGGTGAAAAAGGGGTCAGTTTCTTGCCACATGCATTTTGCCACTGTTTATAATTCATTGCAGACAAAGGTCACTTCCAAGTTTTATGCTATTTAGTCACTTACTTAGGATCTCATTTTCTCTGTTGAGATCAAGTGAAACGCTCTTATGAATAAATCAATGGATCGAACATTTTGTCTCAGCAGTCTTCTTGTATTTCTGTTTAGTCACATGCATTTCAGCTGCTCTAATATGTTGAAAAGTATGACCAGAACAGAAGTAATTGTAGTCTGGAAAGCCCTTGCTCAGTCACTTACCAGAGGAAGGGGCATCCCAGTTTGACCCGAAAGTTCTCCAAATGCTTTGTACATGCCTGGGATGACTCTGTAGTGAGCAGCTGTGTTTCTATTTCTTGCCTGCATCTGATCAGTTTCCAGAAATGAAGCAGAGTGGCATGCAGGTTCCCAGCTGGGGGCTCCTGAGTTCAAAGCAGCCCTGGCACACTGACCAGAGGTAGGTGCGGCTGCACAGCCAGGCACACCAGGAATACATCAACAGGATTGTCTGTGGTGTGATGCAAAACTCACAAAATAGTAAAGCATCAGCTGCAGGGATTATTCCCTTTCCACAGAGGAAAGCAGTGCCTCAGGAGGGGTGCAATGTCAAGTGGTAATAACAACAAGGCTTAAAGCATCCTCAGTCTCCTAGGTAATTTGTGTTTTGCCGTCACAGGAAGGGTCCCCCAATGCCCCAGTTTGATGTCTGATTAATCCACCTGTGACGTGCTAAGGTAAGTCTTAATGTTTTGGTATCTTTGCAGTGAAAACATACAATTCTGGATGAAGCTGATAAGAACCAGAACTGGGTTAAGGAGGCCATACATCATGGGAAGCTCTTAAGCGTACGCACTGAGCTTCCTTACTCTCGTGCATTCCAGTTATCTAGCCTGGAAGAGAGGGTGAGATATGCAGGATTGAACCTGATTGCTTGCAAGTTTGTCGCCATATATGCTAAGAACTGAGCCCTAGGGTAAAACATTACTGTATCCTGCTTATAAAACGAAAAAGGAAACAACAGAAGAATTGGAAGTTTTCTTTGTGAATATAGATGAAAATATAAGAGATCAAGGGAATATAGTATTTACTACTGACTGTTTACTATGTTGTGTTCAGGACACAACAAAAATTAAGCTGGGAATTATTTAATAGCTGTGAGACATGCAATAAAATATTTGTCAAACAAAAATGTATGTCATTTTTATGAAGATACCAGTTTTTTCATTATCTAGCATACCTCACTAGCTTATTACTTTGCTTTTGTGAATGCATCTTCCCAAAAAAATGCAGATTTTTTTTCTCCTTTTTTTAAATCATTTTTTATTACAATTCATCATGAAATACCTAGAGATGGAAACTTTGAAGATTAAAAGCAGGTTTACTTTAAATAATGAATAAAATTATTGAATAATATTTCTGGTTTATATATTTACATGTTTTTGGTATATGAAAATTTGTTCAGATTTGTTATCCAGCAATAAAAGTCCAATAATTCAAATGGGGATATAATCCTTCTTTATTGACCTAAAAAACAACTTCACATACTGTTCATGGCTATACCTGCAGTATAATCTAGACATAGGCAAAACAGATTTGCTGTCACTTGTGACTCCTGGTAACAATTCAGCCATTGTTGGAGTAGCTCATCCTACTGCTCAGTCTGTGTCCCTTCTTCAGAGATTGTTTAAAAAACCTTCCCCATTCATAACTCCTTCACATGCAGATGGTTGTGCAGCCAAAAGATGGGCTTTGGCTGCACAACCAAAAGTGTCCTGGAAAAGAAGGGGTGGGGGGAATAGATATGTTTTCTCTGCCGTAAAATATTTAATACCCTTTTGTTTTGTTGTATTGGAAGTGCAGGTAGTAGCAAGAGGATGGGAATGAGAAGCTGAACTGACAGTGTGGATGAGGCATCCCCTCTGCTGAGGCAGACCTGAGTGCCACTCTTTCTGTGATTGGAGATACAGCTCCGTGAGTACTGACTTTAATGGCATAGTTGAGTTTGTGCTGATAGATGAAATGATCCCTGAAAAAGAATTCCCAAGTACCCCTCCTTCGGTGGGATTATTTTGGAATTCCTTTGTTTTAAAAGATTTGGTTTATTCACGCAACGATCTCAAACAGAGCCTACTGACACAGATAGGAAAGGCAGAAATCAGCAGGTAGGGTCAGTTCGGGGCTGTGCTATTAATAGAAGAGGTTGGTTTGAATTACATCCAGAAATGTAAACCAGAATTAAGTCCTCCCCAAACCAGTGTGGCTTAGTACTTCAAACCCTAAATTCTGGAATCAGGACCTCTTGTGGAGAACAGGTAGGACTGGTTCTTGAACTTTAGTCACACAGGTATTTGACAGGTGATCACTGATATATTCTAGCACCTGTGCATACCAAGAATTGTTTCTGATTCCACAGTAGGGTAAATTTGCCCCTAATTAGGTGAGTTTCCCTACAGAAGCTAAAGGAAAAACGCCCATCTTAGAAAGTGATTTGATACTGAGCTTTATTAAGTACTAAGACATTTTCTTTCAGCTCTTTTTCTTTCACAGGCATCTAAGAAACACATATGCATGCAAACGTGCTGGCACAGGAAAATGAAGACCATGGAAAGAGGAGACAGGAGAATGGGGTGAAAAAACACAAAGAATGCTTTTCTGTAGATCATCCAGGAGATATTCAGATCACTTTACCTGTGCTGAAACACTAGTCTTAAGGAGTCTCCAGGTGAGCTCTGGCTGTTTTGGAGATTGCTATTGCCAGCTGATATCCTGCTGCTCTTCTTGAGGAGCCACTTGCCACACATAGCACAGCTGGCAGAAAGGACCACATGCCCAGACTTCAGCCCCATCCTTTGCAACCCATACTACTTTGAACTGACTCAGATTTAGGCTTGTACTTGCACACCAGGCTGAGCTATGCAGCAGCTGTAGGGGAGCTGGTGTGTGCTGGCTGCTGACAGGTACAGCCAGCTCAGGGACACTAACAGAGAGGCAGGTGGATGGCAGAATGTCAGTAAGTACCCGAGGAGCCCTGGAAACACTCTGATTATTCCGTCTGGAGGTACCTTAATATAACTTAATTTTAGGTCTATTCAACCCTATATCTTTACCGATTTCATTAAAGCAGAAGATAAACTCTACATACAATTTTTCTGTTGGCTTAATTCCCCACCTCATTCCTTTACTTGTTTTCATCAGTACTTTGATTCTCCTCCTACCACCTTTCTTCCAGCTAACTGTTCCTTTTTTTAAAATATTTTTGCACCTATCCAAGAGATTTAACAGACAATATCCATCTTCACGTGACGTGGATTTGTAAGTACAAGTGCTGTGAATATAAAGGGGACAAATACTACATTAGCCTAGGTGGCAAGGAAAGAAAAACCTACGGAAAATATCTGTGATTGCCCTGCAAAGATTCATAGTTACTTTAAGACAGTTGGTTCAGTCAGTGTATTTCAGCAAATGTGGGCTATTTCAGTTCACTGTTGCATATTTTATATCAAGTGACCTGCCAAATGTCATGAAGAGGTGAACAGGGACTAGAGAAATCAGTCAAGGTGATGGATGAGATGCAGTCTTGATTGTTTATTCAAATCATTCCCACAACGATTGAGTCTTACTGATTGCAGACAGCATTTTGTCACAATCATTAGGAGAGGGCAAAGGTGACAGGAATTTAATGGCCAAATTAGAGTCATTGAGCAGTGCCGAGTATGACAATATTTCTAAACTCTGAAGCAGAAGACTGTTATCAGTCACCAGCAACATTCAGAACTTTCTCTAAACTATTAGTTTCTCTGTTTTGTTTGTCTGTTTGTTTTTCTCTTCAAAGTTCATACCATTTCCACATGTATTCCAGAGAGTTTCTTCAGTAGCTCCCAGTTTCCCTCCAGGACTTTTCTCTTGAAAGAAACATGGATTCCCACTATTCCCACCCATGCCCCTTTAAATATTTGAACAAATCTTCCAAACACATCATTGCACCCTCCCCTCCTTCCTTGTTATGTTGGTCATGATGTTGGTGTGAGAAAAGCAGCCAGGAGAAGGGAGTAGGGCAGGGTGATCCTGCAAGGTGATGTCCTGCAGCCAGGTCCGCACTACCCTTGCCTTCAGAGGGAATAAGGTTTATACAAACTCCAACACATTTTTACAAAATCACACATTTCTTTTTCATCTTTAAGAATGCTTCCATTGTGTTTGGTTTGAAGAGAAAGGAGAGTTTGAAGGACACAGGGACTGTGAAAAGAACATATTTTTTCCAAGTACCCTAGGTTTTGTCGTTTCTTTTTCCTCCAGAAACCCTGTTGTTTAGGTCGGTATCGTATTAAACATGTTGATTTATCTCTTGAAGGATGATAAGCAGCTCATACTTGCATTCCTAATCCAAACAAAGTATATGATCCACTATACAAAATGATACAAATCCTTCTTGCCTGGTAAAAATTGAAATGTTTAAAAAATAACTTTCCACCTTCTTTGAAAGAAAATATCAGTGTGGTCCACAGACTCTTTCAACAGCATCAGACTGTAAGCAGTTCAAAGGTATTGAAATGTCGTCATCCGTTAGACATTGATTAACATAAAATGTTGCTGACAATTAAAAACGTACTTTTGTCACATTATAAAATAATGGAAAAAATACACCTAATTAATTTTGTGGAAATTAGTGAGATTTAGTCAAGAAATTTAAAAGATCATAACATTAGAAAGACCTCAAAACATATTAATGATCTTCTTAATTTAAGATCTTGTGGTGAAAAAATCAAATAAAAAGTTTATACAGAATGAAAACACAGCAAGAAGAGAAGGAGAAGAATTTCTAACCATAGATATATTCAGTCCCATTGAGAAACAGATCTATGAGTGCATCAGACTAGATGGTAGACTGAAATATGATTAAAAAATTTCTGTTGTCATAAATAATTTCTAGAAAAATTGCCTTTACCCCATCTTTTAAAGTGGCTCAAGTTAACATTTATTTTTGATTAAACAAGGGCAATTATTCTCCCAAGTTCACTTTAGTGGCAGATGTTTATTGTGAGGCAGGCTGATATTGTACTTTGGCCACTACTATCTTGGAGTTTCTGCTATGACTCAAGAATTCAAAATTTAAAAATTAATGTTTAGAAGGATGTACTTGTGTGTATTATTTGACCAGAAAATCACTGGGAGTTGCTGGCTTTGTGCAACTGGAAAACAGATGACATCAGAGTCCATAAGCTGGAACATTTGCAGCACAGTTCAGAAGAACTGCTGACATTATCAGGATTTGTCCAGCTTGAGAAGTACTGCATAAAAATCTCACCAGTCAGAAAAGACAAATTCAAAATGAGAGATGTATTGAGATACGTCCTTTTTGATAATGAGTGGATATATTTTCCTATGACCGCACCCAAAGCAATTTGGGCTTTTTGTCTTAAATACAGCTAAGCTGACATGATTTCTTTGTATACACTTAGGAGATTTACTGCAAGTGAGTTAAAATTACTAAACTAAACAATTTTTGTAACCATAACTGGCAACAATTACTCCAATTGTATATTTGGATTTCAAATTAAAGATTTCTAATTTTCAGAGAAGTAGGATTCTATACCATTTTCCAAAGACCTCCTGAAGACAAAAGACTTTTCCCTTTAATGATACGTTTTACAAAATACATTGCAAAATTCATTTACTTAAGTTAATGAGGCATAGAATCTGGTAGCCCACTCTAGTCTACCTGTTTTCAAGAAAATCCATCTTCAATGGTGAATGCTGTGATGTTAAAATTGACTGGATTAGACCTTGAGGACCAATTTGAAGTAGTGAAAGTCCATACTATCTCCAAAGTTGTTAGTAGGACAAGTTTTCTGTGACAGGAAACTCATCTTCTAGGATTTCCCAAAGCTACTGAGCTTCAGGAGTAGGGAGATGCATCTTCAGCTTCAGCTTGCTCCTCTCTCTTCTTTATATCCAAATCTTTATTTTGAACTGGCTCACAAAAAAAAGTATGATTCAAACTTTTCTTTATACAAAATGTAAAATTTTAACCATGTTCCGTATTTATTTCTCTGCTATGCAGTCTAGAAGCCCTCCAGTTCCTTGCTTGGCTGGTCTTTAAATAGCATATGGTCATGACTTTGATAAGTTGCCCTTTATGTGGACAGGAGTGGGATTTATCCAAGCATTAGTTAAGATCTTTTATCTCTGTGATATATAAATTTAACTCCACTTTCTGCTTAAAAATAGCTTTAACGTTTTACAGAAAAGTTTACAGGTTATTTTCAGGTTTGTATCTAAAATTGTATTTCAATCCTGATGTTAAAAGGCGTTGCAGGGATTGAAAAGGCTCCTGTAGAGTTCTTAGTGATTACTCTCTTTGCAAGGTGTGGAAATAAATGTGAATACTGAGGGTGAGAAGAGGCTTCCAGGCTCTTCATTATTACACGTTTCATGAGTTTTTATTCTCTCAGACGACCTTAGAAACATGATAAAGAGAGCTCAGAAAATACTGATTTGCATTATGCTCACTAGCGATGACGAAGTCGAGTTAATGCAGAATCAGGTTTGGCAAGCTAAATCTTGATGTGGTCTGAAGTAAAACACTAGCTCTTCTTCCTTGTCTTTTATTTGGCTAATCAAAGACAGAGAAATATAACCTTATTGTGAAGCTTTATTTTGTAAGCCATAGGGGAGCACCTAAATGTGACAGCAAGTAGCAATAATTGTCTAAATAATGCACCAACTTGTAAATACTACCTCTCTTATTTCACATAATGGAATTCAGCATACTTGCACCACTAACTATTAACTACTATATTGAGTTAGGAACAAAGTAAAAATCACATATGTTGCTGAACTCTTACTATGTCTCAGAGATCCCACTGTGAGAGTCTAAATTGCACTTCATGCACAATTTCAGGAAAATTCACAGCCAAATAACTAGAATGCCAGAAGTAAAATAAACAAAGTAACAGTGAAATGAAAATATCACCTGCAGTAAAAGTGACACCAGTTATTTTGTAAAGGCAATTATTTGAGTATCTTTATATCATACATCATATGAATGAGAATAGTGTTCCAGTGTTCCAGCATAATATGGAAAACACCCACTGCAGACTTTTGCTCATTTCCATCCAAGCATCATTAAAATAGAAACACAAAACAGAACAAAGAAGTTTCTCTTGAGCTACTCATAATCTGGCTTTGCCTCTTCATGCCCTTAATGTGAAGACATTTATTTGAGAGTTTATGTGCATCATACCTGTTCAGCTGTATTTCAGCAACAACAGGATCATATTACAATACAATAACTACAATAAAAGAAGATTAAAGGCTGCTGAACTGTTTATGCTAATGATGTTTTTATTATGAGTAATGAACTGTTTCCTTTTCCTGTTCCACCTTATTTTTTATAAAATGTATTGTACTATTGGTAAGATTGCTTCTACGAGAAAATAAATTCCATTTAGTAGGGGGAGTTGTTTATTTAGTCCGTTTTTAAACATTCTCTGAAGTCTGAGTTTGAAGCACATGGTTCAGATTCTTATGTATTGTACTTGAACAGATCAAAGAGATCTCATCCAGGATCCATGAAGAGCCTGGGGATTTATCATAGTAAAAATATCTGACTCAAGTTTTCCCAGATGATTTACCACAGCTGATATATTTACTAATCTCTTCCTTTTGTCCGTGTGATTTGTCTAGTGACCACACCATTTGGATCTTTTCACTCAGTTCTCAGAAGTGTGTGTTAAGAAATCCATTCTGAATCCCTTCTAAATTGGCAACAATTCATACACAGAATTCACCTGTCACACATGTGATTAACACTGAATTGTTTATTTTAACCATCACCATTTGTGGTACATGATTGGTGTTTGTCGGTTCATAGTCTACAAATATGTACAGGTCATGAGAGCCTTGGGAAAAAAAAAGACATATTCTAGATACATGTTTTTGCATTCATGTTAAAATAAATTTCTGGATGCATGAGCACAAATCTGAAGAATCTGTTAGTTCTCCTACTATTTAAGACTTTTAACACTTTCTGCTAAATGAAACTATTTATATCAGAGATTTTATTTGTAGATTTCTACATTCCTCAAACAGTTCTGCTCAGTATGTGCTAACACTGAATTATATATGAGAAAAAGTTGTATATGAAAAAGATATGAATTTTATATGAAAAAAGAATTTATACTGCAGGGTTCTAGGAGCAACAGACCTGGTGAAGGATCTGGGCTACCAGTCCTGTGAGGAACAGCTGAGGGAGCTGGGGGTGTTGAGTCTGGAGAAATGGAGGCTCAGGGGACTCCTTATCACTCTGTACAACTACCGGACAGGAGGTTGTGGTGAAATGGGAGTTGGTCTCTCCTCCAAAGTAACAAGTGATAGGATGATGGAAATGGCCTAAAGTTACACCAGGAAAGGTTTACATTGGATATTAGAAAAAAATTTCTTCAAGCATTGGAACAGGCATCGCAGGGAAGTGGTATTTATTCCTGGTATTTAAAAACATGCAGACATGGTGCTTAGGTATGTAGTTCAGTGATGGACTTGACCATGTTAGATTAATGGCTGGATTTGATTGTAAATATATTTTCCATCTGTAAGATTCCATGATAATCTGGTCAGAGGGTACAGAGAAGACAGAGCCAGACTCTTGGAGGTGCAGCAATGGGACAAGAAAAGGACATCAGTTAGAGCCCTGATATCAGTTGTATATTAATTTTTTTAATCATTGGGATAGCCAAATACAGAGACAGACCATGCCAAGACATTATGGCATCTCCACCCTTGGAATTGTTCAAGGCTCAACTAGAAAAGTTGACTTGGTTAGGTCTGCACTGAGCAGGGAATTAGACCAGTTGATTTCATGAGCTCTGGTCCAGTCTGAGCTACTCTGTGATCTGTGTTCACTTGAAAGACTTTCAGGACCCATTTCCTTTACGCAAGTGCCTATTTGAACAAAACTTATGAAAAGGTAGTTATCTCTAAATGTTTTTCCTCTATCAAACTGTGTTGAAATTAGCCAAGAGGCTGAGCAAAGGCTTTTGGAGAGTGATTGCATAAATCATGTTCCACAAAAAAACCAAGCAAAAATGTAGTTAATCAAATGCTGGCATGTAGTTCTTTAGAATAGCCCTATCCAGGTTATATTTAACTTTCTTCCATCTGAAAAAGTAAAAGATTCAGAGAACAAAGCATCATTGTTGAGAACATTAATTTTGGACTCTCCTAGCTGGGCCCCAATCAAAGCTTTCTTTGTTAGGTAGTAAAACCTTCTCATTCTCTTACAAAGCCAAAGCACTGTAGAAACAAAGGCTGCACATAAGGGGATAAAGAGACCAAAAACCCAGCTGACTTCCTTAGTGCAGCTTCAGAACAAACTACAGATCGGATTCACAGGTGGTGTCAAGCATCCCAAATCACCTCACTGTCAGGTGAGCATCTTGTCCTGTACACAAAGTTAAACAATAAAACCTATTCATAGAAGAAAAAAATTAATATGATAGGTTGGAAATACATTTTGGCAAAACTTCTTTGTTGTACATATACATTATCACAGCTTTAACCCCTGGAAGTCCTTGTACATTTGAGCCTAGTCTTTTGCCTGTGGTAGGTCACATAATCCTTTCATATAGGTATTCAAGGGCTTGATGCTTCAGCCTCTGCCTCACCATGCTTCAAAGTCATCACACGTCTCAACATGGATGACAGCATAAATCTGTTTCTGTCTGACTCCTGCTGCAGAGACCAGTCGAGGAATTTGAGCTGTGTAGCAAAAGGTCTGTAATCAGAGCAGTGAGGCACGCTCCCTCACCAGGACAGAGCAGCTCCAGGCCACACAGCAGATACCCTCCTGTGCTTCGGTGGTGTTTTGTAGATGCATTTCATTACTCTGGTAGCCCATCTGCTGAACGGCTGGGTATTGGCCACCTTAGCTTCATACACAGAAGGGTGTTACTGTCAGTGTCAGGCTTCTGGTAAGACAAGAAGTATTCAAGAGGAGACAAAGGCCAAATTTGTCCTTATTTTTCACCCCCTTTTTCTTTCCAATTAGATTACTTACACAGTTCAGTAGTAGTTTTATATTATTAACAATATTAAACTCTGTACCTGATAAGACAAAGGGCAATTCCATTTACATAAGTGAGAGGCTTAGTGCAGATGCCTCCTTTTTACCAAATCCAGCCTTCATTCATCATGGTGTAAGGAGAAATCAGTATTCTTTCACCGTGACATTTCAGCATAAGAAATCTGTATGCACTTTATGTTTTAAAAGCTGATGAAGAAACTTGATGATAAAATGATCAACAAACATAGATATAATAATCATGAAACTGAAAGGGGACATTTAAGTCAAAGAACCATTTCTGTGTATTTTGAGTCACATAGCTGTCAAACTTCTACATAAAGCACTTAAAGGCTGATTTTGCTAACCCCAAGCTGGACTCAGGTTTTCACTGAGTGTCTATTTAGAAAACAACACACTTGGTACTGCTGTAGTAGGAGCCTCTGTGCTCTGCACTTCATCACTGTTATATGTATGAAGCAGTTGCAGGCTTTAATTTTAGTTTTTCTGAAAGACTCAGAATTCTTTAACTTCAAAATAAAAACCTTGAAGAAAAAAAACATTCAATATGTTTATTAACATGTATATTTCAGTAACTATTGCTGTTTCATCAATACCAATACCAGTCTTCCATATACTGTCCCTTATCCCGTAGTTAAGCTCTCTGAGTGGCTGATTGCATGGAAAACCTCATCAATAAAGACCATCAGCGAGATTTCTGATAGAAAATGGGAAATAGAGTTGCCTCCAAATGCATGAAGGTTTTTTTTATTTAAACAAGAGCAAAAAATAGAGATACTTTTCTCTGATAAGTCAGTTTTTTAGGAGAGCTGACATTCACTGCCAAGTAAGTGCTGTGAGTTGAACCAGAAGACAGAAGGGAAGACGGACATTTACTAAGTTTGATTGTTTCCAGAAAGTGATTTAGAAAAGGGACTGTCTGAGTCCAAACTAGCTCCTGACTCAGGAGCTTATGTGGAACAGGAGAAATCAACCTGCAAGTTCCAACTCAGCTGTAAATTGCTGATGTTGGGAGTCTTTTAGGCAATTTGGCTTCACTCGCCTCCTTGTTATTGCAGATCGCATTGCATTCAAGTGTGCACATATATGTGTCTACTAATGTCTTGATGAGAGGAAGAGAGCAACTTTATTTTCAGGGTTTAAAAGGGTGCATTTTTTACTGCACAGTTATCAGTCATGTTCGCTATGGCATAAAAAAGGTGTGAAGAAAGTTCAGAAGCACTCATCGTTGCTTTCACTCTAATGCAGAAGAGCAGAACTTGTTGAATGCATTTGGGCACTCAGTCCCACCGCTAAAATGGCAGCTGCCTCCACTCAGGAGGCCCCTAGGGCTTAAAGTCTGCAGTGATCATTCAAGAAGCTAACATGCCATTACAGAGAACAAGCTGGGATAGAGCCATGCCAAGTCAGTTATTATTCTAGAGTGGTTGTTTCCTGTTCACTCTAATCTCAGTGTAGAATCACTAATAGACTTCATGGCAAGAACTCCATTTATGCATTAGATTTTGTGTGGTAGTCAAAATAACATTTAAGGATAGAAAATGTCATATGAGAATTGTTTGATATTCTTAGAGGAGTGAAGTGAGGAAGGCAATGAAGAGCTTTGACCCCTCTCGATTATATGAGCGAGGATACTGGGTTGTTAGCTTTTCCACTGAGACATTATGATTTCAGAAGTGCTGGTAATTGTCAATAAACAGAAGACAAGAAAAAGTCTTATATTTTTCTCCTATAAAAAAGGCCCAATAACAATTCATATGAAAGGAGAAGATAAGATTTCTGTTAAATCTATAGGTGAATCTGCAGAAGGAAAATATAAGCTAACATTCATGTACAAAAGTCCCTAGAATGGAGTCTGGTAATCCAAGCATCCACAATTCATCTGGACACATAGAAGGAACAAGTTCAGTAAGGATCATTTTATATCTGTCACACATCAGGTTTTCTAAACCTTTGCAAGTGCTATTTCAGACTTCACAGATAAGTATTGCTTGTTCTTGCTGTAATGTGGGTTGAATGAAAGGTGATTTCAGGCTAAAGAAAAATTTCAAAGCAAACCACCAACATCAAGGCATCATTTCTGTGCAGTGGAAATTCTTGTAACCACAATCTGCATTGCTCCTGTAACACCTGTCACTTCGGCTCTCAGAGAACAGATTGGCATGAGGGGACAACTTGCAGGCTGGCATATTAGAAGTCCTACATGGAGAGGCAAATCAGATCACCTAAAATAAATATCTGTAACTGGTCAGCGGACTATTTCGTTGTACTCCCCAGACTCTTATTTTCATTGACTAGAGAGAGAGCTTGCGTGCTTTGCAGACATAGAAACAAATTGCATCCAAGATGTGCATGACACAGATGCTCTGAGCTGACAGAACAAGCAAAGTTCAAGAAGCAGCTCTCTTTCAGCAGCCAGCATTTGCTAAAAAATCTTTCAGGCACTGGCAAACTGCTTTGTGATGAATATCAGTAAAGTCCAAGGGCCCTAAGTGACTGTAAAAGTGCAAACAAGCACATGCTTATGTAAATTAAATATGTCACAAAAAGCCTGGAGCTGGTGGTGACCGAGTCTTTTAAAGAAACCGAAGCAGTTTACTGACTTCAGCACTGCTGGGTCTGAGCCAGCCAGCCTTCCCTTCTAGAAGGGTGCACCAGTGTGACTGCAGTGCCACCGTAACACTACTCTGCTTCTCTGAACTTCGGTTTTGTGTTTCTGCCTGGCACCGCACCGCACAATACGGGCACGTCAGTTCAGAGACCTTTAACTCCTCTGTGATTTATAAGCATGCTCTGTGTTTCTGCCAGAAAGTGGGCACCAAAAAGTCTAAAGTAGGAAAATTTGAGCAGCCAATTCAACCACAGCCAAACTAGGAGATGATTTTCCTATGTGAGGAGGGTACATCTGATGTACTGAAGAATGCAGGGCAGGAGAAGCCAGTATTTGCCCAATCGTCCTATTATAGCCAACAGCCCCAGAATTAGAACGAATGACAGAAGGGGTGATTTGTATCCATGTAGTGAACTGTCCAGCTGAATAAGAAAAGTGCTTTGTACGAGAACATAGTTAATTTTCTGTTACTGAGATTTTACTGCATTGCTAAAGACATTTAAATATCCATTTAAACAAAGATGAAACTTCCTCTCCCCTTCTTGAAACCATCTGACTACTGAATAAAAGAGGAGCATTTCCTCCTTTTTTCCCCTGAGACTGATATCTAGGCCAATTCTCTCTTGGCACTGTAGAGGTTCCTCAGCATGAGCATCAATTCCCCTCCGTCTCCACTGTGCAACCTTTTTGACTGGATGAGTCACTGCGCACATCCATGCATCCAGGCTGCAAATGACTCTCCTCACAAGTCTTGGGAGAGGGCTGTATGCAGCAGCCACTCTGTTTCTGACCCTGTGCAATATGTCACACAGTCTGTAGGTATTCCAGATCTACTAATCAGATAGAGAAAGTTTCCTGTTGCAAGAGAAGACTAGAGGTTTTGCAAAAAGCGCTGTATTTAAAGTGCATATACAATGAATTCTAAAGCTTCCTATAAAGTGCAAGCACAACAGCATAAATATAGAATGGCTACCTGATACACAACACATTCCTTCCATTCTCGTGACAGATTGATAGAGTATGGGTAGAGTAGACAAACCCTAAGGGAAATGGTTTCTACAAACAAACTAGTCTTGTCACTGACAGATTTTCTGCTGTACTATTAGATAATCTTGGAACAGGGTAAGACTGAACATCTCATATTCTCGGTGGGAGGTTGCTTAGAATTTAGGTGTCTTGATACTGGTCTCCTGCCCTTGTGATTCTAGCTCGAAGTGTCTGGCTTGCATTGCACAGACATTACTGTAGAATAAATTATATATTTCCAGGTACAAGCGTTTCAAAACTTAATTCTCAGGCTAACAGCAGTCACTGTGTCACCACTTGTTTCTCCCAACAGCTTTTGAATATATTGTCAAATTTCAGCTTAGCTTGATTTTGAGAAGTAGTGGCCACAGAATTAAAGTTCCTATAAATTTTGAAATATGTTGTAGTTGGTGAGATTTAGGAAAAGCCTTCATCATATGCAAATTTCTAAGAGAAAAAGAGTGTCTTTAAACATAGCAAATTCAGAGTATGCAGCCAAGCAGAAGGTAAATCCAAAGAAAATGAAACTTTTGTTGTTCTGTTGGTAATACCATTACTTATTCTGCAGGACAAAATGCCAGGCTACTGACATGACACTGTTGAGGACAGACATGGCAGGAGTCTGAAAATGTTGTCTAGCAAGTAACAAGATCCTCCTGATGGGAGGAGTTGGATATTTGATGTGTTTGAATGTAGTAGTTCATATCAATTCACCATGGTACGTACCAAGTTTTTTAATACAAAAAGCAGAGTCAAATGCTGCGTTCCAGTTCCAGCCAAACTCCTATTTACTTTGACAACTGAAAGAGAGAAGATTTAGTTCTTGTGTGGTCTAATGCTATTTAAGTAGGATGTTGTGCCGCTTTCTCACAAGCCAGAATGATCATTTGAACACAAAAGTAGAAATAATGGTCAGCTTATCTGCAGAAACCAAAGAAAGAATTTTGGGGGAAAAAAAAAAAAAAAAAAAAGGAGAGAGAAAAACAAGGAAGTGATTCAAAACACCAGTTCAGAGAAGAATTTTTTGCCAAACAAAATGCTCGTACTTTAAGGACAATGAAAACACCTCCTATTTATGCTTGATCCTTCTGGTATTAACCCCAGCAGCTGCCAGACTAGGACATGAATGCAATATATGGGGAAATTTGAAGTTATGATGCATTTTTTTTTACACTGTGCACATAAAGGTGCTGACCCATAGTAGGATCGTTACTTTCATTGAGATTTCAGCAACATGTTTTCTTTTTAGCTTAGGATCCCAGAGCAGAGCTATTGAGGGACGGCAGATCCCAGTGCTGCCTGCTAATTAGGAGCCCTACAAATGTAGGTCACAAAAACAAAAGCAATGCTTTTCCGGGAGAAGACAAACGTGTGATTTGTGAATGAAAAGCCAGGAAGTTTTAAAAGTGAAACAGAAGTAAATTCAATCAGGCTCTTCTTACAAATGAAAGCAGTGAAAACTCTTGGCTTTTAGCACTTGAAGAGTAGAGAAAATGTTATTAACCCTTTGTTCTTCCAGACAAACTGAAACTGCAGCCAATTAACATTACAAATATATTTTCCTGTGCTTATCAGAGTGAGAAGTTTGTTTTACCAATATCAAACCGTCACAGAGCCAACCATTATATAGAAGCAGTAGGAAAAAAGAGGTATAATAGTCTCCTGTTTCCCTAGTTGACATTAAACTACACTTTGCTAAGTACTGCTGTAGTCTGGCTTCCTCATTCAGTACCAGACACACTTCAAACCCGTCACTGATTATTTAAATTCTTCCAATTTGTTTTAATTGTGGAATATGTTTTTAGGTTGTTTAAGCACTTTCACATGTGAAGATCCTTCACTGGGGGAAAGGTTTGTTTTTAATCAAAATAATAATGTCTCCATTATGTGACTTCTGAAGATGCAATTATTCTCCCTTTTAGAGAGACTGATAAGGTGCCTGATTATACAGCCTCACAAATAATAAAAAGGATTATAGAAAAGAGTTTACAGCAGCGTGGCTCTAATCCACACATGCTGAATAACTGCCTGTTATGAAAAATTTGACATTCTATCTTTCCCCTTACTGAAGTCGATGTAAGGGTCTTTTCCCTTACGTAATTTATATGTAGACAGATTTACCAAGCCATGACTTCCTTCCCAGCAAATAACATTTCTAACCATGATGAATGTCATGGCTAAGTAGCAAGGCACAGTAGGATGTGAGTTCGTTCTGCAATAACAATGCACTTGAATGAGAATTTAGGGTATCTAAGTCAGAGACACCTCCTGAACTCTTTCTTTTTGCTGAGCACAATTTTTTTGCAAATATCCATTCAGTAAAATTTTTTTTCACCTTCCTAAACTCAATGAATTCTTTCTTTTTGTCATTTTAGCAAAGTGGCAGAGAACAGAATTCTAAAAATGCTAATACTCTCATTGCTCTTTTCCACAAGCCTAGCATTAAGAAGTTGTTCTGAATTCCTTTCCCTCATCTGTTTAATTGCAAAATGTGATTTTAAATTATAACTATGAAAAGGCTTTGATAGGTCTGTCACAGAGACTACAGTAATCCCCCCCCCAACAGTTACCTCAATAGCTTAAAATATTCACAGTCAGATTATCATCTATCTTATCAATATACAAAAAGAAAAACTTGGCAACTAGATCTTTAAATTCCAAAGCCCACCATTTCTTAATCTTTTTATTTTCCATTAAAACACTGTTTTAACAGCCAAATTATTTCATAGTCCTTTCTGGAGCCCCGTATTTATGGGTTGCAACACAAGACAACTGGATTTTGTTCTGTGCTACACCGCAGCTTCTGATCTTGGGAAAACTTCCAAATCCCACAAATTAGTACTTAAATTCTCCCTAAGTCTGAAATTGTGGCTTTCAAACCCCACTGCTCAACTGCTGCCAACCCTGGGGGCATGTGCTCAGACTGAGCCATTATCTCCCAAGACCTAAGCCATAACCATGAAATTGGGCTCTGTACAAAATGCAGTAGAAGATACATGGGGTTTTTTAACTGATCCAAAGGAGATAATTTACTTTTTTTAGTATTTCATTTGATTAGAGCCCTCATCCTGTGAAAAAGTACCTCATTCCCTAAAAATGCTGAAGTACAGTATTCTTACAGAAATGGCTAGTATCTTGTCCATTATCCCTATCAAATGGCCTAAGAAATTCCTGTGGACCATAGGGAGGCACATGTTCACTTCTCAGTAATTATGCATCTGTAGAATATTCCCTGTTACACCCACAGGATTTGTCTTTATAAAGAGCCTGTATTCTGCCAACAGGATATACTCAATACTTTCCTTCATGTTTTAAGAGTCAAACCTATAATATCGTCTTTTGATTTGATTCTGATTGTAATATACAGATAAATGTTTGAGACACTGTGAAATCACAAACAGCCCTACTCACAGATTTCTTCCAAAGAAAGCAGCAAATGATTATCATGTGCAGGTCAGGAGCACCATCATAAAAAGGAACTGGGGATATAAATAAAAGTCCACTAGATAAAACAGAAAGGTGGAATTAAGCGAAGAATCTAATATTTCAGAAGTGTTTACTGTAGTACAAATATATATATATACTCTAACCCCAAAACCAAAGTTGTTTTGCAAAGATGTGGGATATATAGAACAATTAGTTGCTTAATGAAATTAAACTTCACTGTTTTAAGAAATTTACTTTTTGATAGTGAATAATGCTATAGGCCTGTAGATAATGTGGTAAACAGTAAGGATTATTTTTGCCTTCTGACTTTAAAATGGGAGCAAAATTATTTTCAAGTATTAACAAAAACAGGGAACTATAGATCCTTAAATTATAGGAATGTTATGCAAATAAAGACCTAATGTTATAAGACTAATACAGAAGATACTTTCATTTCCAGAGGAAAAATCTAAGGAAAAAAAATAGAACAAAAAAATCTCTTCATAATATAGTGCAACACAGCAGAGTACTGAGGAGGAAAAATAACTCTGCTTGGAGTTTTGGGGCATTTTAACTGTGTCATGAGTCTTGAAACAAAGTAAGAGGTTTCAAATGAGAAACAAGGATCAGAAATAATTTTGAAGTATTAAAGTACAGCGGTAGCATCTTTCAAGTTTTTCTCTGGAAATTTTCACAATTCATTCTAGCAAAAGTATTTATCCTTAGAAGTTTGACCTTATTTTTCGTTCACCTTTTCTCCTCCACATTCTCATTTTTTTCTCAGACCAGACCAAGGAAAATGTTACCCATTTTCCCTCCCAGATGCTCACCCATCTTTCTCCTATCCTTTGCTTTGATCTGTTGCTAACCTCTTCAATCATTGCTTAACCACAGAGCTGCTATTTCTTTTGAACTCTAAGTTGAAAATAAACCGATGTACAGATTGGACTTTGCTGAATCTCTTGCTTTGTTAGAGATTAATTTTGGATCTTCTGGTAGTCTGACTTTTTGCTTTTTCTTCTTAGGTTTCAATCAGGATCGGATCTCTTATGAGAGAAACCCTTAAAAATGTAAGCTTATAACTGATTTAGACCTAAGTAAAGGATGAAAAGACATTTTTTCTTTATTACTGTGTTTCAGAATACTTCAAAGCTTTATTTTTATGTGATGAAACATTTTAACTTCTGTATTGTAATTCCACAAGCTAACATCCTCTGCATGAGGTAAAAGATGCCTATCAACATCTCTGAAATATTCTCATTGCCCTTAAACCATGAGCACCCTTCCCAAAGTTTCCTCATTCCACTGTTCAAAACCCCTCAAGAGGCTGAGACAAGAGTATAGTTTCCAGAAGTGAAGTATTTAAATCTTTTTACTGTCAACAGCAGACAAATTAGAATTACATCTGTCATTTAATTGTCAGAATTGTGGGAAAAAAAACTGCCTCAAAAAGATTATTTCTTTTCCATCTTCCTTTATTCTTCACCCTCACTGACCAATGCAATATTTGGTAGTTTATTCTTGTCATAGGTATATAAGGGTTTGTTTCTTAATGTCTCTTTATTTGTTTCTTGTCTCGTTCAGTTGTCCCTTGGTTTCCAATTCAGGAACTGTCTCTTTCAAGGAATTTTTTTAAGCACAAATTACGCATAAACTAATTAAATTCCATTCGAAATATGTGCTAGTAATTCCTCCAGCCACTCTGGTATTCTAACATTGACTGTTGTACTAAGCCTGAACATTTCTTCCTATATTACAAGGATATACCATTTTCTTTTTTTAATTTGATGTCCTTATTTAAATATGTCATCCAGACGGAGACCACATTATTTCTATAAAGCAGAAGATTAAGCTGAATTATACAAGTATTGCAAGTTTCTTAAAAAAACAGGTGTAAAAACATAAAGTGAATAATATAATAATATAGGTAAATAATAAAAAAACCCTAAAACTCAAAAGAAATTTTTTAAGTATCAAACCACATAGTTTCTGGTAATTTCAGTGTCACAATAATTTTCTCATCTACACATGCAAAATGACTGCAACCTCACCTTGTACCCTGCCCAGATATTTTCTATTACAGTTGAAAATTGTCTATTACACTATGCTATCCTAGTAACTCAAACTTTTAATCACTTCTTAAACTTATAAAGAGATGATTCCATTAAACTGGGTAAGGATGTCTTTCCTAGTGTCAGCTGAAGATTATGTTGTTAAAATTTCTTTAATGTGATGCCCATATTGACATCTTCTCAAGAAGAGATTAGGAAGCTTAAAGGATCATTCTTTTGGAGTTCCTACCATTTCTACCATTGACCTAACCTTGTTCACATTATTGATTGTAATTTCTTTTTATATTTTTTTTTCACCCAATTAAATATAGTTCACTTAAGATGCCATTTGTATATAAATGTTTTTTGTAAGGGAGTCTCTTGTCATAGGCCTTTTAAAATCGTCCTTTTTAATTCTACAACAGAACGCCAAAGGAAAGCTTTTTGATACATCTAATTCATTTGCTTCATTACTTTCTTCCTTACCAAATGTTAAGGGAGCATTTTTATTAAAGTTTTTTCACACTCTAGCCACATGTAGAGCAGTTCTTTTACCTGTAAACATTTACAGATACCTCGTCACAGAAGTCAAAGGAGCATTTTTACTGAATGCTAATCAGTGAGCTACCTTCACAGGATGATGAGCTGTTATGCTAGATGTTTAGTTAATTCCACTCTTAATAAATAAATAAATGTCCCCAAATGCATGAACTCTTAAGCATGACTATGTGTCCGCGTGTCTAAACAATTATACCACTTTCTCCAGATAAAAATTTCTCATGAGCAACAGTTTTCCTATACAAAGAGTCCTTCAGGCCTTGTATTGGTAAATAATTAAGAAATAAGAACCGTGATAATTTAGCTCTGTTTGATGGATATATTCCTTTGATACCACAGCAGAATTGTACTGTCATTTCATAGACCAAGTATATATTAGCCTTTAACCTTCTGTGAAAAAAACCCCAAAAAACATACCCTTGAATGGCTATGTTTGTCAAAGTCTGAAAAGTTACTAGATTCTCCTGAGAAAAGTATGTCAGTTCCTACACAGTTTTATGTCACCGTACACATGGTAGACTTTTCGGTGAGAAACAAAAGGAGGATTCCTCTGCTGACAGGTACTAGCCATTAAGTCTCCAAACAGGGAAGAGTAGGTGCTAATATATTTTATGAAGAGGCAGCCAAATATCTCAGGTCAGAATATGAGTGAATCTCAATTCCAGCTAGCAAAGCATTTAGAAATTTTCTCTGTCACCTCATGTCCCTTCTCTATAGCACGTTTGGCTTACCTCTCACAAAGATATTGAATAAAATGAAAATATAGAGAGAAATTACATCTAGACATTCAGTCCAAAAATTTCCTCTGCTCTTACCCCAGAGACCCTGAACTAGGCAGCTGAAGAAATCCTACTTGCATGTGTGGACTGTCCTCTACTTAGAATCCCTGTTTTAGCTATAATGTTTTCATGTTCCTGTGAAGCTTTTCCCACTCCACCATTAAATCTGCTTTTCCAGAAATGGTCTGTCTTGGCTTCAGTCTTTTACCCTGGTATTTGACAATTGACTCCTTAATTACATTTGTTAGAGTAGCTGGTGGATTTTTAACTTCTGAATTGCTGTAGTATTGGATCTCATTAAGTCAAGGTGCAAGGTCAGTAAATGCTCTCCTTGACTTGATATCAAACAAGAATTGAGTACATACATTTAAATAAAATACAAGAGGTTTTTTATATGTCCACATAGCTCCATGATCTTGGTGTATGAAACCTGTGCTGCTGAAGCCTGATAAAGGGGATGAGGACATGAGCCACTGAGAGTACCTCTGTATAAGGAAACTTACATATGGTAAAGGTGTTGCGACCCTGGTTCCAGAATGACTCACGTACTGAAAAATGAGTGATTTTTAGAATCTCTGTGCTTTGGGATGGACTTTCCATTGCACTGGACCAATGTTATGCTGATCTGAGGACAAAGGAATCTTTACTGGCCTGGCACTAATATAAGGGTGCAAAAAAAAAAAAGAAATATAAAAGAAGGGACTATGCAAATCTTATAACTGTCACAGACACAAGAGAAGTGAGAACATATTGCAAACCAGAGTCCTCATAGGCAGAAACAGGAAAAAAAAGCCCAACAAGTACTGAAACCAGCCAACCTAACCACCAAATTGTACCTTAATATTAGCAAAGAATATAGACAATTCAGCTGTTCAAAATAAGTCATGCAGTAAATCTGTCTAGACTGTATCACTGTTTGGATCTCATGCCATTTTTCCTACACAGGAAGAAAGGTACAGCACTACAGGCCATGAGATAACTGTCACAAGAATAGATCAGGAATACACTCAGACAGCTAATAGACAGGAAATGACAAGTTGCTCTCCCTAATTTTGCTGCAGTCCACAGGGTTTCAGGTAGATTACCTCCCCTTCATCCTTTCAGAGGTGGTCACATTGTGCTGTAATAATCCCAAAGAAATACAAGTCCATGCCATTTCTGATAAATTTCCTGACCCTAATTTGCTAGATTAGCTAATCAGAAAATACCTTATAACTTGTGGCCATTTAAAACTAACATAACTCCTAATTAAAATATAGAAAACCAGAAAAGAACCAAAATGTTTTCAAGCATCTCAAGAGTGAAAGCATCTACTACTGAAGTGTTTATCAAAATGATTTAATTTTTTAGAGGTCTCATAAAAAAGGTGCAATAATTTTAACCAAAAAAAAAAAAAAAAAAAAAATTGTTCATCCAGCTGTAATAATTTCAAAATCAGGATTCATTGCATGCTTAAGTATCTCATGTAAATCTGAGAAATTAAATAGTCACTTCTGAATACCTTGATCTATCTTTTGACAGCCAGTGATTGGTGCACTTCAGTAGCCTAAATAAGTATTAAGATTCTATGTGAAGCCCAAGATGCCATGTTTAACATGAGAGTCTTTCACATATTGGTGCATTCCATCCTATAAAATGATTCTTATCTCCTGTGCAAGTGCTTTAAAGTGCCATTGGAATTGGTGAACCAAAAGCAGTCAATATACTTTGAGGTGTCCACCATGTTAAGGATATAAAATCTTGTAATATATATCTATTAGTATCAGCATTTCTCTTTGAGGCTCACATGATTTCAGGGCAGTAGCAAGTCTCTCCCATCTCTTTTCTCAGATTTGTTTGCAGAGAATAAAAATAAATCTTTAAGATAACTACAGACGTTATATTTACTTGCAAAGAAACAGCTTAGATGGGGCCATGTTTTAAATTTGGCATTAGCTCTAGACTTGACTCAGAGTTACTGCAAGAACTTTGCTTACAGGGATGACAGCGAATGATTCACTCAGTGCTGTTTTGTTGATCCAGCTGTAGGGCTGAATTAGACAACAGGCTTCCAGAAAGACAGAAAAATATAATTTTACAGCAGACAGAGAGTGACATGCCTTGGATCCACCAAGATGACTCACATGCTTGCAGTGAGAAGTAGCCCTTGTCTTAGTCACTTGACAAATTAGCAATGATTGATCAAGCATAAAAAAGGCTGGAATGACTATAGCAAAATATATCCCAAATAAAACAGAAGTCCTTCCAAAAATACTTGTGAGTTTTTTAATATATTCATATTTGTTATGGTTCATTCAACCTGTACCCTGCCACTGCTGTACCTGCTTGTCAGAGAATGTTACTGCAATAAAAGATAGCAAAAATTTCATTTTAAAGTAATATTCGTAAGGATTCAAACATGTTTGACTTCAAATTTTTGTGTCAGATTTAGGTCTAGAAATTACTCAGAAAACTGCTTATTATATTAACCAACCTTTTTCAATTTTATTTTGTGCCGCACCTGTTCTTGTATCTTCTCCCTGGTCTTAATATATTGAATATATTAGAAATGTGTGAAAGTGTTCATCATGACGTCTTGTTCATCTTGCGAGCATCTATCAAAACAAGCAAACAAATTAAACAATAGCAAATAGCAACATATGCGAGGTTTCTATACCTGTGGCTGAAAGCCACTACCCTGATGATTTCTGTGACCAGAAAACAGTTCAGAGGTCAGGTCAGGATCAATCCATAGAGATAACAAGACTGGAAGAAGGGAGTTGAAAGTGGGGGAGGTGGAAATTATTGCATTTTTTAGAGAGATAAACAAGAGGAAACTACAATCTATTCATAGCTACAGGCAGATGGTTTCATGCCCAAGAAGAGAAAAATCAGCTCTCTTTGTCAGGAAATATATATACTGTGAATTATTCACTCAGCTCAAGTAATAAGTGGGGTCAGGGTAGAAAAAACAATACACTGACTTTTTTCCTTACAAAAAGGCAAGAATGTGAATGGCTAGTGCAGGTATTCATTTGAACTGTTACCCCAAGCCCAGGGGCCAGCTGCCTGCCTCTCTGATTATGTTTCATTCACACTCCTCATGTCCCCAGTACCATGTCTGTAGTTCTCAGACTGCTAGCACCCAGGTCCTGTCTAAGCCTTGGAGTTGCTTAAAATCAATTTATTCCCCTGTTTCAGTGCACAAAGTTCCTAAGGACTGGCATATCACTTACTCAGAGATGCGTTGATTGAGGGTATAAAGCTTCTACACTCCAGTGCAAGCTGATAAAAGGCACGAGGCAGCTAAACCTACCCTAACTTCTTAGAGAAGTGTGATCCATTAGACATGCTCAGGTCATGCACCAACTTCCACACAACAGTCTAACAGAATAGACTAACATTTACAATGTGGGAAAGCCACACTTTTGACTCTTTTTGGCCTGTGGTAGTTTTGAATTTGCAGATCCCATTTTTGAGAAGGTGTTCTTCCTGCAAGGCTGTGGAGTAGCTGAAGATGAAGACTAATCCCTACCCCTGGAGATATCAAAGGTGTGATGCTGAGCAGAAGGGAAAGTGAGACTTAGGGCACTGGAGCAAGACTGATCCACATAGGGATTTAGTCCAGGAAAGGTACAGTAGAACCTGTAGCGATTTTTAGTAGCATAAATTCTGGTTCAAAGAGTGGGTTATACTAAAGGACTCTAGGACTCTGAAGATAGGGAACCAACACTTTCTGAAAACTTTCCTCATTCACATTTTCTATGAATTTGTAAATATCATGGCCACTGTTGATATTTACATGGTTTTTGACACTTTGTCTACTGACTGAGTGTGCTGTTACCTATTGTAGCCTGTTATCCAGATGCC
Organism: Vireo altiloquus; assembly: GCA_013396875.1. NCBI lineage: Eukaryota > Metazoa > Chordata > Aves > Passeriformes > Vireonidae > Vireo > Vireo altiloquus. Next base: position 237,686 of record VZRF01013937.1, on the reverse strand, counting down.
ATTATCATAATTCATTATCTAGTTCTTGATTAAATCAACTACTCCTATAAGCACAGGGCAAAAAGCAGTTTTTCCTAGAGAAGCTCAGAAGAAATAAAAGGTGTGAAGAGAAATGGTGGAGCCTGGCTCGGTGGCGTGCTGAGGGCTCAGCAGGAATGCTGACATGGGAACCCCAAGACTGTGCCTCTCAATCTGGTATTTCAGTGCCTAGCATACATTTCTTCATTTCTATTTCCATGGTTATGAACATTGTACAAAGATGTGCATTTTCAAACTTTACAAATCATAATTTGTGTGTTTTTCTTCATCTGTGGTCCTGAAGGACCTGTTTAGTATTTCAAAAATGGGAATGGTGAACTGTTTTAGTTTGGGGTTGTTTTTTTGATTTTTTTTTTCATTAACTTTGCTAGAGATAGTTGCATGGTGTATTATCTATTGTCTCAGAAGCTGGACAAAGTACTTGTAACACTGGATGAGTGTGTGTGGGGCTATATAAAGATTTTATGCTACTTGCATTATATTCCCATATAGACTTAAATTCTGGACTTTGAAGTGTCTTTTCTGTAATATTTATTAGAATTAGTGCAGTGACAGCTAGCAGGATTTAAAGTATATAACTTGAGTTTTGGACATTGAAATCACATTTGTGACCACATCCCAAAGGCCTGAAGAGGGAAATGCTGGACTTGGGACATAATTGATTTCCAGCATATTTTATAAGAAAAATCTGTTCATGGCTAATGTACATTTATTCTTTTCTGCTTTTTAACGTACATGAAAATACCATCTATTCTCATTTAAAACATACCAGACTCTAGTGAACCAGACATTTGGAGCTTATACAAGCCAGCTACTGTTTGACCTAGTTTCATTACAAGCCTGAAACTGCCCATTACACACTTAATGATGAGTAAGATGAAAAATTGAATTCAATCTACCTTGCAAGACTTGAAAAACCATCCAGACAAATCTCATCCAAGAAAAGCAGCTCAAATTAATATGCCAGATTGTGAACTCCAGTGTCTGAGGGAGGAGCTGACTCTCATTTTTTCTGCCCCTTCCACAGGTGCAACCTCTCACTATGTCCCAGCTGTGGGGCAGGTGAGGTTGTACCTAAGGTCACCTCCGCTAAATTCATCAGCACCTTCCTGTCAGAGTACACAGCTTTTCAGTCACCTTTCAAAGAGCAGCAGCAGCATCAGAGGGGCTGTCATGCCCAGGCTAACAAGCTCTGCTTTCTCAGCAATGACTATTGACTTGGGCTTAATATTTCACCCACCATGATTGCTGTTTTCGAGGATAACTCAGACTCATTACTTACTGCAGCCTGTGATCTACATAGGTATACACTTAGATATGAAATAGTACATTTAACTGCATGAGACCAAAGTCTCTCTTTCACCAACATAAAGAAATAAAAGCCCAACCCTTCAGATTCTTCTTAGCTGTCACTTTGTGATGGAAATTTGCCTAAAGTCTTGTTTAAAACACTGAACAAATCAGGGTCTATCACTGATGAGAACAGAGAGTGATCCTCGATTTGCACTAGTATGATTGAGCAGAATTTGTTCTGGAGTGTCAAAGAGGATGGCAATGAATTAAGCAGTGTGACCAGTTTAAAAGAAAGATGCTCATTTGTGTGAATAGAAAACCATCACAGCAGAAAAATGCCAGCATTTACTGGAATACATCAGCTATTCCCATTAACATAGTAACTAACCATTTCTGGATAATATGATTCATGGCTAAACAGAATACTGAAAAATGATATATTCCATCCACATGACTAAATTACAGTTCTTCCCTATCTTTATCAGCCTATCTCTGCTGATATTTTATTGAATATTTTTACCAGGAACAGTGAAAAAGGTAAAGTTGTTTTGTATACAATAACATATGCATACAGGAGTTTCACTGATCCTATATGTAAATAAATAAAATAAAAATGAGAAAAACCAAACCAAACCTTTAGTTTCAGAGATATTCTCCAAAATAAGTGATTTCTAACACTGCTGTTTTTGAACAGAGCTATTCCAGACCGACTTTGAAAATCCCAGTCAAAGCACATAGTTTTGCAGTAGACTCATCTGGATAGTTTCTTAGCCAAAACAATTTCAACAAAAAGGCTGGTTCCAGACATACCGTGTTAAATAACCTCTGAATTGGCAAAGAGTGATGCATACATTCCATCTGAGAGTCTGCTACGAGTCCGGTCAGTTGAGGTAATGTAAGTTCAGTTTCACAGCTAGAAACTAGAACAGCTTTTTCAGCAAATTGTCAAAACAGTCCTTTTGTGCCTTCAGTGTTGAAGTACATATTAGAATCTGAGTAGATAGAGTGATGTACTATTTCAGACTTTTTAAACTTTTAAAAAGAAAACAGAAAAGTGGGATGAGTGGTTACAGTGAAAGCAGAAATAAATGTGAGTGTGTAATTTTATTGGCAGACAGGAGTATATGGTCATCATCAAACAAGATCCTGGTTTTTTCCTCAATTATGTCATAGTTCACTGTAATTTTACTTGCTCTGTGGGAGCTATTCACAGACAAGAATTAAAGCAGTCTGCAAACTATAAAGATGGGAGAAGTCCTCATCTCTTCCACCTAAATTATTTTTTTCCTTCTCACGGCCTTTTCCCTCATAACTGTGACATGTTTCTGCTTACCTATAGTTTGAAAGCCATTTATATAGGCTGGATAGAGGTGGATGGAGAAGTGCCAGGAGGGTGCAGAGCTGTGAGCAAAGCAGGAGGGGTGGCCATGGCTCCTGGCAGCCCCTGCCCAGGCAGAAGGAGGGAGGGCAGGGGCTGAAAGGCAGGGATCTGGCCCAGCATCCTCGTCCTCTCCCATCAGGATCTTTCTCTATGTATTTCCTCTTAGAAAATACTCCACAACTCTATCTTTCCCACCTTCATGTTTTAATTTTTTAAAATAACCTATCCTGGGCTCTGTTATATTCAGTGTGGCCACAAAATTTGCCTTAATATTAGTAGTTTATCAAACTTCTGAAACAAAGAAAGAAACTTGCATTGCCTACCACAACATTCAGTTAATATCTGCAAAAGCTTGTGTTAATATCTCCTACCACATGTTCCTTTTTCCAGCATGATTCAGGGCCAATCCAATTTTTATTTAATGTTCTTCTGTAGACCAGTTTTCTTGGATCCTTGAAGAACTAGAAGGCTTGAGTACAAATACAATGCAATAATACATATGCAAATATGCAACATTAGCTTTGGCAGCCAAGAAAACAAACCCCATCCTGGGGTGCATCAAGCACAGCATAAACAGCTAGTGAAAAGCAGTAATTATCCCTCTGTATTTAGTGTTGGTGCAGCCTCACTTTGTATCTTGCATGCAGTTCTGGGCATCAAAGAGGAGACATGACACTTTTCTTCCAGTTCACCCACAAAAATCTTCAGTTGAACTAGTGAGTTTCTTTAGTCTTTTCATTTAAAAAAAACCCAATCTATACAGAGAAAGAGTATTTCAGAAAACATAATGATATAAAGAATCTTTGCATCACTGATAACTAAATTTCACCTGCTTCTAATGATTCTTGAAGTTGGGTCCAGAGAGGGGCATACAACCAAAAGGACAGATTGCCTACTTGTCAAAAGATTTTTCCACAGGGTTTGAAGTGTGCACAAAGAATGAATGAAGAGAATGAGGAAGAGCTCTGGTGCACAGATTGATACAGATATTTTATTCCAAGTGAATCTCAAGGGCAGTGCATGCAGAACACTGATTTGGCTTCATGTAGTTTGAGTGAATTCAAACTAGCATAACTTGCATGGTGTAGGTAGAATGTCTACTACTGTGAAAGCCTATCTCTGTGCCTCTAAAAGCAGGACAGGCCTCAGTTCACATCTTGCCTACTTCTTCCAGGGTTAATAGGTCATTCCTTTAGCACTGATTTAATTTCTTTGAGGTATCAAAATCAACTCTTCTTTTTACAAAGCCTCATATCAAAAAAATTAAAAGTGGCTGGGTCTAACTCGGACAAAACTTTGAGCATTATTGAAAAGAGCAGAAAAAGGGCTGTAAATTACATGTGATGAGTGCTGGTTCTTCAGTGGCTCATGCATTGTTTAGGGTCAAAATCTGAAAAAAAAATATTTACAGCCGTTGATATCATTCATCAGATTTAAGCTTCCAGAAATATTAGTACGTTCAATTTGGAGTGATATATTTTATGCTCTTTACAGATCTAGGATAATTTACATGCTCAGTAGTCTGTAAATCTTTCAAATGCAAAATGTAACGTGGCTCAGTTTATACTCCTCATTTAGAGTCTGTTTTTAGTGATACAAAGAATAGTTTCAGTATGTCCTAAGTGTCATTCTAATGCCCTTCAGAAATAATACCTGCATGATAGTAGATATTAGAAACATTTTGGATGTTTTGGTTTGTACAAAGCCTTTCAGCTCACCACGAAAATGGGAGAGACAAAAGCATTTAAATTTAAGTGAAATTCATATAAGGGGAAAAGGGTCCATAATGGTCTAAACCCATATACATCCTCCATCCTTCCCTGACTGCTGTGTTTTCTTTATTAAATTGTAAACTCTTAGGGACTGTCCCTCAACAAATTAATGCATTGACCAGAATGTTAGAGATCAACCTTGTTAGGGACTCTAGATGCTAATGTAATACAAATTATGTAAATAAGTGTGACTTCTTTTGTAGTCCTTAATCTAGGAATGTCACATTAAAAAATTAATCACTGAATAAATCTACAAGCATTTGTGGCAGCAAAAGAGAGTCTAAGACTTTCTTTATGGGTAATCACCCTTTGTGTTGGCAGATAAAAGTGCACCTTTCTCCTTTGTTTTCCCTGTGGTTGCACAAATCCTTCACTCTCCTCTGTGAAGTAGCCCAGCCTCTGTGGAAAGCCACCTCATGGTGGTGTCCACCACAGTAGGAGCAATAGACTCACTCCCTTCAAGATGGAGAGTATGTAGGATGGTGATCGAACTGGTTTGCTCCCATAGGGATGGTGAATAATTATTTCTGAATGAAAATAGTAACTTTTAGGTTTTCCTCATCCAGCGTGTCAGGCACACTCTGAACATGCCTGATAGTTCACCTAGGAAAGTTGGGACACATTCAGGTACTTCCCTAGACATCTCTGAACTGCTTAGCCAGAAAGTAGGTGCCCAAATGCACAAACTGGGACAAGCCCAGGCAGGCAGAGGGTGGACTTGGAGCTCCAAAGTGGGCTGAATTCAGGTACCTCTACAGAAGCCACCCAGACTGCTCTCTGATGCTTCAGCTCTGCAGTGTTGTCTTATTGCCAGCCTTGACACAAAATCAGTAACCTGAACCTTGGTGTGGACCCCCAGTTTCTTTGCTGTTCTTGCTGTGAATATATTGTAGTAAAACTAGACCTCTGAATCAGCTGAGCTGGAAGAACAGAGAAGATCTGCATGCAATATGGATCCACAAGCTAATACCAAGGCTGTCTGAGTAATGGAAACATTGGGTAAATGCTTCTGGAGTGCTTTACCACTTCTCAGTCCATATAAACCATAAACAGCATGTGTCTAGCATACAGTTTCCTGAATAGAGCAATATATTCCCACTGTCCTTGAAAATTGTTACATTTAAGATGGCTTTCTTCAGCTCTCCGTGTTCTGAACTAGATGTCAAAGTTTCTGGCACTCCATCAAACCAAATAATCTATTTCCAAAGTAACAGCTCATTTAGCATTAAAATTGGCACTTAAGGATTGATATAAAATGTAAATTAAATGTAGGATATGAGTAAATGAGGCTACTTGTATACTTCAATTTTTGCATTGGCACCAAGGTTAATATTTTTACCCAAATCATAAGTACTCTTTCTCTTTTTTAAAGTATGGTTTTCAATTTCATTTGTGGAATTACTTTCAAAGCAGAGAAACATCACCTTCACTACCAATTCACATGAGAGTAATATGACTATCAATCACAGTGGCTTGGAAAGAGCTGGTAAGATTTCAAAGCTAGGGATAAAGATAAAAGAATTAAATTAAGTAATGCTAGAATGAAGCAATCAAGATTAAATGTGTTCTCAGCTGTTGAGTTAACTGGTTCTGAGTTTTTATCGAACAAAAGGTTAAAGAAATGAACCTTTAACAGCAACTTATTTCAGTTTAATGTTTTTGTAAGCTCAAGCTCGCAGCAGCTGAATTTCTCCTGTTGCTTAAAGAAAAAGTAAAACATCTGACATTATCATGTCTAGTTAATGGCTCTCAAGAAGTTAATTGAACACTCATGATGATCATATCTAAACAGTCTTTGTCATTTAATTAGAACCCTAAGAGTTTTGAAAGCCCCATATACTAAGTAAATTTATGGGCTGATGATTTAAAAACTGCTCAAAAATCTTGAAATGAATTGTTCATTTAAATTAATTAAATTAAACGTAACTGAATTAAACTGAAAATAATGAAAATAATTCTTAAAATGTGAGGAAAGCCCAAGAAATCTTATTTGGTAAATGCTATCCTGGGAGAAAAAAAAATTCAGTGGATGATGAGTGAATATCCTTGATGAAACTAGTGTAAATTTGAACCATGGTTGTCATATCAAACAAGAATTTCCAACAGAAATCTGAGAGATCATGGCTCAATTATCTTCAAAAATATGCAACGTATTTTCCTGGGTAACTGTTAGTTGTTTGAACTCCTTCACCTACCAGCATTCCCCCAGAACTAAAATTCTTGTTATGTGTTTTTGCCTTGCACTGTGAAACCAGAGATGGAGGGCCGGAGAGGTGTACACTGGAGTCAGGGGCCTCATGGTGAACATACCTTGGGGACACCCTGGAGAACAGGCTGTCACCTTCACATCTTAGGGCTGCAGCAGGACATGGTGGCTTCTGGCGGCTCTGCTCTGAGTTGCCTGCCCCAGCAATCAACACACAGCCCAGGGCTGCCTGGCAGCCTTCTCAGTGCGTTTGTGTGGGCAGCCAGTTCACAGGCGATGGGGCAGGGCTGCCAGTGGCCTCCCAAAAGGGAGCCCAGTGCATAAACTAAGGCTGCTAGTACAAACCTAGCATTGAAGTCACGTCGGGTGCATGAGACTCCAGCACACAGTTCCTCCTGGGGTTTATTTTAATGGTTTCTCTCAAGAAAAGTAAGATAAATTAACTGAAACACATGAAATTAGAATGGGGGAGCTAAAGTCGAGTAAGCTTCAGTGTAGGTATTCCACCTATAATTATGTACCTTAACCTGATTTCAGGCTTTTATATAAAGAATGGTCAGCTCAAAAATCAAGAGGAGGTCAAAATTGATGTTTATTTCATTGCCATCCCTGACTCCACCTCTCCATCCTCACTTCACCACCAGTTCCTGCATTGTCCCATAGGTGGAAGATCTCTAGGTGTTTCTTCACCTGTAGCAGCTTATGCAGGGCCGCTCACCCAGCTCATGCAGTGGGGTCCAGCATATAGGATCCTTCCTGATCCTCCAAACAGAGTCCCACATGCTGTCCCTCATGTCTCAGCCTCTCCAGCTGCAACATCTTGAGACAGGCTGAAAAACTAACCAAATTAAAGACAAAGCTCTTTGGGAGGGTAGAAAAAAAATGATCTGTGTTTGACAGCCATGGAGAGAGGGGAAGAAGAGCAGATGGTTTGGTGCAATTTAACACTTTGTTTAAGCCATTCATAGTGCCAACTGCATTGACAGGCACCTGATGTGTTTCTTCCACCACCTCACATCCACATCAGACTAGGGCTTGTGGTCATCTGGATCACGAGTTGATATGGCTGAAAAATAACTCTGTAAATGAGTAAATGTGAAAGATTTATGTTTAACCCAGGTCACTTATCTAATCAAGTTCTCTTCAAAGCCCTGCAAATGGTTGTACTGACAAAATGAGGGAGTGATGGAAGAGTGGGAATGAGTAACCTGAGGTATGAAGGAGTACGGGTTGCTTGTGCTGCATTAGAGTTGAAATAAATATGGGTCAAATGACAGACTTAGTAGCTTTTTTAGAAAAAACTTTCACAAAGGAACATCTCACACTGGAAAAATATTAGGGAACTCAAAGAAATTGGATGGTTTGCCTTGTTCACAAGAGTTCACAGATAGACTTCAAAAAGAATCAAGCATCAAGAGCGTCAGCTTTCCTCTTTTACTTTCAAACTTGTCAGCACCACATTCTCAAATACCTAAATCACATAATCTTCCTCTGAGCACTAAAAAAAAGGTCTCCATTTGGTGCCTAAGTGTACTAAGTATGCTTGAGGAATGAGACCCCTGGGATAGTGAGTGTCTGACTGCTAACGTGCTTCTCCAGTTTTCAGCATATGCTGAGGGAAGAAGGGAACAAATGAGCTGTTCCCCAATCCCAAATGCTGTTTCCCCATTCAACACTTTCTGCTATAAGGATGATGCTGAACTTGACTTCAGAATTCAAGACTCTTGCCATTTTCTTTATAGAATTGATTTTGTTGCTTTCTGGGCTTATTCAATACAAATCAGTGACAGAGCCAGTTTCTTTAGTAGCTGCAAAAAATGGGTTTCAGACTCAACCGTTGTAACAAGTAGCTCTCACAGAAAAATCCTTGGTGACAAAAGAAAATGGGGAGGAAAGGTGAACCCACATAAATGCTGTTGCATTAAAGAAAGGAGTAGGTTTCAAGCAAAATTTTATGACTGATGAGTAAAAGGTTTAATCTAGAGCAATCAAACATTTGCCTAATAAAGACAAGGCTTGATGCTTCTAAAAACAGTGTCATGAGCATGTAAAACTCCTTAAATCAACAAAAATGGAGACTGTAAGTGCAGGAATGAGAATCAAACCTAAGAACCAAAAATTACATCCCAGGAAACCAAAGAATCAATGAACATGCAAAAGGTTACCCAACAAATCCAGGCAAACAATTCCTGAACATGGAGGTTCTGAAAAGCCATTCACTACATCCATGTCTTGGAGGGAATGTGTAAGGCTCCAGCCAAGTGGTGATGGTGGTGGTGGTGGTAGTGGTGGTTTCAGCTTCATCTTTCAGCCCCAGCACGAGCTCTCAGTCTTCCCACACCACTCACCCTTTTCCCACGGCAGGTCACCAACCTGGTCATGCAACCACTGCTTCTTGGGGCCTGTGCTGTGAATGAGATCCTTGAAATACTCCCTTTAAAAAATAGTCTATTTTTTACCTCAGTGTATTTATTGGTCGGTCTGACTCTGCAGGATAAGTTAGTCCAGTGGAACTTTGGGATGTGATTTACTGGTGGATTTGGCAGAGCTGGGTTAATGATCGGACTCAATGATCTTGGAGGTCTTAGGTTTCCAACCTAAATGATTCTATGATTCCTTGACTTTTTGTGCTAATATTCTCCTTCAGTGTCTCACTGCCTCAGGCCCTAATTTTGGAAAGGATCCCGTTGAATATGCTTGAGCCCTACTGAAGCTGGGCATATGGCTAAGTACTTCCCTGATCAGGCATGTACATATGTGCTTTCTCAGACTGATGTCTTAGATCATAACTTATTTGCAAAATACATTATTAATTCTCTGGCATGTTTTGTGAGAACATGAATAAACAGATAAATAAATAAAACCAAATAGTTTTTCTATTTTTGGGTAAAGAGAATTTTTTTGGCTAATCTTCCTTTGCTGTGTTCTGAATAGAGTTTAAGAGTATCTTTTTACCTCTCTTTTGGGGTTTAAAAAGCAAACCAAAAAGAAGAAAGTTAGAATGATCTTTCAGATTTTAAAGGTTATTAATTGTTGTTTGTTAGCTAAAGGTAAAATATTGTCTCTGGCAAAATGTTTGCAGGAAGCACTTGGCTGTTTTAGTATAACTGAAGGCCCTAGAGTGATAAAGTCTAAATAAATGCAATAGACTTGACATATTCCTCTTTTTTACATTATTCAAATAATAAAGATCCCATTTACATTCTGTCAGAGGCCTTACCAGAAGGCTGTCAATTTTGACAAATTTCACTAAGCAATACTTGATGTGTGTTTATGTCTTTTTGTGCTTGTAGCTGTCATGGAGTGACTAATTCACAACAAAAGCTTTATTTGATAAATTTAGTACCTTTATTGTGTGAAATATCTATGTAGAGAATTTGGTTTTGAGAAAACAATCAATTATTCAACTTTTCCAGTAATCACTTTTTTGATTCATTTAATCCTGTAGTTATTCATGGACACTTGGAAATCAGGCTGTGCTCTGAAGACATGGTTACTCACATCACTCAAGTGGGATCATTTTGCTCTGATGTTTGTCTGGTCATGGGAGAGCGTCTGGTGAGGACTCTCCCATGTGCACAGGTGAAATATGTTCCAGTGTTCAGTGGGCATGAAGCTTTGAAAATTGCTTTTTATAAACACCTATTTCAACTTAAAAACTCTATTGAAACTTGTGTGGGAAATGAATTTGAAAAAAACCCTATATATAATCTACCAAAAAGTCTCAATAAAATTCATTATCACCTATTTGTTAAACTGTTTAGCATTTCTTCTCTTTCAGCTGTACTGCCTGGACTTACCCAGATTGAGACACCTGAACAAGGTGTGCCCACAGCCAGAACACCTGGTCTGATTAGTCAGTGCAATCAGCTTTGTCCCTTGGAAGTGTCTCAGGTCACCCCAGACCTGAGCTGCAGTCGTGGGCTGCCCCTCCCTCTGAGCTGGATGTGTCGAGAGCCTGCAGCATCCAAGCATCACGATGAGAAGGTTCAAACAGATCCAGGGAGTGCAACTGTCCTGCCTTTAAAGCAACACCTGAGCAGCTGTGAGGACTTAGTTCTCTACTATATTCCTTGGCTAACTAGTGCAGTTTTTTGATAGCTAACAAAAATTAAGCAACAGGAAATGTCGGCATTTGGAGGCTTTTTATAAGGTGGAGCTAGCCTCTGCTGTCTAGAATAAGTGTTCTTGAAGAGGAATCTACATCAAAATCTTAGAAAGGTCACCAGGCCAAAGATAACTTTGGCTTATACTTCTTGCTCATGTGATCAGGCAATCTGTCATGTATTCATAATACAACGAAAATGTGTACATGCATTCTGAAGTTCAGGAAAAGGGAAAAAAGTAAAAATTACAATTTTTTTTTTTTTTTTTGGAAAAAAGAAAAATTAAGTCAATTGAGCAAATTTTTGAACGGCTAACAGAAGCGTGGTGTCCCAATTACCTGATTTGCCTTCAAAATCCACTGGAAAAGGTGTATCACAGTGTACAAGAAGCATAAGAACTTAGCAGACTGAGCGAATATTATACATGTCTACATGATTTTGCTTAATTAGTCATCCTCTTTCTCTCACAGTCAGAGAGAGGACATTGGTTTAGACTGCCTTTTCCTCTGATCTGATGTTTGTTTCTTTTAAAAAATACTTTAAAAACAATCAAATGGAGTTCAGGTTGCAAAAATATTACAAGACTGCACCAAGGTCAGCCCCGTTTTCACTGAAGGGATTTTCGTCATTTATCTAATGAATCTTCAGATATATTATGCTGATCAGTGTAGTTGTTCATTGGCTAAATGATCTTCTTCATTGAACTGTGAAGTTCATAAGGGAAGATGATTAATTCATATATGTATTGTTTATGCTGTCTTTACTAAAGAAAGTATTCCAATTATCATTTAAATAATGGTGTTTGATTTTAAATGGGCCAAATATGCAAATATTATTCTACTGCCATTCTGAGTTGAGCCATTACACTTGAAAATCAAAAAAAGGGTGGGCCAATTGTGCTTCAATTTATGGCTCTGTGATGACAGAGCTGATTTACTTGTGCAAGGAAAATTACTTTGTGTTTACCCCAGTGCAACAGATAATCAGAAGTGAGCCCTTGGAATGAATATCTCTGGGAAACTTTGGCACATTATCTTTGAAAATATGATATTCACTTACTGCTATGAAGGAATGATTTAAATCACAAAATTGGAGCATTATTTTCCTTGGGCTTTTACACTTTCAGGACGTAAACTTAGCTTTGAGAGAATTTCCAGCAATCTCAATTTTCATTAATGAGAGGAACTTCAATCTAGAAATCCATGCAAAACATCACAGATAAGCCAGTAAGTAGAGAAAATGTGCTTTCACGCAACAACCATTAAAAGAAAACTCTGCTCCTGATGAGAAAACTTAAACCACCCCAAATCAAAGCAACCCCCACCGTACAGGAAAAGTCCTGAGGTCAGCAATTCAATACTTTGTTTTTCTTGATCTGTATGGCCACATATTAATAATGTCTGGGGGTGGGGGCATGTTAACTATGAAGGAATTTGGGATGTTTTCATTATTGCTGGGCAAATAACTCTTGAAAAGTAAGCATCTCTTTTATGCATAGATCAAGTGAACTTGGCAGCAGCAGTGTCATTGATGCTAACAGTGTGTGACAGGAAACAAACCCATGTGACTGCTGTGTTTTGTAAGTCGAGCTCTTGTGTAAGATTCCGGTACATTCTTTTCCAGCTATTCTCTCAGAAATCTGAACTTTTAATTAAAAGGCAACATTGAAGCATGTCCAGCACTGACAGTCTTAATGCTGTTTCTTCTCCACATTAACATGCAAACCAGCTTCAGTCAGCATGCAAGGAGATACTGTATAATTAGCTGCATCATCCATTATGAACAAATATGTGTTTTGGGGAGGGAGAGAATGTGCCAGTGTTTTCTAATCAAGTGATCAGGATTTCCTTATGGAAACTCTAATGACAGTTTTATTTTACCAGTTGGAACAAAACAGATGTACCAAATTCAGGTTGGTTTTAAGGATATATGAGCTATTAGAAAAGCAAGTAAATTCATTTAAAAAGAATTATTTGGAATGCAACACATTTCTTAAAGTAAATATTTGCTAAAATTGTAGCCAATATCAAAATACAAATAAATAGCCAGATACTGATCTCTGGAAAGATGAGCTATCATATGTTTCATATAATATGCATCATCATTTAACACCCTAGAATCCATGTAAGTAATAAGCACAGATCTTGACAAGCTCTGTGTGTGTATTAAAGATCTTCAGTAATATGTAATACTGATTTTTAGTAGTACAAACATAGGGACTGATATTACATGACATGATATGTTTAATACATCAACTGGTGACTTCAGTGTTGGGCTTGAATTCTGAAATTAATTTTGAGTGATAAATTAAAAACACATTAGCTGGCATGCAGAAGAGAGTGAAAAACTAAAATACATGCTTTATTAGGAGTCTTAATATTTCTTTTTCCTGTGGTTTGGAGGTGTATTTTATATGCTACACAAATAATGAAACACTTACTTGATAAAAAAAGCAAAAAAATCCCTATCAATTTCTGAATTAAACATCCTGTAATGGCAGCAGAAGACTATAGGATTAGATCTTGATTTCCAAGTTCATGATATCCACATTCTTTATTTCCATGGAACTAGTAATAAAGTAGCAAGAAAACAGAATCTATTCCTTCTCAGATTATTGAGTAATGTTACAGAATCAAATTTTTATAGTGCATTTCATGAGAAGCAACATGAGAAAACATATCAAATATTTTTATAGTTCAATCCTTAAGAAATATACAGTAATTTAAATATTATGTTTTCAGCTCCAATGACAACTGCCAACCTTGTGGAAATCAGTCTAGACACACACAAATTAATATATCAAAGAAGTAGTAACTCAAAGATATCAGCATAGCCATTGAAGGTTTCTCAGTTATCCACAGCTCCTTCAGAAGGTGACCTTCTGACAATTTTTGCAGATAGCTTAATAGAAACAATCTAAAGGAGAGTATTTGACAGGAAGAACATGGGCAGGTACAAAATTATCTATCTGTTTATGTTTCCATCACTAAGTCATCAGCCAAACACTTTTTGTTAGATGTTTCCTCATGGACACAAAATTCATTCTCATTAGATATTTCTCCACCATCCAGACTTCCTCGAAGTGTTATTTCTTGTAGAAAGGAAACCTGTTTGTTACCTAGTTTAGTTCAGCCTCTTTCAGAGCAAGATGATGGATCTATTCCTTATTTTTCTTTTGGGGTTTTACCATTTAACATTAGTTTTTCCTCCAAGTGTCTCAAGGCTTTCTGAAAAGTCAACTCCAGGCACTGCAGATGAGGACAAAGACTTTGTAGAAGTGAAATTCTATTACACAAATGGCTTATCCAAAGCGTTTTAGGTAAGTAACAGTCTTTCCATCTATTTCGGCTGACTTGCAATGAAGCCTTACTAAAAACATAAAATGGAAGATTGCTTCAGATGGACCTGTATTTCTTCATCATTTTAAAGAAGGAGGAGATGGAAAGGATATTTTGAGCATCCTTTCTGTTATCACACAAGAGCTTCAGTAGATTCTGAGAATATTCATAAAATATTCAATCTGCATTGTAAGGCAGTGAATTCATCTGTGTACAGATATCTGACAATATATTTAACAGGAAGACTTTTTAATAACTCCAATTGGTATGGCTTCAGTTGGCTTGATTTTACAGAAAATGAATGCTTGATACTTCTATGAATCTGACTCACTATAGACAAAACCAGTGAGGAAACAATATCTTGACAGGCCTTGAACTTAAAGCTACTAAAAGGTAGTCTTGATTTTATTCCTTTCATTTTCCAGTCTTTTTCTTACTGCTGAAGAATAGAGGCTTTCCCTAGTCGATCTAGTCATTCAATCAAAAATTATGTATGTTTAGAAAAAAACATGCAATTTTTTTCCCCAAAACAAGGGAGACCCAGCTATGATACTGTGCTGAGATTAAAGTTTCAGCACATGCTGAAGTATTCCAAGTTCTTTATCATTTGCTGTCAGAAATGGTGTTGTGGTTACTGCCTTCTCCAAAAGTACAAATAACCTTCGCTGCTATTAGGAACAAACGCAGTTAGATATACTTGATCTTCAGGTAAAATAAACCACTAAAATTTGCATTACATGGGTATATGCAATGAGAAATCTTTGACTGTCTCCTGACTGACTCTGTGAAAGACTGTCATGAAGTAGTTTTAAGAATAATTCTGTTATCTCTGAAAAGCTGAGTAGCTTGGTAACTGCTGTTAAATGCTCTTTCAAATGCCTAATACATGCTCTACCCTCTGGGACCTTGACCAGCAGGGTGGAACAGCTGGTGTTCATTACTGACAGGATAACCTCAAAGAATTTAGGGATCCACCGAGTCCTTTGATTTTAAACCTGTGCTCCCCCTACACCTAATGAGAAATAGTATATTTTCTGATAATCACACATTTAAGTTGTGTGTAACTTAATATTATATGATAAATGTTTAACTGAAATGCATATTTACAGCATCCCTTGAGAACCATTCCAAAATCAATTAAAATATTAAAAAGCAGCATTTTTTACCGTATCACTTTTAGAGGACCTACTTTACAGAATGTATCTACAGAAGCCTCTTATTGGTATGTATAAACAGTGTCTGTCTAATTGCCCAAAGGGTATTTTACATTAGACTTCACAAAGATTCAGGTGTTTCGGAAAAGAGACTGTTTTAGAAGACACATTTTTCTTCTCATAAATATGAGGGTTTTTCATCATAATTGTGAATTATTCTCATAAGTAACCACTACAATCAATGTTTTTGCCAGTGGAGTTATTCAAACTGGTTTGACAAATGCATGAAAACATGAGTTCTCCTATTCAAGCGCAAGGGCTTTGCACACACTGAGACTCCCAAGATGCTAGTGCATGGCACAGGATCAGGCACATGACGCCAGCGGTATTCTCCAGTTGTAAAGTGAGTTAAAGGATTGAAATTTGATAGACGTATTCCTGTTGTATTTCTGAAGATACAGTTCTGTTTTATTTTTGGAGTTACCACCTTCATTTACCTATGTAACACATGTGTTATAACACTTGTTGAAACTGAAGATCAGAGTCTGTAAAATTTTGTCTTCACAGCATCAGTGAAATATGAGAAAGAACTGGTTTACCCGTATTGTGGAGGAGAAAAGGTGGTGTGTGCACGTGCCTACACTGCAGCTCCCAGAGCACAGGCAGACGCAAGTGAAGGCCTCTGTCAGAAGCTATCTCACTTGTTCCCCACCTATCATAGCCACACTTAGTGCTGGGAGGCCACAGGGTCAGCTCTGTCAAGGAGTTAATTCAGATTCAAATTAACCACTTTTCTAACAAGTTAGTTTTACCCTGATGACTTTCTTGCTCCAGTTCACTATACAGTTGCACAAACTCTTATGTAACTGAAGAGAGTGATTGTGGGCAGGAGGGGAAGGAGCTGTGAACTGTGAGCTGCCAGAGTATCAGGGGGGAATGGTGCTGTAGGTTTTAACTTTTATATTTTTTCAAATCCTGTACTGCTAGTGTAACTGAAGTTTCTTGTAGCTCTTTAGCTGCTGTTCTCCTATGCTAAGATAAACATAACAAAGCCTCTCTGGGGAGAGGCTCTCCAGGGACACCCAGACAGTCCTAGGCCCAAAAGTGCAAACCTTCATCTTGGGGGGAGGGGGGAAAAGCTTGGGGAAATTATGTCATTAGCTAAAGTTTTAATTGGCGAATTTACGCTGATGTGCAAATGGACCAAACCTATAAAAGATGAAGAACTCGTGACCTGTCCTCCATCTTGGGATCCACTGAGGCAGGGGAGCCTCTAGACCCTCCCAGGATGTATCTTTGAAGGCCTGACAAATCAATATCTACTTTTATTCCCTTATTCCTGTCTAGTCTCTGCTTTTAGGTAGCCATTTAAGGCATCACAATGTGCACCAGAGGAGCTTTATGTCAGCTCAGGGTGTTGGTGGAAGTACAGCAGAGGCTCATCCTTAAAAGTTATTCTGTGTCTGACTTTCCCTGAAATTAGTGCTCTGAATCTATCTGACTTTTCAAAGGTCATGTAAAGTGTTTCTAACAGTGCACAAAATTAACATAATTATGCTGGGTAGAAGAGATGAAAGAAGCCATCTCAATCCTGAAGTCCGAGGAAGCTTTACACGTACCTTTGGTGATCCACATTTACTTAATAATAACACAAAAGAAAAAAAAAACCTGTGCTGCAGGCTGCATGGCATTAAGGAATGAGCCATTTAAGAATTTTTCAGGAGGTCCTTGTTAATACAATATAGTATTTTCACTGAAAAATTCCTGGTGTTGAGCAGAAGACAAAGGCCCACAGAACTTTTCTTGCTATTGCTGAATTAACCACTGAATTACACACCAAAAACAGGCCCACATTTTGAATCTTTGCAGGCAGAACTAAGTCTATTAGTGACAAACACATCTCAGGGCTCTAATGAACAGAAATATGTTAAAAACCTCCAAACCCTAACACTAACAGGTTCCATTTAACAAGTAAACAGGGAATTTTTTTCTGTTGAGCTTATTCTGAGAACTTTTTCTGGCAAAGGAGCTCCTTCTCTTGTATGAGCTGTTTCTGTGCTGGAGGGAGGAGGGATAGCATTAGTTCTAGCAGTGCAGCTATCCATTTTGAGCATAGACAAGCCTTAAGGAGTCAAGATACTGGCAGGAGGGCCAAAGATGCTGTTGGGCACGTACCTTTTGGGAAAAAAAAAAGTCCCAACTGATCTTTGCACACTTTGCAAACAGCAAAAATCTAAAAGTGCCCCAAGCTGCCTGAAGTTAGACCTTCCTAATGCCTATTCACAGTGGGTTCTACTGAAAAAGGATGTAGAAGTCAGTTTAGCGTCTTCAACTGAATCCTTTTTCTGTGTAACTTCAGCTGTCCTGCTTTCTTTGTGGTACAGCACACAGTGCTGATGCAGAGGGTCCTGCATGGCAGAAGCAGGATGGCAGAACATTTTACAAAGAAATACAGAGCAGCTGTCATCTTTACATGCCACGTGTCAAGCCAGTCCTTCAGTTCACTTTCTTCATTGTAATGTTTTCCATTTTTCTAAGAAAATAAAGAGAAGGAAGATGAAAAAACTCGTGAACTAAGGACTTATGTGTCACATGCAGATGAGAAACCAGTTTCATCCACTCAGAGATAGCATGTTTATCCTGCATCTGAAGAAGTGAGTCCGTTATGACTGAACAAGATCTGAGATAGTCTCAAAATACTGATAGAAACTGCCCTGATTCTCACAAGTTAATCACGTCAGATCCAGTCAAGTTAATTAACAAGCAATGTTCTTGTTCTGTGATCATCTATGTTTTATATCATTCCTTATTTCCACTCACTACTGGAAAAATATTAGCAAGCTTAACATTGAGAATGAATTGTATTTCTCATAGAGGTTTTTTTTTAGCTTAAAATACATGTGACAGATCTTTTTTACGGACTTGTCAGTCACATTCCTTATCCATCCGGCATCCCTAATATCAAATGCATCATATACACTCAGCCAGGGCTGTGTTTAGGTTGGTATGCAGACACAAATAAAGAGTTAGTAGGGAAATTTTTTTCATATCATGTGTTACTCTACATGAAAGACATCCATGATAGAAGGTCTGTTTTGAGTATTAAGAAATACAGAGTCACATCTTGTCTCCACCAGAATCAACAGTAGTTTTGGGAAGGACAAGGTTAGACTCAAAGACTGATAATAAGAGACATCTCTTTTGACAACATTTTTGTATAAGTGAAACCATTGTTTGTGATGAAAGCTTCCCTGAAGTATATGCCCTGCCACATGGCCGAAATCCCTCACCTGTACTGGTTTTGTATCACTTAAAAGTTGTGAAGGCTTTTAAAGATTACTGCTTCTGGACAAAATACAGGTCATGAGGAATAAAATTTTTTTGCTACTACTCAAAATGATTCAAGGATATTTTATGTTCCTCTATAGGCAATTATACTTGCCATATCATTTATTTTATTGGGGAAAGCTACATTTTTCCAGATTCCTCGTGTTCTATTTTATCTCATTTAAAGGAGGTGGAAATCAATATGGAGTTTTTTTTCTTCATGTGAAAAATAAATTTCAAACAATTTAAATGTTAATACTTATTCATATCTCTGGAATGATTAAATAGGGCAGAAATATTCACAAGACAAAAAAAATGAAATTCGAGAAGAGTAGGCCTTTTAATTTCCTTTTTTTCCACTGTACTCTCTAATTAGAGGTATATGCCACATGATCAACTGTAGCCTTTAAAACAAAAAGCATTTATTTAGGCCAGCTCTAGAGTTTGTTAGAGTTTTTAGGTATGGTTTCTAAAAAAATTGTAAGAGCAGTTTACCTTGTATAGTAATAATTCCACAGAAGCTCACTGTATTCTCTGTTATCAGCAAATGCCAGCCACTTAGTCCCCTGCCATCCTTGGCAGTGCTGCCTGTGCCTGGTGTAGGACAGTCTGCAGCTGATCTGTCTGTACAGAAAGAAAAAGGGCCTTAGATGGAAGCAGGACTGCGCCTGCAGGGCTGTGCAGAGAACACTGCAGTGGGGGCAGAACTCAGAGGAGCTGTGTGGTGGCAGAGCCTGGCAGCAGCCAGTGCCTTGAGATCCAGCCCTCCCACCTGTACTGGGGGCAGAGGGGCAGAGATTAATGGGGATTAAGGGGGTATTTTTAGCTTGATTCCATGTTCATTTTGACATTAGTCATTAGTCTCTGACTCCTTTGCGTGAACGTTGCTTCAGCTGATGTCAGACCCTCTCTCTCAGGGTGTGAGACACATGCTGACCCTGTTGCTTTTGCTGACTGCGTACACTTTTCAGCACATATTTATAGAAACCCCTGTGGAGGGGGCTGGATAGGCCACAAGGGCCAGTCCTCAAGACAGGAGCATTTGAACTGTGTCATTCATAAGAAACATCTTTTGAACCTGTTTTAAAATTCACAGAGTCTCCATCTTCCTGCCCAACGATCAATCCCTGTGCCTCTTGACCCTTTTCATTAAAGCTGCTTCCCTGGGATTTCCATACTTTGAAATGCAAGCCACCATTTCTGCTCTTATGATGGACACCACAGGGAACACACAGGTCCATTTTGCAGCAAATGAACTGGAAAACTGTTTTCACATTCAATTTTCTGTGTTCTGTGCAATAAACAGCAATAAATCTTCTACCATTTATTGTGGCTTTTGGTAACTTTTCTTCAATTAGTTTCCATTGTTTCAGAGCTGTTACACTCAAACCCATGTGCTGTAATCCACCTGAGACTTTACAAGTGATCATTGGTATAGAAAGACTGTTTTATATGACTTGACGATCACCTAACCTAGAACAAGTCACCTTTGCAGAAGTCGGGCAACATTGCCCTAAGATCTCATTGAATCACCTGTATCTCTAGACTCTTTCCCTGTGAACTGGTACTTCTTCTCTTACTCATTCAGATATTTCTTTTTCATCCCAATGTGTAGCACTTTGCCTCTTTCCATAGAAAGTAGTCTTACAATTTTGGCTAGGCCTCCCTGGATTTATACCCACTCAGCAGTTTGGGTTTCTGGATTTTAAAAAATATGGGAAAATGTTCTTAACATTGCACGGCAAAGGTGATCTGTACATGAGTCCAATGCTTCTACATGGTGTTTTTCTTGCTGTGATTATCCAAATCCATTGGACACATTTAGCACTCCCCAAAATGCCAAACATCAGGTCTGTCAGATGGGACTTCCAGGGTTATATCTACCTAGCCAGGTCTGCAGGAATAAGGAACTGTGTGCCTTTTCCACCTGAGCACTGAAAAACAGCTTCAGACTATAATGGAAATGAATCCTGTATACAAATAAACCATTTGTATTTAAACCCGACTTAGCACTTTTACTTTGCAAATAAGCATGCCCCTCACTATGACTGGTATATTTATAAGGTACTGAAAATACTGTATGAAATTAAACAAATTAACAAATTCCATCTAATTCATTACATTAAAAAGTGGAAATACAGAGGTTTGGACTCAGAAAAAGAATAAAAAGTCAACTGATGTCAATCAGCTTCAACTCACTGATCTCAGGTTGTGTTTTCTACTACCCTTGGAGTTACAAGTAAATTCAATTTTTAGGTGGGATTTGAGTGGGTTCATGAAATGCTTGGGATGAGACTGTGCTCCATTCGCTGGGAAAGTGAAGAAACAAACAGAAGTCAGGCCATTAAAATGAAAGAACACAAGGAAATGTTGTTTAATATATGGACTATAACAACAATTCATGTGATTTTCAGGTGCATAGATATTAATATGTCTGTACTGATGAAAATGTGTTGTTACACATCTGTGGGTTACATAAACATCCTAGCTCTGATTTGTGATGTTTCCTTTTTATATTCAAAATTCTTGACTCTGCACAACAACTGTGCTATACAAGACACAGCCACAAATGCTGAGAATGTTCTCACTCAGTATCAGCTATTTATAATTCCAGTATGCAAGCTTATCTAGCTTGTGTAGTAAACTGTGGAAACATATATGGAGAGCTCTGGGTGGAATGAAGCTCTTCCCATCAGCCTTGGAGGAGTTGTGATCAATTAGCTGAAAGGAGATGATTAACTGTTTAAAGGCCAAAGCTAAGGGAGGTAAAACCCAGGAGGTTTATAAGAGACAGGGAAGCAGACTTAGGGAGGTGGGTAAAATTAAAGATACAATTTTGGACTCCTACATGAGAATTTAAACACACTCTATGTACAAATCCAAGAAAGTAGATGAGATTGTGATCCAGCAGCACAAATACATGTGGATTTATGTACAATGCTTCTCAGCAGAACAACTTCTCCACACCTTTTTCCTGATAGATTTCTCAGCCCTGAATTACTCTGTCAGCACAAGAGTTTTTCTGTCAGCACATGAGCTTTTTTCTCTGCGTGTCAGTGACAAACATGTTGGCCCCACTTGCACTGCAGAAGAACCACACTTCAGTGCACAGGTGAGAAATAGATCTATTGCCATGCTGCTTTATTGTGTGGCAATTCATTTTATGGATTTGTTGATATGAGATGCCTACTAGAGAATGCAAAGAACACAACCAGAGGAGGATAATGTTTTCTGGAGGTATTTCAGCTGTAGTAAATCAGTGCATTGCCTTTGATTTAACAGAACTGTAACAGTGAATGCTAGAGAGGGTTTGATTAACAGGACTCCTGGGAAGGAGGGAAAGCACGTGGTCACTCTGTGGTTACTATCTGTGGTTCAATATCAGCTAAATATCTGCATAAGTAGAGATAATTTCAAGAAAAATACTCCCTCTTTTTCTTTCTTTTCTTTTATAAATTTATATGTATGGATTAAATCTACAAATTTTCATCTGTTTTTGATGAAGTGAAAATGAGTAGAAAGAAAGAAACAAGAAAAAAAAAAAAGATCAATATAAAAATGAAAAGCAAAAAGCCTTAGCTGGCCCTGCTGGAGACTGTGTTCAAACAGCTCTCATGCAAACTTCAAGTGAGAGAGATCATTTTTAAAAGGTGACTTTTAAAAAATGTTGTTACTGTTTGCAACCATTCAGTGTATCTCTTTTAAGAAAAACACAAAACAAGACAACAACAAAAACAAAAAAACAAGCAGTCAAGCAAACAAACAAAAAATCTAACTTGCAGTAAGGAAAGATTAAAAAGTGGATTTAAGATAAAATATAAAACCAGCAGAAAAGAGACTGTCCTTTGAAGGAAGAGGACTTGGGAGAAAGCATGTGGAAAGGTAAGGAAAATCTGGACACATATGCTACAGCAGTACAAAGGTGAAGTAAGAAGCTTGGTGAGCAGCTGGGAGAGAACAGAACCAGGAAATATGCCAGTGAGTGGAAATGATTAGTTTACTGTCTCTGATGCTGAGAAAAGGACAAAATCAAAAAGATGACTCAAACCATGTAAGAAGGCAGATCCAGGAATTTCCAGGTCCTAGATATTCAGCTGGGTACTATTTAATCAAATATATTTGAATAAACCAAATATTTCTTTGAGACTAACCATCAGACTCTAATTCATGTAAGTTATTTTTGCTCAGAAAATGACTCATTTGTGGAACCAACTCTCAAGATTCATGGGTCCAATTTTGAGAAAGAACTGTCATGTGGAGAAGAGGGAAAGCTGAGTGAGGAACCACACACCTCCCTCTGCCCAGGCTGTTCTTGGCTCATTCCCTTCTCTGAGCACTGAATTCATTCACAAATTGGGAACATCTCCTGCTGCTACTTTCTAGCACATTTAATAAAGTGCTGAATCTCAAATTAGTAGTGTGGTGTTGCTAGGTTTTGATAAGTGTTCCTATAAATTTACTGCAGTATTCCCTGCTTTGTCCAGAAAGGCTCCTGCTGTCAAAGACAGAAGTATAGCTTGAAATTAAGTATTTTTAAGAAAATACTATGTAAAGGTATAATTTTCTTCATATACAGCTACAACAAGACCCAGCTCTATTTACAGAATTATAACATTAGCCTTTTCACACAGTTAATAGGTAGGCTTTTAGTTAACCTAACAATATATTGCTGTGTGGCTGATGCATTAACATGTGTATAAGTGAGCACTTGTCTATAAGGAATTTGTCAGACTGTCACCAAAGACCAAGGCAGACCAGGCTCCGGGTAAAAACACCTGGGGATCACAGCAATCACTCTGGAGGGAATTAAAGCAATAGATTAATTGACCATAAGAGCAATTTTCCTTGTTCGTGAATCTGGATCTCCCTTGGCTGCCAGAATTGTAGATGAAAATGGAAAACATCCTTGACCTTCTCTGTCAAATAAAATGCCTCTTCCTTTCGCTTTGTCTGATTTGCAGAAAAGTGGACTTTTTTTTTTTTTTTGAGTGATTTACAGGGTCTGAGAATTACAAAGAAAAGGTGTCAATAAAATAGTACCCAGTTCTCATTTATTCTGCTGTGTCCTGACCCATAAAGATAGGTAAGAGAATGTTTCAAAAGTTGTCAGCTTGTATCCTTGTAGTCTACTACACTTCCTGACTTCAAAGTCTATGGTGCACCAGGCAGCTGGCAAATGCAGTATAAATGCTTGAAATAAGACTGCACGGATCTTTGGGAAAACTACTGTCTGGAGAGAGGTGATAGGTGCTCAAATCTTTGCTCTGCCTGTAACTCTCTCTGCAGTCCTTGGCAAGACAACTTGTCTGGCTTCCATTTTTTCCATCTGAAAAAATATCCTTTCACAGGAAAGTCAGGCAGTTTCATTAATTAACCCCTAATTAGAAAAGCACTTGCACAACTGTTCAGTTAGGCCTTTTTCTAAAGAACCGTTTAAACATGTGCTTAAATGACATCCTGGATTAGAGCCTACTACTTACAAAACACTTTATATCTAAAGACAAAAGATGGTACATAAGAGTTATATAGATAAGGTTTATTTATACACCGTTCAGTAAAAGAATAAAGTAGTCATTTGACAGGGCAGTTAGCTTGTTTGCCTTTTTACTGATGGTGTTTTCTGGCTCTTTCTGTGTGCATTATTTCTGGATTAATTATTTTAGTTGACAGACTTGAATAAAACAGGCACAACAGAGCTAAGCTAAGAGTGAACTGTCTGACCTATGAAACATTTTGACATGACAAAAATGTTCCATTTCGATATCACTAGGAAACCAAAACATTTCAAAGCATTTCAGCAGGGGAAGCATGTCTATGGTAAGGACATTTTTCTGGGATGCAAGAGATAAACATTCAAGCCTGTGTTTTCTCACTCTTCTGCTGACCAGACAGGTACCCACAAGCACAATTATGGAGTGAGTCTTCCCAGTCTGACCAGAAACTCTGCCCTCCTCTTCCCCCTCTCCACTTTTTGTCCAAAACTGTATTTCCTGTGATATGATTGGGTTTGGGGAAGTTTGTATATTCTGACCAAATCTGGTTTCTTTAGCAGATCTATTCTCTCAGACAACCAGATCTCCACAGGTTTCACTCATTCTTCTCTGGTGGGGTTACCACTCCCTCCTTAACCTCTCCTATGTTTAAACTGCTTTTGTGACTACAAGATCAAACATTTCTCTTGTAAGGAGAGATAATCACAAATTCAAATGCTAATGCCTTTCTGCTTGTTTCTGGGACCCCATTTCTGTCTCATAATGAAGTACAGGAGGAGGGGAGAAAAGAAAATATAATATTGGTGTTTATGGTGGCAGGTATTGTATTTCAGAGGGATCACTACCATCAGCAAAGCCAGGTGAGATCTGCCACTGCCAAATAATAAAACCTTGGTGGGCAGGCATTCCACCAAGCTGGATTTGTCTAGCACAGAGAGACTTCCAAGTGTTTCCTGAACATTTATTTACATGTAATTTCTTTTCTTCCAGTAGCAATAAACGGAAATAAAATACTGGAAGCATTTTGAAGCATAGAAACGAAGACTGCAGGCTCAGAAACAACTCCAACTAGTGCAGAACACAACAGCTCATCGACTCAGCAATAGATGTTACTGTGAAAGCATCACCCTTTGTCTCTGCCCTGTACACCAAAACTTACTGGACAGAGAATCATTTCAGAGTCTTCTCACCCATGAACCAGATACGAGTTCAATGTGTTGTCACTGAGGAACTCCTGAGCTCCAGGGGATACAAGAAGTCCCTACCATATAGGCAGTGAGAGTTTTTGGAGGTCTCCCCTATGAGTACCCCAGATGGTGCATGTGTGGATGGTAGAAAGCAGCTTTGTTTCAGCATGGGCACAACAGGGCTGGGAATATCAGCTCTGACAGGCACCGGCAAACTGTCCTGGTAGTTGCTGTACCTGACCATCCACAGTGAAATGGACTAATGGATAATCACCTCCATCCTCTGACCCGTCAAAGGATGAGGTGCAACTCTCTGCTAGGGGAAATCTTAAGTATGTGACTTGTTAGGTGTGGAAGTTCAGCCTCACCTTCCTTGGGCAAGAGAGGAACATCCACAGCAAGAAGTAAAATCAATTTATGGAGGCCAGTTTAACTTCAGTGAGCTCTTCATACACTGAAAAACCATTTTAAGTGATCTACAATTGACAAAACCATTTTGGGTACAGATTTGTCAAAAACCATATGCATAAATATGTGCACATATACATGAGTGTGTGTGTGTGTGTGTGCGTGTGCCTGTTTGAGAGAAGAACAGAAGAGGACATTGTTGTGATTTTTACTTTCTAGTTACTTAAATCCCTTTATATATACGTAACTACTGTAACACAAACCATCTTATTGAAGAGATTATTCTGATGCATTTTTCCTTTTTGAATTTTTAGTAAGTATATGACAATTATTCAGGGAATCAAATTATTCATTTCTTCCAGGAAAAGTAAAAACCCAAAGACTAGGAAAGGAAAATATTAAAAAAACTTCATATAATGCTTGGATCCTATGGCATCCCAGTGTTAATTTTTTTTTTCCTCTACTGAGTTCCTTGTAGGAGAATAAAGACAAAAATATAACTCCACAAAAGACTTGAAAATTTCTTATGGTGAAGCAATCAAAATTCTTTCTGTTTACTAAAATATTTCATTGGTTACTAGAAACACTTTAGAATATAAAAAGTTAAATCATAACACTACTGAAGTAAATGACATTAATAATAAATATTCCTGTTCAATTCAATGAGGAATAGGATTTCATCAATAGCTTTTTCATCATTTTCTTAGGTATTTTGGGGGCTTGTCCTCTCTGATTTCCACAGAAAGTATTCCCAAGCTTACTAAAATTAGTGCAACTCTCTTCCATGATTTCTTGTCATCCCAGTACTTCTGGGATCAGGCCCAGAAAGAGTAAGGAATGTCTCTCTGGAGAAAAGATAAAGTTTGGAACTGGGGCAAAGGAGAAGTCCCAGGGAAAACACAGGGAAAAGCCACTGCACAAGAGAGGCTTAACCTTCCCCGGAGCAGCTGGGTCAGCAGGGATGGGGGAGGCTGTTCTGAACCCAGCAGACCCCTCTCCCCATCAGTGAGAACCAACATGAGAAACTGGAAAAAGCTGAAATCCCCAGGCTCCCTGAGCCCTCCTCACAGAGCTTCCCACGAAAAGGCATGAGGTGCCTGTAGGATTTCACATCATCAGCTGCTCACTTTCATGCACCATTGGAGGGCATTTAGTCATGTATATCAACAGAGGCAACACCCAAAGTTAGCTAGAATATTTCTGTTCCCCAACCAGATATTCAAGCAACAAGAATTTCCATTTTTTATTATCTCTGTTTTCTTTAGTTGCTCTACTATCTGCTTTTAACATAGTACAAATGAGTTAGGGTGGGAGAAGTAATATACCATTGAGTTTTCAGAGATTTCTTGAAATCTGTAGGACACAAATATCAGATTTACTTTACTAATCCCAGTAAAAGATTTTTTGGGGAAAAAAAAAAGAAGGCCTTGTGTAAGAGAATACAATAGGATATAAAAGACTCTTCTAGTCAGATATTCCAGAAAATATTTTAGTGATGTCATTAACTGTTTTTCCTTTCAGGAAAATAACCTCACTATGCCTGAGCTGTATGTGTTACGGGTAAGTTTCCCATGCTTGTTCAGCAGAAACAATTTAAAAGAGTTCAGTTCAGCACCTTTCTGAACTACATCAGCACCCATGTAAATAAACTGTGTGACTGTCTTTCATTTAAATGGGTGCCTTTTTGGTTGAAAGGACAGTGCACTGGTTGTTAGTTGATAATGGAAACATATCTCTCCAATATTTAATAATAGCTCTGGAAAGATTGTTTCTTTTGCAAATCAGAAATGTTTTGACATAGTGTGTTCTCTTGGGTGCTGTTAGTTTGTAACATAGCTAAGGGTTTCAGGTAACTGGTCATAATTAGAAGCCATGTGAGTACATGATTCACATGCTGCTGATTAAAATTGCTAATAACTCTCAAAGCTTTTTTGTGTAACTGGCAGCTACCTGGGAGCTCAGTACACGATAGTCTGCACCTGTAAATGTGATGCAGATGTCACATGATTCAGAAGACCATCTGGTGAGGGGAAAATCCGACCTTCCCCAGCACAGAATAGAGAGCACTGGGAAAACAATGTCCCAGTGTGGAAAGAAGATTCTCCATCCCTCTTTCTTGTCCCTTTTCTAAACACAAAGATTTTCCCTCAAAGCAAGTACTAAGGAAGGTTTTACTAGTACACTAAACAACACATAAAAACATGGATGAACAAGAAATACAAGAGTTGTGAAATGATGCAGCATCACAGGCTTGTCTACGGAATTGCAAATGAGAGAAGTAAGCAAACTTGGAAGACCAAAAAGTATTCATTAACTGATAAATTTTAATCCTGAGTAGAACAGTAATTTTCAGTAATATTCTGTGGTTTATTGCACAAAATCCAATTTGAGAAAATTAGAGAGGATCAATCTTTTCTTCCTTATTACCCAGATTTGACTGTAGTGGGAATTCAGGGTGTGTAAGAAAAACTCAACTGAAGAGACATAAGGTGATTAAAAATCAGACAAATTCAATCCTTTTTGTTTAAGGCAGTTAATGTAGTGTACTTTCATATGTAACAAAGCAGCTTATGGAGAGCATATATGACCAGCTGAGTACTGAAAAACTACTAAGTGGAAAATCGTCAAAAAAAAAAAAAAGGTTAACCAATGCCAGTTCCTAATACTTATGTGAAAGTCTACTATGTGTTATTAAGTAGTAAGTAGTGATGACTAGAATATAGTCCACCATCTCACTTTGTATAGAGAAGATAGAACAAAAATGGATAGTCCTAAAATACTCTCTTCCACAAAGAAATAAAGTTGGGCCTTAGAAAAGATCAGTTAAGAGTGGTAATTAGGCCAAAAATTAAGTGAAAAAGCGACAGAGCACAAATATGAGAGAAGATAAGACAAACACAGAGTTACTAGGTGAAGGAACACATTTCTTTCTTCCTGCTTCTCATGCAAGCAAGACACTGTCCAAAACACCCACTTCTGATTGCGGTAGGATGTTTATTCAGAGAATCCTAAATCTCTGCCCTTTATCTGAATTTCCTGTTAATACCTATGGTGGACTTTAATACAGCACTGCTTTTGTCTAGATGGACACTGAAAATGGCTGAGCCAGACAAATTCTTCTGTTTGTGAGTACATTAGGGTCTACATCTGGGCATGCAGACAGTCGCTACCATGTTTTGCTCCATAAAAACAAAGCCTGCATTCCGTTACCTTTGGAGGAGGTCTACTCAACCTGTATTTTACACCATCTCAGGAAACAATAAAAAGTTCATTTGCCCATTGGATTCTCATTTAATCAAATGATTAAATGATATTTTTTTCTTATTGCCTGGATTTCAATTTGCCTCCTCTTTCTATAGATTTAGGCATTTCTTATCCCTTTTATTGTTTCTCCTAATGACTTATTTCCTTCTGGTAGGTATTTCATCACTCCCCCAGTACAGCAGTGTTAGTACATTTATGGAGATATATGGAAAGCCGATTCTGTTTGGATTTTTGGAGATAGTGTTCTTTTGGTAGTGAGGTATCTACTGGCAGGAATGAATGAGATGTTATGAAAAACCCAAGCATACAACATGATTTCAACAGAGATTAAGTGCTCGACAACTTTGAAAAATCTCAGAAATCACAGGCAGCTGATAGACTGCTGGTGCTAAATGCTCTTTATCAAGACTCTGGAAAAGTGTTTCATTCCAGTGAGGGCAGCAGAGATTGTTAACTGTGTTTCTTCAGGAAAGTTTCTGGGATGTCACAACCCCAACCCTGCTTCTGTCTGGTCAGCATGGGTATTTAGAGGACAGGAGAGCTCTCACACTCTTGCACTGC
Organism: Vireo altiloquus; assembly: GCA_013396875.1. NCBI lineage: Eukaryota > Metazoa > Chordata > Aves > Passeriformes > Vireonidae > Vireo > Vireo altiloquus. The sequence goes on along the minus strand of VZRF01013937.1, from coordinate 208,158 downwards.
TGCTGTCTTGCTCTCCTCTGCACCTGAAAACCTCCTGGCCACCCCATCCCTGCAGTTCTGACCACTGGCTGAATCTTACTTGGCAAAGGAATATCAATCAGCAGAGGAGTATCAATAAGCAAATAACAATACAGACAAACAATAAAGATTTCAATGAAAACTAAACCCCCAACAAATTCAAAAGATAATACAAAAATGCTATGTTTTGCTACAACATAGAATTTGAGAAGTGAGAGCAAGGAAACAGAAAACAGCTACCTGTGTATATTCAGCTGAGGTAAATCACAACTGCATTCTTAAACAAATGACTTACAACCATTTATAACAGGAATTTGACCCCCACATTGAATAAGATTATTGTTTCTTCCTGATTACTGAAAATTAAGAGAAAAGTAGAGAAAAGCTGTGCAAAAGACCTGAAAACTGCATCCATCTGTAAGTAATTGACCTTATAATAAAATCCACCATGGCCCTTTGCTGCAGAGAAGGAAAGTGTTCAGCATCTTCAGGCAGCTAGCTGCACATGCTTGAGGAAATCCTTTCTATTGATTCTGAAAAATGCTATATTTGATCATAAATCTTGAGCAACTCAGCACAGATCAGTGGAGACAAAAGATTAACCACTTTAAAGTGCTTTTAAAGATTCTCAGACTGAAATTAAGAAAATATGTTGTACATGTATATGTAATATATATTTTCCTTTGAATTTGCATAACTCGCTCATTTTTTCTTTCAGAAAATTACATCTATGGTAGCACACAAAAACCTGTCATCTGCAATCACATATGTAGGCTGAACAAAGAAATGACAAGGTAGGAACTTGTCTGTCAGAGGAAATAGATTTATCTTTTTTTAATTACTTCTATGTTGTCAATTGAATTAGTTAATCCAGGTCTAACAGTGTGCTCCTTCCCTGAATATCTCTTGAGTTATCATCTAATAGTAGGTGATCATTCTAATTAGAACATATTGAAAATTTAGCAGAAACCAAAGTTTTGAGGATTTCTATTTTGTCAGGTCCAAAACATTCAAAATATCTTATATACCAGACTTCCCAGCACTTCCAAATTGGCATTGCCTGAATTATTGATCACTCTTTCTTGTGCTCAGGTGCTGTGTGTTTGAAGTGCCATCAATCCCATGGCAGTCCAACGACTGGTGTGTTGAGTATCTGGAAGATCCTTTCCCCTGGGATTTGCATGTGAGGGCAGACCTAAAGACCTTTCCTCATGGCCTGCACTTCTCAGGAGATTGTAACACATAAAACATCACTCTGGTCTGTTTTTCACAGAGGGCTAAACAGACCATGGGCTGAAAACCAGGCCTGATTCCAGCTACCTCAGAACAAGAAACCACTTGACAGGGAGAAGTCATCTGAAGGATTTTGTACTTTTAATACCTTTAAGGTATTAAAATACTTTTAATGCCTTTAAGGACAATAACGTGGCAAAAAGTGCCTTAGGCTTCCTAAATTCAAGCATATGCTGGCTGAGAAGATAGTCTCTTCAACTCCTATTTTTCTGAATCTTGAATTATTTTCAAATGGAGCTATTTAACCCACCAAAATGAATTGCTTAAAATAAACCTTTTTCACAATCTCTCCCAAGTACTTACTGTGCTTACCTACTTTGTTACAGAGAATTGCAGTCTTATTTAATTTTGGCTAAGAAACATGGATTGAAACCTTAAGGGAATGTTCACAGAGTGGACAATTTAGCTCCAGTCTTACATAAGCTTCTCATTCTCTTTTTCCATGATCTTCTCACCCACAGTCATTAGAGAGAATTCCTTAGCACTGTAGCTTCATATCCTGGTTGCTTATATTTTAAAAATATAATCATCCATAATTATTTTTGTCTGATCTAGCTTAAACTGTGAGAAAATAGCTTAGTATAAAACATTTACAATGTGGTTAGAGGTACATATGGTCCTGTTTTTTTCAAGTGACCTAGTGAACACTATGTGTTGACTAGACCTGCCTGGTTAGTACTGTCAGAGGGAGAAATGTGTATTTCTCTTCATTCACTCTTCAATCCATTTCCTGAAAACAGGGGCCTCACAAAAGAATCTAAATCAACTCTGAATTTTTAAAATTTTTAACTCCTTGTAAATTTGCCTCAGAGACAAGCCCCATTTCTCTGCAAGGCCAGTTTGAAATCCTGGTGAGTATGTCAAATCCCCTCTGTTATCATTAATGCTCCAACTCTGAGCTAGACAGTCTTCAGATATGTAAAAATACAAGGATATTGTCCAGAGGAGACTTTTTCTGGAAACGTTAACAACCTAATTATCACCAATGATGGTAGGCAGAGGAGAACAGGGAAACTACAAATAAAGAGCAGATACACTAACTGGTAGCAGAGAGATGTTTTATGGGCAGATCTATAAGCTATTCTGTTTGTAGTATATTTCTTGTTTGTTAGTATTATTATTTTTTCTGCAGAAGGTAGTTGATCAAGAACCACAAAGGACAGATAGCTCTGTAGCAGAGGTCAGTAAGAGAAAGTTTGCTGAGTTCTGAGTGGGAATTGAAAGGTTTGTCCTGCATAGTCACGTGTAACTTTTGTCCTTGAAGAGTAATTACAACTTGTCTAAAATAGCAGTTGTTGCTAGATGAAGATAGAAGTTCAGCATTATTTATGGATCTACACTTCTCAAGTAAATAGATTTCCCCTAATTTGCAATTCTAAAAATGCATTTAAATCTATTTTTAAGTGGCTTCTCTAAATGCAGGGCAGAGTTGGTCAGGCAGTTTTTGACAAAATTAGTTTTTCTTGAGAAGTGTTGTTTCATTTAAGCTGAATCATTAATGGAGCTGAACAGCTTTTGAAGAGGCGTTCAGGGAGAGTTTTGAATAATAAAATTTTGAGCAATGTTTTGGTACAACTACATTTTGAGAATATGTGTTCCAAATATTTTGTTTTAACCTGAAATTCCAAACCCCAGAGTTTGCTGTGAAAAAGAATCTACATCTTCTGTCCAGCACAGAACTGGTGAGAATACACTACAACAAAGAACTCTTCAGATTCCTCAGCTGCCTGCAGTTTTCTCAGTAGTTTTACTACAGAGTTAAATGAGCTGCATTTTAATTGCTTTTTAGGTTAACACATCCAATAACAAACTGTGGTATCCTGTTTAAGGTCTGCAGAAGTTCTTGTTGAGAGCTGTGCTAAGCAGGGATGGAACAAAAAAAAATACACATACTGTACAGAAATGTGGAAAGTTATGCAGTTCAAACATATAATAAATACAATATATTTCACATATAATAAACTAACATAATTGCCAAAAAGCAAAAGCAGTAAAACTGAAGAATGCTATTTACATTTATGACTATGCATTTTGGGCTTTTATACTAAGAGAGAAGTAAAAACAGGGAAAAATATGCTTGATGAAGTTACTTGCTCTGTATTGTTTCGTGTTGCTTTGATTTATAAATTAAGGCCACAAGTCAGGCAGACTAGTAAGTGCTGCTAGTGGGAATTTTTTGAAATAATTTCACAAGTAATGATTTTCTAGATCATAGTGGATTGTGTGAAGATGAATTATTTTATTTGCTATGCATGCTCCCTTGCTCATGTTTTATGCTATTTGAATGCCTCCAAAGTAGCCACTGCCTGGGCTTTTAGTTCAAACAAAATATAATAGTCAAATAATCAACAAGCAAGAGAACTGAGATCCTTTTTTGTGCGTAAAACAAGCTCCCACATACTAAAGACAAGGGTCAAAGAGTGAGGTGAGAAAATTAATAAACTGCTACTACATTTTTTGTACTACTGAAAGCTTTGTTACTATTATGTATTTTTCCAATCATTACTCAATGCATGGGTTGATAATTTAAACTTTTAGAGGTCCTATTACACAAGAATAATATAGACAACATAAAGGAAAGGAAAATAGCGGAAGGATAAGATTTAGTCTGCATTAACTTACACATCTAAAATGTAAACATCTAAGCCTGAACTGTTTTCCCTAAACTCTTTATAGTCATTGAGGAGAAATTGTCAGAGACAGATTTGTCCCACATTCAGATAGTGATGAAAAGACAGGTCACATGAATCATCCTGTTGCTCACCTCTGGCTGTATGGAAAAGCTAAAATGACCCTCTCAGACTGAAATTACCAACTTTTAGACATTTATACTTAGATTAGTTTGCTCTTACCCTAGCTAGCCAACAGGTTTGTCGAAGCAATAGTTTGCAAGGGAATGGCACAGTTCCTTCCATTGAGCTTTTTTCTCTTGTGACTTGTCTTTACTCGAGATACTTTAATTTTACAGTCGACTTAGTAAATGTTTTGGGATGAATTATGATGTCTGTGACTACTAAATGTCACGCATGATACCCACCCACAGAGCTGAAGAGTTAGCTGGACTTAGCACACTTGCATTATACCACCTGTGGCAACTTCGTTTCTGTAAGTGTGGCTGTACAGAGAGGCTTTCAAATGATCTGTGACTGGTTACCAAAGCAGTCAGGGGAGCAGGGTGACTTCAGTTAGTTAATGAACTATTCTTGCTTAAATTGCTGTGCCACCCTTGCATTACTCTTTGACTAAAGCCCTTCTGTAACCTCTCCTGAAGCCCCAAAGCCATAGACCATTATGCAAAAATTACACTGGGGCAAAGCATATATTTAAAGCTCAGAAAAGCTGTTACACGTGCATTTCCCCATCTCTGTCACAGTCAAACTCTCACTGGACAGTTCACTGGGACAATAGCATCTCCCGTGTAAGTCTTGTCAGTCTGCAAAAGCTTTCAGAGAAATTTCTCGGTATTCTATCACCTCCTGGGTTAGAGTTCAGCAAATACATCTCGCTATAAAAAACTCCAGAAAGTTCTTTCTGAAAAGGTGCTTTGAAGTCTAAAAGCTTGTCTGTATTTTCTAAATATATCAGCTTTCTATGCACCTTGTCCTTATGTCTTCACAGATTCTGCTCCACTGGTACTATTGCAACCCTTACTGCAAACCTCATAGTTCATCTTAGTTCTTTCTAAGGAACAGGAAAATTAAGACTTCCATTGTCATTAAGAAGACTTCACAGGGCAAAATTAATCTCACGTTAAGAAACCTGAATTTGTTTCCTGAAACTTTCATTCTTGCTTACTGAAAACAAAATTGTTCTGTAAGTGCAATTCGGTCTGTGCTGGTTTGCGTGAGAGTGAACAATATCCCCAGAAATGAACAGCAAAACAGCTCACAGCAGCAGACTGACATGTTATGTGACTCCAGGCAAAATAAGTCTTATGACAGATCTAAAAGTTCAGTACATAATTCAAGACATTACTGTAAGTATAGTAAATAAACCATTTAAGGAAATTCCACACTTATCACTTAAACTCTTAATACAGTTTAGCAATTAATACACCCATTCTATTGCTCAGTGGTTACAGCTATGGCACACTTCACTGAAAACAGAATGAGCAGAGATAGCAATCAAGCTGACCCAATGGGAGCAACTTGGTTTTTATTTTTGTGGCTTTTTCACCCTCAAGAGATTACAGCCTCCTAAGAAGAGAAAGAACTTCATGATGTCCTTTAGGAATTTGATCTTTCACTCAACCAGTGGGTCACAGATTAGCACAGTAAGCATTTTCCTGATTTCTAGGATTTTCAGTTTTATTAATGGCTGAGGCTGTCTTCTCAGGATTGCTTCACTTGTATGGATAAATTTATTCTGAGAAGTCACGCTGGATACACTCCTTTTTCTGTGCTCAGCTGACAACTGCAGAGCTCTGGGTGAGGCTGGAGGGGTTCCAGCATGCTGTGGTCCACACATCCCTCGCACCAGGCAGGATTGAACGAAGTCCTGAATCACAAGGTGAACCTGAGCATGTTCCTTTTAAAGCTTGAAAAGTCCACATTTCCTAAGTGTGAGGCTATTTGTTTAATAATATATTTGGTTTATCTGTTTTCGCACATCTCCCGATAGCTGCCTGACGAGTTTCTAAGGGGAATGAAGCCCAGGCTCGTTACAAAGGTTGTGAACTACAAGGAATTATTAACAAGAGTCAACTTAGTCTGGAGCCTATGATTGCCTGACTTTTGGCCTGCAGCATGTTCCTGTGAGACAAATAGTGGGAGTGCAACTCTGTGGGAGTACAGCAAGTGACCTTCTACCTGGGATACGAGGAGGCATGGCAGATGCTCAGGTGCCATGTGTTATTTGTCACACGTGGCAGCTCTGACTGCCCTCCACTTGCCAGCAAGATGACGAGACCTAGAAAAACAAGGAGCCTCGCAGCTTTTGGGCCTGATGCCAGCTGTAGAGCTGAGTTTGAAGGAATAACTCTTTCTTTCACCCGCTCATCTCCTGACTCTAATTTTCTTTTACTATCTACTTCTGGAGAAAGTGCAGAGGAGCAGGCATTCCTCCTCTTTCCTTCTCATTGCCAAGCCTTTCTAAGGCTCATTTCTCTGGCCATGGATCCTATTTTTCCAACACTCGCCATAGTAACTCACTTTATGCCTGCTTTTCCCCTCTTAAGTCTTGCAGGTGCGTTTAGGTGTGCAGTGTTTCTTTGCGCTAAGACGAATTTTACTCTGTTCATCATAGCCACATTAGCAACCTGCAGCTGCAGGGACAGGCATCTGATGCCCCTGTCTTTCCTGGGGGACAAGAGGGATAGCTACTCAAGCACCAAGCACAGCCCCAGGAATGCACACAGGAGGCTCAGAGCCCTGGACCAGTATGAGGCACATTTTTTTCTTTCCTTAGAGGCTAATAATAACTTTGCTTGTGTGAAGGAGGCCAGAAAAATAGAAGCAGTCTGGAAAAGCTCCAAATTGCTGCTGCCACTGTGTAAGTGGGAGAAGATATGGAGAAAAAAGGAGAAAAAGGAGAAATAAGGAGAAAAAGCCCTTTAACCTAGGCTCTGGTACTGCCAATGTCAGACCTCCTTGTCTCACTCAACAGGATTACTAAAGGTAGTAAAAAAAGTAGTTTATTTTTTTCTTAGATGTCGAGGAGGAAATTCAACTGAATTAAATCCACTCCATCTTGTCGATTATTGTTCATTATAACGTCACTCTGGGTTTTCCATCCACCCACCAGATTCCACAATCATTTTCCTTTTTTTTTTTAAGAGAACTTTTTAAAGTTGCATTTGGACCTCAGCAAATGTTTTATTTTTTCAAAAGTACATGTGACTAAAGCCAGCATCTGCAATACAGGTATTTACAGATGTTGCTGTAGTGGCCTAGAATAGCCTGGTCCTGGAAAACCCTCTGAGAAACCTCTCACATGTTTTTACAGAAGAAATAAACTTTTTCTTGTATACATAAATCAAATTCAAATATAAACTACTGAGAGCTTTGCTGGCCTTGAACTAATACATCCAGGGTTCATACACTCCAGTACTATATAAATAAGAACAAGATTTGAATGTCCTATTTTGACTGCAGTGGCCTTCAAACATGCAAGCAGTACTTGTGAAGAATGTGCCTGACATTTAAGTCTGTTAAGATTCCTGGATAAAGCTTTCCTTTATTTTCTTTTCCCAAATTCTTCTCCTCATCAACTTTTAGATGCAGTTTTCTCTTTTCTTCGCCATTCTCTTCTGAGGATGCAGAATAGATTTTGTGACATGCTTTGGAGCTTTGAGGTGCAATGTATCATTGTTCAAATCTATAGAAAGCAAAGTAGCATTAAATAAATATTCATGTTAGAAGTTAGTGCAGTTAAAAAGAAGCCATAAGTAAGGAGAAAATAATGAAAAAATGTATTTTACTTAGGAAGATATAGTAATATAATTTCTGGGGGAGGCAGAGATTTCTAGCTAAAAGGAAAAGAAGGATAGCAACTCCTGGTTGATGGGTAATCCTTACAGTCTTTGCTGAGACAAACCATACATCTGTTTAATAGGCAGGAGGCACCATACAAAAGTAGTAGGTTAGTCCATGGTTATGCATGCTTGATTTACCGTGGGTCACAGATCACACTGTGTGCAGGAACATGTCCTTGAAAGGGCAAATAAATTTCGTAAGTTTTCCGATTTTATGCCTGCATAGCAAACTATTAGCTGGAGTGAGAGATTCTGAGTTCATCTGTACTTCCTTAGGGAGAAATCTGAATTCCATTTTAAATGCTTCAGGGTGACCAATAGAGGAGGTAGAAATGAAGGCTTTCAATGTCTCTCTGGTTTGATATATTGGCATGTTTAAGAAAAAAATCTAAGTGGAGTTTTATTTTTTCACATAAAATATGAATCACTTGAGGATCATACTTACAACTTAAAATTCACTAGAAGTCAGAAATGTCTGCTCACTTATAATATNTATATCTAATATATATTTAGAATTCTGAACAAATAAAAAGTAGCCTTTATAGTACAATTCCAAGCGTACAATGGAAGGAGCAATTAAAAGTTGTGATGGTTTTCCCTGCTGCGAGAGCAAGGCAAGCACAGCATTCAAATAATGGTTAAAACCCCTTCCAGACCACTAGTTTTTCAGGTGATGAATTCTCTTCACACACCTAGAAATGTAAAACTAGGTTGGAAATTCCACTAAGTAGCAATCACTGAAAAGCACACACCCTGAAACCTTGAATCTGAATGACCTTTCATAAAATATAGGCCACCCCTAGGATTCAGGAAATTACAGTGATTAAACCATTATGTTTATTGACTTTCATTTGATTTTTGTTCATCCTGGGTGTGCTGCTTTTGGTCAGGGTAACTTGGGAGCACACCATATTTGGGTCCAGGAGAGGAAACACTTGTCTATATTGCACATTTAAATAAAAGCAATACAGGAGAACTATGTTGCCCAGTTGCAAGTCTGGAATACTTTCCATCTGAGCTAAATTGAAAACTAATGCATAGGCAAAGGTAGAGTAGACTACCATATATACCTTCTCCCTGGCATATCCTGCAATTTCTACAGGGGAAGTCCAGGGGAAGGCACATGGTGTGACTCTTGGGGTGTCAGATGACCCTGGTGAGTCCTTCCAACTCAGCATATTCCCTGATTCTATGTTTGCATTGCCTATATTAAGAATGTAAGTGACAAGTTCACATATTTGTCTTTGAAGGGGATATCAGGTCATGCTCAATGTCACTCAGCAGGAAGTGTTCTGTGGGAGCCCATTGTTTTATCCTGGTTGGAAAATGACTGTTTTTGTGAGGTCTTTTACTTCATATATGTGGTCTAGGCTTATGATGCTTCACTGCAGAGTTTCTTCAGCAATTGCTTTGTTTCCTCTCTATGAAATGAGGATTTCTCACTTCTCTTAGCCTGAGCTATTGAGAATAGAAAACAAGATTTTTCCCCCACGTATACAAAAATCCTGTAGAACTGAGCTGCAGTCCATGTCAGCACATACCTAACAACAATGGTTTTGTTTACTATGTGCTGCCTCCTCTCAACAGATTTTCCTGAAGACACAGTAATACATCCTAGTATGTATTTAGGCTGTTTCAAATGATCTGCATATGGGGTGAAGCAGGAGGAAAAAAAAAATAGTCATTGACATATTAGCAATCCCCTTTAATTTTGACCCATGAAGTTGTAAGGGTAGCTCCTGTGCCCAGAGTACAGTGTGGCTCCCAGCACTCCACCACAGTGCCTTTTAGGCACGTGACTGATCCCAATCACCTTTTGTGTGAAAGCTCAGAACTGTAGCAAATATATAGCCCATATTCATGTTATACTTCATCCCTTTTTTTTTTTTTCCCAGAACATCTTCCTCCCCTCTGGCCAAAGCCCCAAAGGGCCCAAGAAAAGCAGACATAACTTGAAGATTTTCTAGATGCATATTCCTGTCAGGGAGTAATTCTCATTGCTGAAATTTAGTTTATTGTACCAAGCACCAAAAAGTACAAGTGAAATGGATATAAAAAGAAATAAAATTAAGTACATATTGTATTTACTAATATGCATAGACAATCAAAATAGGCTAAGAAGAATTAATCTAGGGTTTTAATATTCTGTGATGAAGATTCTGTCTCAGTTCACAACTACTGAATTCAATAAATACAGGTTTCCTGTGTAACAGTATAACTGAGAGAATAATCTGACCTGTTTTGTCTGATTTTTGGGACAGTGTTTATAACCTTGAAGTCCTCAGAACACAAATATGCTCAGATTTAGGTAAAAGAGCACCAGCTTAATCCATTCATCAATCAAGATTGTTTAACATATTCTTCTGTCAATTTTTTAAATTATTCCTTTTCTTGGCATCGTCAGATGTTTTCAAGATGTCTGTGAAGTTAGGGAAGTCAGTCTGTGTGCTTGTCATCCTTCTCCAAGCTATTGGATCATCTGCTGTGGAAGAAAAAAATGAAATATAAAAGCTGTTTGAAGGATTTTCAAAATAAAAGAGATGCATAATGTATTTGAATCATATCTTTTACATTATTTGTATGATCGGAGCCAGGTTGTGGTTATGTATGTTTAAATTTCAAGTGAGAAAAGACAATACATGTTTCTCTTTATATCACTTTCCTCATTAACAATGAATAAAGGGTAGTTAACAAAAAGAGGGAGAAGCAAAACTGCATGGAAAATACCTGAGATTTTCTATAGAATTCTTACCACTCCTTATATAAGATTAAAACCTAAATCAAAACATCATCTGGTTTAGAGTTCAATGAAAGTGAATAAAAGGATTATTTTAGTCTTGTCTTTTGTTTTCACCATCCAGGGTCATTCCATGGAATAGAACATAGAACAATGAAAGGAAAGATGTGCATAACCTAATGTCTTTTGTTTTTTCCTTTTCTCCTGGAGATGTGGGAAGAGGAGGTTGCTTCTCCTTTTCTTAGGAGAGAAAGTGACATTATGGAAAATAAGGAAGAAAAACCCTACTGTACCCATAGTAGATTCCTCATTTTAGAGAGAGGAAGCTGCGACTCTGCCTGTTGCTTACTGGTCTTTGTTTCTCTTGATCACCTGATTTACCCACAGGAATGAGTAAATGCTTTCGTTAGATACTACCAGTGATTCACATGATTAAACAATTTTTTTCACTTCCACAACACAAAACATAAACCTCCAACTAATTAATCTTGTTTGCCTACTTGGCAAATGAATCTGGGTTAAGGTGCAAATTTGAAATAGCTCTCTGACTTTTAATATTTAGTGTCTGTTTCAGAACAACTGAGTAGTTCCCCTGAGACAAAATAGTCTTGTTTAAAGTGTTGTCCCTACGTTTTTACTCGCTATAACTCTGGTTTCAACAATAGTTATCCACTTCTTTAGGAATCTCACATTTTAGTGTCTAGGATATATGTTGTATAACATGAAGAATACTAGCAGTATATGAATCTTTAGGTAGGATTTAGCCCTCAAACGAAGGCACCAAAATAGAGTTGTACAGGCATTAAATATGTGTCTAAACTGGCCTTGTAAATAATTGAGATTTGTTCACTACTGTCTATGAAAAATTAAGACTGATAAACCAAACTTAGGTGTCCAGGTGCCATCTCTCATGTCTAGATGCCTAGGTGCAGTTTTCCTTTTTGATTTGAATTCTGTGCTTACAGTGGGATTCAGCTACCAGAGCATGAATGTTTGGTGTTCTAGTTCACTGATGGGACAAACCTGGGAAGAGTGGCTGATTGCCCAGAGTGCCGTGCAGCCCTTCAGAGGGGCTCAACAGTTTGGAGAGATGGGTAGAGAAGAACTGTCTGAAATTCAAGAAAGGCAAATGCAGGATGCTGCACCTGGGGAGCATTAACCCCACACCCCAGTACAGGCTGGGGCTGACCTGGTGGAAAGCAGCTCTGCAGAGAAGGACCTGGGAGTCCTGGTGGACATCAAACTGTCCAAGAGCCAGCAGTGTGTCCTGGGGGCCAAGAAGGCCGATGGTGTCCTGGGGTACCTTAGGAAGAGCAGTGCCAGCAGGCCAAGGGAGATGACCCTGCCCTTCTACCCAGCTTTAGTAAGACTGCCCTGTAGTGCTGTGTCCAATTCTGGTCTCCTCAGGACAAGAGAGACACAGAGCTCCTGGGGAGCCTCCAGGAGAGGACAGCAAAGATAATTAAGGGACTGTAACATCTCTTTATGAGGAAAAGCTGAGGAATCTGGGCCTGTTCAGCCTTGAGAACAGAACGTGAGGTGACCTCATCAGTGTCCGTCAGCATCTCCAGGGAGGTGTCAGAGGATGGACCAGGCTCTTCCCATTGCTGCCAGGCAATAGAACAAGAGGCAATGGGCAGAAACTGATTCACAGGAAGTTCCACCTGAACAGGAGAAAGAACTTTTTTACTGTGTGTGTGACTGAGCACGGGAACAGATTACCCAGGGAGGTTGTGGAGTCTCCCTCACTGGAGATATTTAAGAACTGTCTGAATGAAATCCTGTGCAATGTGCTCTGGGATGACCCTGCTTAAGCTGGGAGGTTGGACCACTGTGGTCTCTTCCAAACTGATCCATTCTGTGATTATATGACTCTGTGATTCTGTGTTGCTACTCTTGCATCAGGCTATCCTTTTAAGAAGAAGATTGTCTATCACAGTTCCACTGTCATATCCAGCCCTCACTATCTAAATGCTCAGATTGCATATGACAATATTTTGAGGCAACTGAATTAAGCCTTTCACAGACTGGAGTTAGTAACAGTTGTGGAAAATTTGGAATTTATCAAGTTAAAAATTAGTGTATGCATGCTGTTATAAAAGGATCCTAGTTCTAAAAGCAATTATAGTAGTTTTGCTCCATATTATAGCAATGGCTTATGTAGATGAAATTGGGACTATCTCCAAGCTATGGGGTCAGACAAAACTGCTTAGGGTGATAGTTCTGCCAGCCTTGTGTAACCAACCCATCTGTGGCCCAACGGAATTCTGCACTGAGGTTTAGGATTTGTTCAGCCCCTGTCTCCCTCACACAGACATGTTGTTGCTAGCTTGGGACAGCTGAAACTGACACAACAATCACAGTAATCTGTTTTGATTTGTATTTAAATTTTTCATAGCTGTGTTTATCATTTTATCACTACTTTTCAGACATAATATATGCTACTGTGCAAAATCCTTGTTTTGTTTTGTTTTGATTTGTTTTGCTTTGTTTTGCTTTGTTTTGTTTTGTTCTTTCCCTAGACTTATCTGCTGTTCTCTTAGAATGCAGTGTTTAGCCTCCCAGAGGCATTTAGTCTTTAATGACACTATGAGAAAAGCATAACTTTATAGAATCCAGTATACAATAATTCAACTGAAAATTACTGTCACACACTGCAGATATGGCTAGCCAGAGCAGTGTCCATCTGCTGGCCCTCGTTCGTTTTCTGATGGTCACCAGAGGTCAGTTCAACAATGCTCCCATTGATCCCATTCAATCCATTAAACTTTTACTACTATAAGAACAAAACTCCAAACATACACACAAAAGAGAGAAGGAAGAATGTGCTCATTGTGGTTCAACCGGAATTCACAAATAGAGAAAGGCTCATCTCTACTGGCTGTTTCCTCCTGCAACTTGACTTCCGAAATAAGGCTTTTTGTACAAGACACAAAAACAAAAATGCAAAAAAAATCCCACCAGAAAGCATGTGACTTCCAGAATTGCCTGTAGCTTTCCTGGCACTGGGTTGAGAAATATTTCTTCATCTCATGTTGCATAATCATCCTTGACGCATTGTTTGTTCCAGCTCAGTGCTGTTTTCATCAGATAGGAACCACAAATCTACTGGAATATGAGGAGTGTCCCCCGATGGTGTATGGGGATTTTTGTGGCTTTATTTTTTTTTAAGTTTCATAATTATGAAAGGTATTTAAAAATATGTGCTGGAGCAGATAATTTTTGAAACCATAATTCTTGTTGGCTAATGTTCCTCTTCACAGTGCACATTTCCTGTCTTTTTCCAGTAAGCACACTGATTACGGCGCACTAAGATCTCATTTGAATGAATGAATGAATGAAAGGAAGAACCAGTAAAGGAAAGAAGGAATGCATATTTGACATAGCAGACTCCTAGGATAAATTTGATTTACTTTAATAAAGTTACACCAGGGAATAATTCATCCTGTAATGTTTCAATGACACACTCTAAGGGATTTATTCCAAACCCCATGAAGTTAGTCTAAGTTTTTCATTGGTGTCAGTGGGTCTGGATCAAGTTTCAGGAGGATAAAATAGCTGCTTATTACTTTTTTTTAATTTACAAAGTAAATAATTTTATGCTGGTAAACCACTTCACTGGATAATCATTCCTTGAACCTTGGTATCTGTCACTGCTCTCTTTTCTGTCCTCTATGAAAGCATCTCTGCCCAACATTCAGCATAAAGTCTTACGTCAAACCCAGACTGCAGTTACGATTGCTCCAAATTATATACAGAAATCTTCCTCTTACACACACCCAAGGAGCCTCGAGATATCCTTCACAGTCTTTTACAATTTAATGTTTTAATGATTGATTTCTGCATCTTCCTTGTCACTGTATCAAAAGCTCTACCTAACATTCCATTGCATACATTTTGCTCCTTCCATGGAAAGATTAATGCTGGACACTATTACATAGCTAGCATAGCAGCTGATCAAAGTGCCTCAAAAGAACATGAAAGCCAAGTTGTACCTGTCTCATAGTCTGATCACTGGTTGTCCTCTTGTTTCAGTGTGGAGAGAAGTAAATGGGCTCAATTACAAATAATCACAGGTTGTTCCCTCAAGTTCAAATATAAGGAGGTATTTTTGTGAAGACTATGGGATATGTATCTTGGCCCTGATACTTGATATTTGCACTAAAAATTCCTGAATGATAGAAAAAATAATAAGTTTCAAAGGACAGAAAGCATTTTTGAAGATAGAACCAGAATTCAAAATAATTTTGATTATTTGAAGAAATGATGTGGAGAAAAAAATGTCATCCCTGTAAGAACAAGGCCAAAGTCACACCATTGGAAGGAATATTCTAGATAAGGCAGGAAGTGGTACATAAGTGTAACTTTAGGAAAGGTGGTAAAAATTGTGGTGCATTACTTTAAAGTCTGTGTGTCCAGACTACAAATGTCACGTGTGTTTTTATGACCAAATGCAATGGTTTTAAATTTCAACAAGGGAACTTAATTTAAGACATCAAGAAGAGGCTCCTGACAATAAAATAGTAAAACACTGAAATCGGTTGTGTGGGATGATCATGATATCTCCAGTTTTGAAGGTCTTTCATGATAAATTCAGTAAGGTGTCAGGAGTACCATAGACAGAGTTGATCCTTTCTTGGGCAGGGAGACTGACTGAGTGGTCTTCTGAGGTGTTTTCTAGCTCAATTACATCAGTTATGTCTAGGACTATTCTGGCGTTGTTTAAGCTGCTAAATCTAAGGCTTCAGCTTCTTCTTCTTGCTGTCCAGTCATGCTCCAGGTACCAGTGTGAGATGGGTAAAAGAATTATTCAAAACAGGATATTCAGGTCTTCAATTTCTGAAGGAGGAACATAAATCAGGAAAGAACTTTAAAACACATGCTTAAAAATATTATTAATCTTTACAAAACTATTTAGCAATAGAACACATAAGGGCAGAATATGTTTGCCTGATGCAAACCCACTGCAGTAAGGAAAATAATATGATTACCAGTCTGTTTCAATGTTACCTCTGTGAAGAACTCCATTGCATATTATCTATTATTGTTTTTTTACAGCAAAATCCTTGTACATATATTTCTAAAATAAAAGAAAAAAGCTGACCCAGATAGCTAAGGACTAACACAATGAGCTTATATAGACCCAAGATGATTTATGAGGACCCTTAATTCACCTTTGTGGTGATACCTGAAGTGCCACAGAGCTGGAACTTACCAAAGAAATTTTTCTCATTCCTTATTCCTCGGACAGAGAGCTACTATTTTCCACATCTCCCTGGTAAGAGAAACAATGGTGGTATAATTCTGCCTCTTTCTTAAAAATAAAAATCTATGTCAAAAAGAGATACACATTAGGATTCAAATTTTTACCTGCTTACAAGATAAAGAGAATTTTAATTCAAACTGCAGTGTCTGTTACAAAAGCATGGACAGAGTTTAGCCCACAAGATAAGTCACTCATGGACTTGCACAAACCTGTGAGTAGTACATGGGATACTATTTTACAATTTGAGGTGGCAACTTTTGCATTGCTTCTTTGGGAAATCTAATACCATATCAAGAAAAACTGATAAAACCTAGAAAAGTGCAAGTCCTCTTTTAGAAAAAAATAAAATGAAGAAAATAATGGCAGACAGGTAAGCAAGAATTTTGGTCTGCATCACTAAAATCTGGGGATTGAAGACCAAACAAAACTTGAAATATACCATGAAGTTATGAAAGTGTTTTACCATGTACTGGAATCATGAAGACCCAAGTTTGAGTAGGCCAATGCCTCTTTTTTTGTTCCTTGAAATACTCTATTTTTATTCAAGATAGTATGGCTACCTTGAGTAAAAAAAACTTTTCGTCTTTATTGTAACTATTTTGTTTATGTAAAAGAATACCTGAAAGAAAAAGTGCTGCTGCTTCATAGGCAATTCCAATGGTTGTACTCAGGTAAGGAGAATACTTCTATAAAAGATACTGAGGTTTTACTAGAGAGTGACTTTTCTGAACTTCTTTCTCTTGCATAATCACTTTGGCAGGTTTTCTGCCAAAAATTCAAGAAAACTGAAGAGTGGTGATTGCAAATGGAATCATATCACAACTGTTTTAATCACAAGAAATTCTGGCTGAGTCATCCTGTGTTTCTTTCACTGCTTTCCAGGGTAGAGGTACCAAAACCAATAGCTTGGAGAGAGTCCTCGCAAGTTTACACCATCATGCAGCCCAGCTATCCATCAGGGACTACCACACTGTTTTCAGACACTTCACCAAGGAGCTAATCTCAAGCCCTAGGTTCTCAAAAGCTCTATGTTTGCTGCCCAGCAATGACTGAAGTCCCTGGGCCTCAAAGTTTGCCTTGATGGTCCTGCAGTGTCCTGGGGAGATGCTGATGATGACTCTAAGTGAATTTGCTCAGGTACCCGCAGTTTTATGGAGTATAAATTTAACCCAGTCAGAACTCTCTACAAATCTGAATTGTTTCCAGTGCCCCAGATGGATTGTTGAGTGTTGGCTTGGGCAACTGTGCACAATACTGCATTATTCTTACCACTAGCAAGGAGTCACGGATGTTACCCTTTTCTAAGAGAGGGAGAGCACACATGTGTTCTCTGAACTGTGTATTATGTAGAACAATGCACAGGGAAACAATAATAACACTTTCAATACTATTATTTCCTAAGCAGGCATACAAAATTATGAGTAATTACAAGCTGTGTCTGATTTACACATACTATACACCTGAGCATTATGTTGTTAGACAGGCCAAAAATTCATTTCCAAACCCTATTAAAATCATATAACCACATCATTTTTACATAAAAATGTGAATTAAAGAAATGTAAGCAAATAAATACAGTGTATACCAGGGTGAGATGGGAATAAATATTGAAAGTCTTGGTTGGATTTAAAGCTGGGCTACAGCTGTTTAATTGTATTGATGAATTTAGATGCTAGAAAATTGATTGCAGTGACTATTAACCAAACTTCTCCAATTTGCAATCTCTGTTCTGGTCTTGGTGAGTACACACAGACAGTAAGGCTATGACAGTGCTGTCCCTGCTACGTGGGGCGCAATTAATAGTGTCAAATGTGTAAATTAGAATAGTTGTATACCTTGAGGTTCAGATTCTATAGGCCTTTATGTTCACTTCTTTTATGTACCAGTGCAGAGCTGCACAGCACAGAGAGACACAGAGCAGAGGTTTCAAAGGAAAATTAATTACCAGAGGTTAACTGTTCTTATTTCTAAATGTGTCTGCACCAAACACAAAGAACAGGTTGCTTGCACTGCAAATGGGTGTCCATCATGCCATCCTTCACTTCTTTGAGAAGGTCTGTATGAAGTCCAAGTCAACAATTCCCCTGTCAACAGATCCCCTTTTCCTCTGAGAAGAGTCATGTGCAGTCTTCAAGTAGAGTCAGAAAATGCAGCCATCTCTCTCATATTAGAACATACTGAAGGGGAGGCCTGAGAAGTGGGCCAATTTTATTTGCTCAGCTGACAGCGTGATAGGAATTGCTGTTAAAAGGAGCCATTGGTTGATATAAAAAGGTTCTCTACATTCCCTGACAAATCCTCCTATCAGGCTTCCATGAGTTCAAATCAGGTCACTACGAGATTCTTTTCATCTCATAACACTGAACTCATTAGTTTCCATGACTGATCTGAAACAGTAGCATGTATGGAAAAACCCCTAAATTTAGATGTATGACTAATCTGCTTTTGTTTTTCCTTTCCTGGATCCTCTTTCACATACAAAGTGGAATTTCATCTTTGCTACAAAACATCATTTTGCTTGTTATATTTCCAGAACATTGGCCTTATATCTGGTGTTCTTTGTTCATATTGACACTAATTGATAGTAGCAGGGCTGTGACACTGCAGTAAGTTTTCCCACAGTACAGGCAAAAGCACTGCAGGTTAGGCTGCCAGCCAAGGCAGTTAATGCTTCCCTTTGCATTCCTTTCAGCTCCCCAGAGAAGAGCTAGTTTACGGACACCTAGCACTTAAAGGTCCAGGGCATTATTGCCTCTGTTGTTGCTCTTAAAATACTTACCTAGAAATGGTGTCACTACACAGTCATATTTCAGAAGCTGTAATATATGAAGGAAAAAGGATCTGAAAGGCTTCAGCTACACAATTTGTGATTAAAGCTTTAAGCTAATTTAATTAAAACTATATTTGACCATTTAAAAAAAATAACAGCAAATATACTGCTTGACCTAGGACTGATAAACAAAATAATATGAACAGAGAATATTTTTCTGTGTGCAGATATTAACTCCATGCAATATCAGCTGAATGTACAACAAATTTATCTTTCTGCCTTTTATTGTCCTCATTACTGTGCTGCAGTTCAGACAAAAGGAAGTGAGAATAAATGGCTACCTGGATCATACAGCTGTAAATGAAGTTGATGTGCCCCATTTCACATAACTGAGCTTGTTTATTAATCACTGCCCTGGTATCTGCGTATACAGATTTGTGTGAGTGTCCTCAGAGTAACTCTAGTAGAAAAAGAGTCTCAAAGCATAAACATTAAGTCACATGATGCCTTTTTATTTTTGTTTTCCCATCCCTTAGATCAAAATTTGAGGATATAAAATTTGACCTATTTCTTTTCTGCCTGACCTGAAACAGCTTTTACATGCACAAAACAGACTATTTTCTCCCAGACAATCAAATTTTGGATAAGTTCCCAAACACAAATAAAGAGACTCCCTTGAGTATAACATAAATATTGACATAACAGAATTAATCAGAGGAAAAGGGGATCCATATTCAAAGGTCAGTCTTCTAATAATCCTAAACCACACCACTCCCAGAAAGGATGAAGTGTTTATTAAATCGAGCAGAGAATTGAAAAGTCAGTTCCAGATTCTATATCTGATCAGTGAGGGAAGTAATTTTCCTCTTTC
Source organism: Vireo altiloquus (assembly GCA_013396875.1). Classification (NCBI taxonomy): domain Eukaryota; kingdom Metazoa; phylum Chordata; class Aves; order Passeriformes; family Vireonidae; genus Vireo; species Vireo altiloquus. The sequence continues at coordinate 188,731 of VZRF01013937.1, read as the reverse complement.
ATGGCTTTTAGACCCAAGGTTGTCCTGTTTCAGCACCAACGTGCAAGAATCAGGGCAAGACAGAAATGCAAACAACAAAAGACGTGGAAATGATCAAACTGAAGGCAAAAATAAAAATAATTTAAAAAATCATTCACCTTCTCACCCTAGAAGACTCTTGCTTTCTGCAAACATCTGTATTTGACTTTTAAACTCCTTGGGAGCCAAGGGTTCTTTTCTGTATATGTACAGACTACCCCAGCTGGAGCAGCTCGGTCTCTAACGCTGGGATACAGCTAGCAGTCATCACTGCCGAAATTTTCGGGAGGGGTGGAGGAGTGTCAGCCCAGTGAGTGGGCTTCAAACATATCCATATTAAGACCCTCAGAAAATGCATCTTTAAGCAGCATCTCTTTGAAACAGTGGGTGTTGGGACAGTCCCCTCCCACACATACATGTGCTCATACATATGCACATGGAGACAGTCTCCCTATTTCTCTTCTCTAAAAGTCTGCCAAGTGATTGGAGATCTGTCAGCAGATGTAGGACAAATTCTTTCCTCAGGCGGGCAGGGAGCTAGTTGTGCAGTTCTGCATTGTACCCAGGGTTGTTCACTGGAAGATATGTGAGCCCAGAGGGAGAGACAGGCACCCCAGGCATCCCTTTTCCATGGCAGACACGTAGATCTGGCCAGCCTTGCACTCTTCACCCTCACAAAGCCCCACACTCCCACTTGACAGTTGGAGACCATCCTCCCACTGCTTTTGTTCATGATTGAGATTGCCCTGAGGGAAAGGAAATGTAGGAAGACCTAGAATACTAATCTGAGCTCATAATGTCACACAGAACAAACTCATGCAAGGCACTGCTCGTCATCCTCCCTGCTTGCCTATTAGCATAGCCCGGCTCAACTTCTGTGTAGTTTAGACTATATTTGCCCACATCCTCAGTCTCAGGTTATATATAGGCCCTGCTCTGATGGGTTGCACCACAACTTCCCCATTTATTCAGGCAGTCCCAATGAGAAATAAGTGAACTTCAAAAGAAAAATGGCATAAAGGGCTTTAGGAATACCACTGTAGGACAAAAAGTGATGCAGAGCCAAGGGGTCTGTTACATGGAGATGATGAGTCTGTGCAAGATGGTCTTAGAGAGAGATAGCAGTGTCATACTCTGCTTTGCTTTGTGGTCTAGACCCGGTTGATGTCTCCCAGTTGTGACTGAGTGCTCCCACTCTGAAACTGTCCCTTGAAAAAAGCACTGTGTCCATCTATAAAGGTATGCATTTCCTTAAGAAAGTTCTTTGAAACTGTCCTCATGCCTGCTCTCTAGAAAGGGTATGATAGGAAGAGACAATCATGACTTCCTGCATCTCTAAATGCTCAGTTTCAGGGGAGGGCTCAGCTTTCTTTATTTGATAGCTGTAAGCAAATTCCACCTTTGAGTTAATGTCATTCTGAGGTTCCTACCTTGACTTCTGCATTCAGTCCAGAACATTGGTGCCCTTAACTGGTTCTGGGTCACCTTCTTGACCTGACTCCTAAAATACTAGCTGCCTTAGCATCCAAGGTCAATGCAATCAGGCCTTTCATCAGGTCTAAACTTGGAGGGAACACTGTGAAGCGGTCACTAGGAGCAGCAGGAAGAAACATTAGGACAGCAATACAGCTCTCTGCTGGCTTTAGTTTCACCTGCCCTCACGCTGCTCTGTGCATTGCTGACATCCAGCAGCCCCTTAGAAGTGAGTGTGCAGATGGCAGCCTTGCAGAAGACAATGGGGGAGCTCCACCCACCTGCAAGCCTCAGGACATCGAGTGTATTGGTGGCAAGAGGCAACGTGTGGTGGTGAACTGTACCTCTTATAACTGGAGTTTGTCCTTTGGTAGAGAAATCCACAGCGTCACAATGAATGCATTTTTCCAGGTCCAGTGAGCAGAGTGATTTTTTTTTTCTCTTATAGTGAGGATTATTGCCATCTGAAAGCATACCCTTAATTTTATTTGGGGCTTTTGTTTGGTTCTGTTTTTACCTGTCTTTTCCTTATCTCCTTTACTGACACTACTTCTTTTGCAAAAATATTCTTCCTCCTGATGGTTTGTTACTGATCTATTTATACTATTCCAGGCTTTGGGAAATGCTTACGGTGGTCAGGTAAATATATCACAGAATCCCAATGGGGCATGTGTCTGTTAGGGGTGTGTGATCCCACCTCCTCTTGGTGCCTTGGCGCTGGATTATGGCAGTACCATAATAATACCCTGCACCCTGCTGCCAGGTCTGCTCATCCATGGAGGAGATACACTGGAGATACAAGGGGGAGGCTCTACATGCTGCTTGTTCAAGGACAGAGTTGAGACTGCAAAGAAGTGAATTTATCCAGTGTATTCAGAGTTATCTTCTACCTGATCTGTGTGAAAGTCTGAGGGAGAGCCTTTTTATTTTAAGATCTGGCCTTTCTTACCATGTGTGTTGATAAGCAGGTGTAGAGAGAACTTCTTCTGTCTTCATGCTCATCTGCACTTTCTAGAAAAGTTCTGTAATACTTGAATCTCCTGCAAAATTTGTAACCTTCAGAAAAAGACTCAAAAATAAAGGACTAAATTCACCAAAACCTTGGTGCTATTTGAAGTACAATGGTCTTTCCTGGACACAGAGAGTCATTGTCTTCATCACTTCTCAGGAAAGCAGATTGGAAAGCTGTACACATGTGCAATTCATTTAAAATATCACATTGGGATGCCCTATGAAAGATACAACCATCCTTCACCTCTTTTTGGACATACAGGGTTTTTTTGGTATGTTTATTAGTTCCTTGACACTGAGCTTTGTTCCAAGCTAGCTGCTGATGACAGGATTTGGGGACATCATATTTTACTGAGCTACCATAAAGAAAGCATGACCGAAAAAAGAAAAATGACAAGATCTTTGCTACTGCACAGGTTTTTTTTTTTCATTTTAACAGAAAACACTATCATGGCAAAAAGAAACTGAGGAGTGTGACAACAAAATGGGATAAAATCTGAAAACCCAGGAATAAAATGAGTTCTTACATATTTGTATTTGCCTTAAAGGTATTTTAATTTGCAGGAAGATTACCCCTTTCTCATGCAGTAAATGCAGTAAAATAGTTATTAGTGGCTAATAACCAGGGGCATAAACTGTCTAAAGATTCGTAAGTACTTCGCATAATGTTTTTCCGACTTTTAAATTTACATCTAAGTAATACATTTTTAAAGTAGATCAACATTATTTAGAAGTATTTGTGAACATTTGTTAAACAATTTTGCCTTAAAAATGTTTTTGTTCTTTTAAATCTGGAATGCATTGTTTCAATGTTTTTTGTGAGATACACTTCTACTTTTCTATTTGGAAATGTTCAATTGAAGATTGAAGGATCAAACAAGAAGATTAAAAAAGATGAAATGTAAACATTTTAATTGACCTAATGCCATTCTCATAGTGGTATTATCAGTTGTACTTTAAGGAGAGGGTCTGCAGGGTAAGAGACTAAGCTTCGGTTGGAACCCCTTTCCCAGTCAGTCTTGCTGCCAAAGGGCTGAAGCAGAGAAAAGCAAGAAATCGAGATTTTTAAATCATTACTATTTTGACCTAGGAATACTTTTTATCCATTTCTGCAAGCAGGATGAAAAATTATGTATTTAACAATTCATTCATGTTTGCTATCAAGAATGGCAAGTGCATTTGATGACAGTTTCTTCCATCAATACTCAGATTCAAAGCAGCAGAAAAGAAAAAAAAAAGATAAATTATTAATCAGGAGAGTAAGTTTTGTTTACACCAACGGATCCACAAAATAAGTCTCTTCTTTGCAGCTGTAAACTTCAAGAAAGAGATAAGTAAATGCGTCAATGTACCATTTATCTTGTGTCTGAAATGAAAATTAGGTTTAATAGGAAAAACAAACCTACCATCTTCTGCTTAGGAAGTAAAAAACAATCCATTATACCATAATGTTATTTGTTTGAGGATTATGAAGCAGTATAATTCTTTAACAAGATCATGCTGTGCGCTGTTGATGCGGAGAACATTGCTAATTCCATTTCATCTGGTCTCCCACACAACATAACTTGTGACGAAGTATTGTGTTGGTTTTTTTCTGGAGAAGTCACTTGTTGGTATAAGTGACTTTAACTCCTTCAAGTAATAAAAGACAAAAAATACTGATGAACTTGTGCCACCTTCTTATGAATAGAGACCGGTATCAATAAGACATATCCTCAGACACAGGAATCTTGTGTGGGATAATATAATCGTTAATTATATTTCCATTCCATCAGGGATTGAGGCCAAAGAAAGCAAGAAATTCATCTTTTCCATCAAAATGCTACAGGAAAAAGGAGTCTCTTGGTGCCAGTATAGTCATTACATGTCCCACCTCTGGAAAATACTACAAACAGTTCGTAGCACAAATATCTTTGGCCTCCTGTAGTGTCAACAAGAATCATTATCTACCATAAGCTGTGTACTATTTCTTGAATATGTTTAATGGTAACGATGGAGGGGAATTCATATAATCTGTGCTGGCAGGAGGGCTCTAAAATGTGTGTGGAAGTTCTAATGGCATGCATAATGCAAGCAGCTGTATGTCAACATGCTGTTTCCTAATGTTTCTTTAGGTCTGCTCATGCTCCTGACAGGTTTATGTATGACAAGACTTTTCAGACAGATTTGTATTGCTACATTTATTTCCTTGATGCCTCAGGGGGTTTTAGGTGTGAATCCCAAAATTCAAGGTAAATATTGTATGCACATTGCATATCTAATATGCAAAACTGATAATCACATATCTTAGGACATCAGTCCTAAAATGGCATGAAGTCAGGCAAGAAGTTGAGAGTCAGAACTCCCAGAAAAATAGTTTAAAGTGGAAGGGTTTCTTCCAGCCTTGGAAAAGTCAAGCAAATGCCACACAAGTTTAATCTATGTTCATGAAGACAGACTTGTAGAAACTCCTATCAAAGGGCTGCTGTCCATTCCAGAGTCAGGTGGCAAATACCTGTCCGTGGTTCTTTTGACATCAGATTACACATTCTGCAAGTCCTAAAGATAGGTCCTGCTCCAGTGCAGCTGCTGACTCAGGCTGCAGGGAGATGGGGTTTCTGTTTACAGAATCAATGTGGAGCTGGTGGGACGACCCAGTGACATACTGGAGTTCATCTGGGGTTTGAATGACATTGCATGTGCTACACTGCCAGGCTGCAGATGTTATAAATAGAAGTGCTGTGAAGCAGATGGTTCACTTCCACCACAGACACCATTTTGATAGGCACAACTGAGAAGTAGCTCCTGATGATACGCACATATATGCATATGAACACACTCCGAGTGTGTGTTAGCTAGCAAGTGTACCTTGAATACAGGCTGTGATACAGCACTTATGCCTTCGTGTCTGCCTGAGTATTTTGTTTGTTTTTTGTGGTTTTTTTAAGACAGAACACATCTTTATGAACAGTTTTATATTTCAGCAATCTACATCTTGCAAAATTTGCACCGCTGCTCACTCACCCGCATGTTAGCCACTTGTGAAAATCCCTCTTCTCATCACCTCAGCACAGAGGAGCAGATCACAAGCTTTGGAAAAAGCCTCAAAGATAATTCAGGGAGGTGTGGTTGGTAAGGGAAAGCAAGAGGTCCTAGGAGATGTAGGCTTTCCCCATCCTCCATCATGACTTCAAGCTGGGGAAGGCTTTATACTTTTTTCTTGAGGTGCCATACTCCTCTTCCTCATCCTACTCCTCACCTCAGCTGCTGATTCACCCTTGTCCATCCCTTCTCATAGGACCTTATGGGAGCTGATACCAGGAGTTTGCTGGGGAGGCAAGATGGGGAAGGAGCACTGGGGAAATGTTTGAGTTTTTAGCTTGTGACAGATCATGAACAAAAGAGTTGATTGTCTGGCTCTTCCAATCCAGGCCTGCTTTGTCCTACTAAATCAGCAACAAAGACACTAAGCATCAATGTAAAGTATGCTGATTGAATAGTTGAACTATAAGAACTTTCTTAGATGGTTTTGCCTTGTAATGCAATGTAGAAATAGAAAAATCACTTAGTACTCAAAATCTGGCTAAAGAAGCAAATTCTCTGCATGTTGGTTCAGCCACATGTCTACCCCTTGGACCAAAAATGGAGAAAAGGTAGTTAATTCATAATAAATTAAAAAAATTTGATGGATCTCCTTAAAAAATATTGGAAGTTTAAAATTGATACTAAAAAGTCATAATTTAGAAACCATTTCACAAAATGAAATTTTGAAAATACTTCAATATGGGTCATTTGACCTAAGCATGAATGAAAAACATTTGGCTTAATGCTTTTGTTGGTTTTATATCTTTTAAGTTTAAAATAACAATCATGAAAAAGATGGAAAAGAGCTAAAAGAGATAGAGAATATAAAAATTACCTTTTCTCTGTTTTTTTTTTTAAATTTCAGATTTCATCATAATTTACATATTTTAACAAAAACCTGTTAGCTCTCTTTAAAAAGAATTTTCTCATGAAAAATTTCTAAACTTAGGAGGAAAAAGCCACATCTAGCCCCTATACCTACAAGGAGATAATGAAATTCCTGCGTGGAAGCTGTATGCTGGGTTTTATGTGACCTTGCACCAGTTCACCAGGAACCAGTCAATATGTCAATTCAGTTCTTTTGATCAACTTTATCTCATATCAAGTGGACCTAACAGCTTGTATTTTCATTTCCTTGGGGTGCTCTCTCTGCTAACACTTTTACTTGCACTGCCCCTCTTGAAGTATCAAGCTACCTGTCAAGCAAGGAGCATCCTGGGATTTGTGCAGAATAGGTTGCATGTGCAACCTGGATAACTCCTGTTCATTAGAATCAGGTTAAAATACACAAGAAGAAGGCAACTCACCTGTGAAAGTAAGCAAAAAAAGAGAGAAAACAGTGATAACACAAAGTCTGCTGCTAAGTAATGAGCTGACATGAGAATTTGGCTCCTTATCATGGTGAAACCCTGCCTTTGCACCTCAAGCCCATCTGGCCACATGCAGGGCAGCAAGGAGCAGCCCTCTGCCATGAGACCTACCAGGAGCTGCACGAGGACAGAGGGGCACAGCAAAGAGACCCCTGAGAAGCTCAAGTTCCTTTGAAGCAGTGGTGGGAACGAACAGGGCGGGCAAACAGGTGCAGATATACATCTGCTCCAGGAAAGTATGTGGAGACTGCCAGGATAAGAGCCACATTCCATAGACACCGGGATGCATTTCGGAAATGCTCTCTGAGTGTGCTCTTGGAGACTTGTGCATGTGTACTGGCGGAGTCACACAAGTGCAGCTTGTCAAGATAACAAAGCTTTGGGAGGCCAACATATAACTTTAACTCATGATCTTTCATTACAGACTTTCTCCATTCATACTGTGTTTGTTCAGTAGCTGGATACCTTATGTTTCTTTTCAGTCCAGAAGAACTAAAACTATACCTTGGGGTGCTTATCTCAAATTCCATTCATAAACTGCTCTAGAGAAATCACTCACAGATATCATTAAACTCCCTTTCTGCACACACAGGCAGCAGGTGTAAGATTCAGGGTACCTGAGTTTAGTGCCTGGCTTTGCTAACAAGTTGAAATCAGTAATATTTTATATATCACTTTTGTGCTTCCTTTTTTTCCTTCTCGCCTTTGTCTTTTGAGGAGGGGTTGATTTTGGTTTGTTGCATTTGTGCATGCATTGGGTCAATGCTTTTAGCAAGAAGGGATTTTTTAAGGAGGGAACTTCAAAGCTGGAGGGCACTTCTAGGCTGGGAACTGAATAGAGCCTGTGACTGCACTTCATATAATCTATGGCCTCATGATTTTAAGATGCATGGTATTTTATGGTGCATAAAGGTTGTTGGGAAGTCAGTTCAGTCCTGTGCCAGGAAAATTTCTCTACCTTTGCATTACACTATTCAGATAAGATGGTGACTGTAGCTTCCCAACAGCAGTTCAGAACAGATATCTAACCTTGTCATTTATCCAGGACATTTATACTCTCTAATCTTGACCTAGACCATTTAAAACCAGCTTACATATCCTCACATGAAGTGAGGATATCCCTTTGCACTCCTTTTCAGTCATACCCTGAAGAGTATAAACAGGTGGCTATACAGAGCTTCTCAAACTCTGATCATATGCCATGGTATGTAACAACATAACTGTAATATACAGTAATCAACAGCAAAAATTATGGGGGGTTTGGAAGTTGGAAATGTACAGATCTGGCACTGCAGTTTCATTTTTATAATAAGCTTTTCTCTTGTCTTCAATATTTAAATTAGAAATTGTTGCTTATTTCACTTTAAACTGTCGTGAATTTTCTTCATAATTTCACATGGAGCACTCATGGAAAAACATCACTGAAAAAAAAAACCCAAAAACAAAACCAGCATTGAAATAAATAGATAAACAACAATCCATGAAGCATTTTATTTTCTCCATCTATCTTAACTTCCAACCAACTCAGCAAATCCTTTATATTTTTATAAACCTCATTTTAGCACAAAAGGAACTAAAGCACTATTATAAGAAATTGTGAAAAGGGAAACTGTAATGACACAGGCTTGACCTGGATTTCATAAAAGGAATTAAATTACTTCAATTATTTAAAAGCATATGTCATTCAATTATCTAAACCCATATGAGGAACAGATTTTCTGTAACCACAAAATAGAAATAAAATTCTTATCCCTTAAAAGTTAGCATCCTGATTTACAACCAGATGCATCAGGCACATGGAGGGACAAACAAGACAAGATAATGTCATAAAAACCTTCTGTGCTGTAGGCAAGGACTTCAGTCCAGCATATATTCAAATTGGCGTATACAAGAGAGGCTAGGCCAGCACTTCACAGCCTCAAGGAGACTGCAACCAGTCTGTGGATAGCTGCACCCATCTTAGGGCTCCCATGGAGCCAGACAAGTGGCTGTGAGTAGTTTCAAGTGACTTCAGTGCTCCTATGGCACATTCACCTCAGCCTCCACTTCAAGTCCTCCAAAATAAATCAGAGTGGCACCAGGCAGAACCATCCAGAAAGTGGACCTGGGAGCAACATGCCAAGAGCAGAGTGACCTTTAAAAATCTTTTGGAAGTAACCTCTTGATCAAAATTCAGCAGGGCACTTGGATGCAGAATCTGGACCCTTATGTCCATGAAAAAAAAAATTCTTAAAACAAATTTTATGGAATAAATTACTGTAAATGTGATTCTTGGCCTATTTGCCAAGGCTAGTGGGAATTTATTGTTCCTCTGAGGGATGCTTGTCCTCATATTGCTAAGGGGTTTTTTTCGCCCTGAAATAGTCAGACAAAAGCATAGCTCCTACAAAGCAATTTGAAAATATGGCTCACTGTTCCCAGCCTCAGTGTTTACCCAGATCTCTGCACACAGGATTGCCTAGTTCTGCTATCTCTTCCTCAAGCAAGCTCACTACAAATACAGAGCAATAGTATAGATTAGCTGACTATACTTGAACAAGCACAGGCTAGGGCTAGAAATAGCTGGCTTATTGAATAACATTAGCATTGGTATTTACTGGTGTCTAACATCTCCTTCTCTCTTATTCCAGCTTTGTCTGAGCTGCAAGCAACTGAAGGAAATACAACCTGGTGTGTGAAAGCCCCGTGGTTTAGCAGTGTGATAAAGGTTTTGCAGGAACTGGTCAAGACTTCATATACAACTTTTGTCATTTTAACAAAGGGGAGAGTCTAGCTGAACAATTCACATACAAGTTTCTGGCTTAAATTTCTTCTTGGATATGCAGATGAATTAAAAATGCTTTTGCAATTAGAAGATGAAAAAGCCACCTAAACTTAAGGAGATAAAAGGGAGGACAGATGTTATTGATGCTGTTTAGTTATTCAGTGGTCTGAATATGAGTTTTTCACGTGTCATGTATATGACTACTTTCCTGTCACAGAGAGCAAGAACCAAGAAATTTTGGGAACAAGATGCTAGAAAATTTTGTCTTTTGCACTTTTGAATCAGGCCTAAAATTCTCTGTGATGATTTGGCACACAAGAAATAAACAGATATTTTTACTCTGAACCCTGAGTTTTCTTCCTAGAGGCAGTCCTATGTTGTGAATACCAAGCTGTGTTAGCCAGGTTAATGGGGGAAGGTCTTCCATTTCTACTGAACTCCCTGGAAGCTATGTACAGACATTGTTGTACAAACTGTGAGATTTTTTGATCAAAAATACACTGCAGTGACCTATTTTCTCCATACAAATACCTCACCACCTCAGTGTGATTCCTGTCACAGGGACTGACATATTTTGCTATTATAGTCTGTTTGCAGATCCTCTCTAATGCAGTGGATTGATGCTGCTTCATCCATGTATGTCTCTGCTAGAGAGTGGAAACAGAGCCCAAATGAGAATCCTAGACATTTAGTTCAGCCACCAAGTGCCACTATGCTTTTCAGCTGCTTGCATCCAGCTTAGATGAAGACAACATTTAAAAACCTCCTAATAATTTTGTCTTTTAAAGAAACCCTATGTTTTATTGAATTGAAGATCCTGGAAAAATGTGAAAACATGACAATGAAAAAACATGACTGGAGCACAGTGAAATCCACATTTTTACAAGAACTGCTTTGGCTTCTCTAATTGCTTGAAGAGCTTGGGACTGCAGCTTGGCTTTTTACCACACAAACCATCTGCCCAGCACTGGCCTAGTGCTGACTTCAAGGGACAAATCCTGACTGACTCATCACTGATGAATCATTGTCTCACTTGGGGATTTCCTCTGAATTGTTCAGCTCCAAATCATTGTGAAAAGGACATTCTACTTCTTCAAGAGTATAAATAAGAATCAAGCCAAAAGAGAAGAATTAAGCAATATATAGTTACTATGGCATAGTAAATCTGCCTCATTCGTGAGTTTCAATATCAGTTTTGCTAAATACAGTACTTTCTGCTGAGGTTTTGGGTTGCTTTTTTTTTTCTTTTTCTTTTTTTATTTTGAGGAACAAAGGCCTTTAGAGCATTCACTTAGTGTGACAGTTTTACATATCACCTTAATCACTTCAGAAGTTGTCTATTTATATAAGCTACTAATTGTTCTTCCCTCAAGCAGTAGCACTGCTCTCTGAGGTGTGCTGGTAATCGATCCTACTAAAGACATGAATATTTCCACTAAATGCCAATCTAGAAAAAGTAATTAGATCAATAGTGGTAAAAGTGGGGGCCTGTTGCCAGGCAGTGGAAAGGCAAGAAATGAGGGCACTGATATTAAGAACAATTAGAAATGAGCAATGTAGGCAGTGGGAACTGTAGCAGAGAGAGGCAAGATGAATGTTGTGGCCAATGTATCGTATCAGGAAAGGGAAGTGATTTACAGATAAAAGGAAAGGCAGAAAAGTAAACAGCAATTTGGATGGAACAGAGACAGTCAAAAAATCTCTCAAAGATCTTAGGCATTACTCAGGAAAGAGAATGAAGTGCTTTCTACTATATTTATTGCTATTATGGACTTCAAATTACCTGGGTACAGTCTGTAGCTTATGATGTTTACATAAAATGTTATATAACATAGCTGCTGATGCTCTTTAATTTAATGCAGTATAGTTTGGAAATATGTTTCATGTATTAATGAAACAACATACCTTTGCTGGGGAGCTTTCTGTAAAGGCAGTTTTCCAGTTCTGGCTCAGTAAAATGTTGAGGCAGCCCTGGAAGATCCTCTTTTGGGCATGTCTCTCTCAGCCCACATTTCTCTGCATTTTGTTCTGTTGCAGAATAAAACATTCACTGAGAATTTGAATCGTTTTTCCTTTCACGTGAATATTAAAGAAAAAGTTTATATAATGTATTATTGAAGTTTAAAAGAAATTTAATTCTGGTTCTGTAGGTTTTGGCAGCTGCAATATGTCTGAGTTCTTATACCACTGTTCAAGCTGAACACTGTGCCTCAGCATGGTTCTAAGGTGGTGAACAGGACTGTGTGCACTACAAGGTATTACCTCACAGAAATATCAAATGTTGAGATTCCCATTTATGTAATTTCTGCATATTACATAACAGAATGCAATCTAGTAGCTGGCTTCTGGATTTGTTGTTAATTCTTTTTCTTAAGGGAAGTGTCAAGTTTGTTCCTCTTTGCTTAGCTGATTTAGAATAGGAGGCCAGTTCATGCTGAACTTCCAAACAACACAAAGCTAAAGAGGTTTTAAACAACCAAAGGCCCAGGGTTAACAAACATGCCTGGTTCCAGGCAAGCCTGTGGGCTGGCAGGAGTCAGTGTGTTACCTACTGAACAAATAATCCCAAACAGGCATACCCAGTGGATTAAAACTGCTTGGAAAAACATTATATTATAAAACTAAATAGGAAAATTATTTGTAAACTGCAATTTGCTATGATAAATGTAGTGCTCACTCATAAAATAACCAATAATATTATAGATTTTGTGCAACCTGGTGTACCAGAGAAGTTTATTTTCTTATAATTCTAACAGAAAAGTTGACATTTTGTCTCTTCCTTTTTACTATGCCAAATACAAAGAAGCTCTTAATCTGATCTAACATACATTTTAAAATGTAAATTTTGCCTCTTCTTTACAATCTTAAAGTTTTTTTTCTTAATAGTAATGAGGAACAATAAATGCATAGCCAATTAACCAATTTTCCAAGTCATTCCTATATTCCAATGGTCAAATGATAAACCTTATTTTGACTTTGCACAAAAATCATATGGGTAGCCATCGAAAATCTTTTAAAACTGCCTTCACTTTATCAAGGATGTACAAAAAGCCTTTAAGCAAAATAACAGAACAAGAAACAATATATAATGCCAGCTCTTCTGCTGAAGAGAATTGTCTTATATTAGTGAGAACTTATATTTAAAGTCATTCATTATCTGTCAGGTACCTGCAATATATGTGGCAAGACCTTTATTTCTAGATTGTCCAGAAGAGATTGTAGGTTGACTGCCTATGAGCAACAATAATCAATTAAAAATATTGAAAGATATTATAACTTTTTGGACACCCACTGCATGTTTTGCTACAAAGTCTAGAGCCTAAAGAGAATCTCTGACTGCCCTCTGTGAAATTAGGATGGTCACCTTCTTAAGCTATCTGACAACTTCCCTATTCCCTCTCTACCCAAGTGCTCAAATGAAAGAAATATTCATTGTGGAAGAATGTTTTGTCCAGACAGAAAGGGTAATGACATGTGTCTGTAAAGCAGCAGAGAAACTTTCTCGTATATAACTCATTCCTGGCTATCTGTAAGAATATGAGGATGTTCAGGAAAAATTCTCTTTCCAATCACCAACCAGATAGATTTATTAATAGTAGCAAGTAGCATTGGAAGTTAATGCCACAGAGGATATTCAGGGACTCCTCTGATTACTACTGTATTCAGGCTTAGTTCCAAGTCTGCTACAGTTGGTATGTGTAACTTACAGCAATTAAATTAACCCTTGACTGGTAAAAATTAAAATAGGATGAAAACAAATAGAAATTGAGGTGGAGGAGGGAAGGTTAATTTTTAAACCTATTTCAGAATAATTCTCTTTTTTATCTTTTACTTCTACATGAAACTCTCTAATATTGCAGTTTTTAGGGAGTTTTTCTATTTTCCAGTATTCCCATCCTATGAATGTAGACAGGCAACCTTGAAATCAGGCAAGATTTGGTCTTTTTAATATGGGCTCCATATTTATGCTACAGAAACTGGTTTTCAATTAACATAGATTTAAATTTATTATCAGGGTAATCAAATGAAAAAGTTACATGAGGTTTGCCCAAATTGCTTTCAAACAACAGAAACAGAACTTCCTAAATTATATTGAATTCATCCCTGATCTGGTGATGAACAAGTTGCAGCTATGCCACAGTACCCCCAGGTATGAACTGGGACCTCTGGGACACTCATTGTTCACACTCAATTTAGACAAAATCTTCTGTAGCTGAAAGAGACACCTTCAGCTGTTTAGGTCAGAATGGATGCAATCAGTTTAACCCTACTTAGCCTGGTTATTTGATCTAGTTTCCAGCAGCACAGGCAAGATTACATTCTCAGCTGGTGTCAACCAAATTCAGTGGAGCTGCATCAGTTTATACTAGGTGGGGAATTAGCCTGGGCTTTTGTTTTCTCTTAAATCAAAGTTTGACCAAAGACAAACCCAAAACCTCATCACATGGACTTGGAGTTTGTTGATAATCTGTGCAGGTGTTGTCTGTAGTGACCTCTGTATTGTCTAAATACGAGACAAAGCAAAATGCCTGTGTGTTTATGATCTGTACTTTTCAGCACTGCAGCTGCACAGACACAGGGTTAGTCAGCCTGTTTGTCTATAGGCAAAACAGTGTGTATCTTGCAATAAAGCTCATACAGGGAAATAAAAGGGAAGTGAACATGATGTGATCATCTTATGCAGTAGATGAACTTTAAAAGACTAAGGATAAATAAATAATGCTTACCTTCATATCTTCATTAGAGATCAAAATATTATCCATTTTCCAAAAAGTATTAAATAGAAGTTTTCCTATAAACATAATAATTTGTTAATAGAGCATAGTATAAATGTCTTGTTAAAACCTTGAAGAAAAAAAAAATTCTTTGAAGAGAGAGAACATTTAATTATGACCAATATATTTCTCAGTAAAAGCCAGAATCAAATATACAAAATCCCTCTAGAGATTACTCCAACTGTTTACGAAACCTCACTGCTCTGCGTACTCACTATCTGGTTGATACCAGCAAAAGTTTACTGTCAATCCATCTCATCACCATGAAGGTAGGCCAACTGAACATCACAGAAAAGCAGCAACCAGGAGCATAGTGGCATATTTTGGAGAAAACTTATTTAGTAACTTAAAGTAGAAATAAAAAATGATTGAAAATTTGTGTCAGTACACTTTGGAGGATAGTAATATTTTAAGAATCTCTTAAACTATTTTCACTTTTCAGAATTCATGCTATTTTCCGTTCTTTGTTTGATTTCTTTACACTCTTTTACACAGACAGCTGCAGACTTGTGTTTGTTGCATATGTGCAAGTGTATTAGGATCTGTAAGAAATTTTGAAAACTGTTGAGTAGAGAATGTAGCAGCATATGCTCTGCTATGAAAACCTGAATAGGTTAAAATTCTGCATTTGGGTTTATTGAATTCCAGTAGGAAAAAGCTCATGTGTCACTTTTAGTCACTTTAGTCTTTTTAACAGTAAAAGTAGCCAGCCCCTGAATAAATCACAACTCAGTAGTTTAAAATGAACTACAGACAGAAGACAAAAGCTTTGCCTTGTGAAATTCCTCATGACATCTGAATGTTGTTTCATTGTACAATATTAGGTCTCTGTTGAAAGGTTTAAGGGGCTCATACATGGGTCTTGTTTTTTCTAGGGGATTCAAGGTATCTCATTATTCAAAGTCCCTTATCTTATCAGATAAACTCCAGCATTACTTTCTCCTTGCAGGAATAGTCCTCTAGGGCAGCACAAGTTCTACATCAAGCAATGCTTTGAAATTCCCCTGCTAAATTTCTCTCTTGCCCACAATTCCTCTTTGGATAAGTTAGAAAAGTTACCATAATAAAATAAATCAAGTATCTTTCTCCTAAATTCTTTTCATGATCTGTGCACTGCAGAGCAAGGTTGAACACCACTAGCTCTGCTGCCAAATCTCAAGAAAACCTGTGATCTTTGCTGAAGCAGAAAACTTCCCTGACTTCTTTCTTATAACAGTTGGGGGTTTAAATAATCGTACAATATCTTGGGTTGGAAGGGACCTTTAAAGATCTTGCCGTCCTTGGGCAAGGACGACTGCCCTGCAGGCTGCTCCACCTACCCCAGGGACACAGAAACTGAGGCTGAAGTGCTCACAAGAATGTAGTTTGAAAGCCAGTGGGATACTACACACCAATCTCTGTGTCTCACAGGTGACTATCACTAGCCAGATCTGGTGTACGGTATGATACCAAAGGATGATTCTGAAGCAGGAATTTGAGGAAGTGGGGGCCCTCTCTACTCCCCAGAGATATGGTTTAAGGACCTCAGGCAGCCCCAAATCCACAGCCTTTTTTGCACACTAGCTGTGCATGTAGTATGTGTTTCATCCACCACTGCTTTCCGCAGTTGTACCAAACTAAGAATGGCTGACATACCTTCTGGATTTAACCTGACCCAATTTTTTCTCCCCAGCAAGGCAACTGAAGCCACTCACACACTTCATCTGACACTAGGCAATATCGGCACAGCATTTGCAGTGTATCCCAGGAATTCCCTGTAGATTAGAAATAGCACAGCAATGCTTGTAGCTTATCACAGGAAAAGCGGCGAGGTTGGAAAGCCGACCTCTGCAACAGAGAACAGAGATTGTGGTCTGCAAGCAGAGCCTCATGTGTCACCAGCACTCAGCACTTAGGTGTGCAGCCCCTAAAGCACAAGCCCCAAGAGAAGGAGCTGAAAGGAGAGTCTGAGGACAGCTATGGCAGCTGTTGGCCCCCGCCCGCACTGCTGGCTGTCACAGATGGAACCAAGCAGTCACATGCACCCGACTGTGGAAAGAATGTGCCATGCCTGGGACAGAGAAGTGTCACTTCGTGTGACTTCCCCACAGATGGTGTTTGACAGTAGTTAACAGAGACGTCTCCCCAGCTGACCCCCGAGCACAAAGGTGTTCTCAATAAAACCCGTACCCAGCCTCCTCACAATGTATCTTTTGGATGTCTAAGGCAGTTATTTGAAGCTAAGCAGCAGATCTTCAGGTGACAGTGGACTCTGGTATGTGTGGTCCCGACTTGGCAGGGGGTTTTTGAGAAATTTCAGAGAAAGGCTGAAGAAAGCAATTTCTTTTTTAACTTGTCTTCAATTGTAATAGCTAACTCCATTTCTAAAGGGAACTTTCTGTAGCTTCCCAGGAGAAAAGAATGTAAATATGAGAAATGTTTATGGTAAGGTGTTTGCCTTGGCCAGTGGAAGGTGTCCTCTCTGTTCTTGTTGTGAATTCCTTTCTGGTGCTGGACAGACACAGACGTGATCCCAGCAGCTGAACCTGCTGGAGGGAAACTGCTTCATCTCTCTCAATTTTCTTTTTAATAATATCTATCTATATATCTATCTATAAATAAAAACCTTCTGATCTTCAGTCCATGAACTCTGAGTCTTCGTAGACTAGGCCCTAGCATAGGGCCACCATCTCTTCTAACAGGTATGGGCACCCACAAGTTGCCACTAAGTGGTTCATTAATCCAGGGAAAATTTCAGCCTTGAAATGCATCACAGTAATATTAGAAAGATCTTGAACCCAAATGCATCAGTCTGGGAAGACTGCCATGGTCATAAGATCAAGGAAAAAAAGACCAGAAAGGACCTCAAGAGGTCATCCAGCTCATCTCTCTGCCCGAAGGCAGGAAAAGCTCTATCTAAATAGTTATTCTATTCTCTCTAGTCTGTCCCTGGTGATGGACATCCCATGTCTTTTCTGAGTAAGCTCCTACACCATTTAACTGTTCCTAATATACTAAATATTGCTTCAGATAAGACTATTATTTCTTGACCTAGATGTGTCAGACTTGAAATATTTATTTTTGGCTTTATCCCTTGATTTTCTACAAGAGACTTTTTATATACTTGAAGATGACTACCTCCCACCATTTTTTCCTGAAGTAAGCATCACCAGGTGCTTCAACTTCTCCTTCCATGCCAGAGTCCTTTAGTCAGTAATCTGATCATTGTGGTCCCTTTCCTCCAGGCTCTCTTCCATTGTTCTCACGCTGTTTCTGATTTCACATAGAGTTTGGTGTAGACACACCCTTGAAAGTTCTCTTAGGGAACATTTCATGAATATAGTTTTCTCTATAAGCAGAGGAAGAGCAGAAGACAAGTGGTGAGCATTTGTCAATTTTCCATGGAGTTTATATAACATTTATAGTGCCCTACAACTGATGGATCAGCGTAGATTTAGTTTTGTCAACTAAAACAATTTAAATGACCTAGGCAGGAGAGATAGGTGTTACAAGGGACGTAGCTGAGATCAGCCACCTGAGCACTTACACAGATTCTCAGGAATGTGTCACAGTAAATAGCCCACACTATCACATCTGTCATGCTCCTAGACCACCAGATTTAAAACTCGACTGGCCATGACCATCCAGTCTCTGTAAAGTGCCTGTCAAGGCTTCAATATATTCCGGAGTGCTGAACAGACTTTTGGTGAAGAGATATTTGATTTTTAAAAGTAAGAATTTTCTTCAGACATGTTCACAGCAATACTGAGGCTACCGTTCCTACTCTAAATGATCCTTTTTCCATATATTTGTGGAAAAGGAATGGTTAAGTGACAATGATTCTTTGTTCTGAAAGAACCTCACGCAATGTTGAATTAGAAGTAGTACTATGTGCTTTATAAGCCGGATTTGGCCAAGAAACATAACTCAAATATGAACTATGCACAGTAAATCCCCAATTCAAAAGAATGTCAAAAAGGCTTTTAAAAATAGAAAAATATAGAAGGTACTTCTTTTGGATGGGTTTTGTTTTTTGACCAATGTACACATCCAGGACCTATCACTGCCATAGTGCTGAGAAGGCACATGCCTTGGACTGAGCCCCAGACCCTTGGGGCTGGAGCAAGCCTCAGCAAAATGCCCACTTGGTGTCAGAGCTACACTCGTGCATGTGAGGATCACACTGGCTTTTCTGACTGAAAGATAAACATTGGTGAGCACAGATGTGGATGCAGTGTTTAACTACAAATGAATTTACTTCATTAGAAGTATCAATTAGATCAATGGATCATACCTGTGTTACGTGTCAAGGTCAAATGCTTAGATTTCCCTGGAGCCATGCATGTAATTTATGTAACAGCAATACCACAATATAGACTAACTAAACACTTTATGATATTCTAACAAGGTAGCCCTAATCACATGTATAACATTAGGATCTGAGAATAATACTTCTCCTTAGACAAAATTCTTCTGATTCCTTTCTTATCTCAGCTTGTCTCCTCTTTGCTAACAGCATGCCCAAGCACCATGTGCTACATTTTTCTTTATGTTATAATTAAAGCCTCTTAATCATTTCTTATGGGGACTGTTCTTGTTTGGTTCAGTATGCACTCAGATGATTGCTCTCAGAATTAATTCAGTTGTACATTGTTACACAATTATCTAAATATTCATGATTATAATCTCACTTCTGATACTTGTTTCATTTCTAATTGTTAGTATATCTTCATCAAACAACCAGTTTCTGAGAAAACACTTGCATCAATATAATTTTAACAATGCTCTTGTTTTCCAGAAAAATGTACTTCAAATAAACATTTAGTTAAAGGTTAAATAGCCTTTCTACCTTTTTTATTTTAAATGAAGGTGCTCCTTGTCCTCGTTTGGTTTTTCCAAAACCATTGAGCATCAATGAAAGATATAACTAATCTCTATTTAAAATTTTTTTTTGGTCTTTTATGCCTCATAATAATGTCATAATCAACACTATCATCAGAGAAGTGGGCTTGTGAAAAAAAAAATACTTTTACTGGAGAAATATCAAGTAGAGGTAGGTGACACTTGAGGAATTATAAGGAGGGCTGGAGAGACAACAGCCTCCAGCAAATGTTGTCCAGAGAGGAACATATGAGCCCAGGCAAGCTTTATGTCTGCAAGCACACAGCTCCTCAATCCACACTGGTTTGCAACTAAAACAAGCTGTAAAAGTGATCTGCTACCTAGAGACTCTTTCCAAGTGATCTGCCAGAGCTTTGTGTATGATAAACACAGTTCTGTGATCACTTTAAATATTGAGACTCTTGAATGGTGGTAAACTCAGTGCTCCTGGGATTACCTTAAAGTAGAAGCATCAGTAGGAAAATTTAAATTGAGTTGTCCAATATATTATGGGTTATCAAGCTTTAGTCTGAAACCACAACGGTTTGCAAGGCAGCCTATGGAACACTGTTAAGCAGCAAAATTTACAAATGGATTAATTAGAAGTGTAATAGACATACACTTGGCCCATGAGAAATTGTGAGGGTCAGTCCCACAAATGGATCTTAATGTCATGAGAATATCGAAAGCTTCTTCAGAAAAACACTTTTCATCTTTAGCAGGAAAGTAAAACAGGAAATGTTACAGCTTTTAAAAATTCCTCCAAACATTGGAAGCTTTTGTTTTGTTGGAACAATAGTGTGAGAACTCCTTTCTCCCTATTAGAAGGGCTAGTGCCTTCTAGGGCTGCCCTAGTGCTTGGGTGGAAATGGAACAGAACCCATGTGAGACATCTGCATTTAGTTTTGTTTCTGGGCTGACATGAGTTCAAATTGTGGTAGCTTGGATTTGAACTATTAAATTATCCTGTATATCTGAATAAATATTTCTGTTACGTCAGAATGCATCTCCCATACATACATGGTTGAGATGTCTAACCAGACTCCAGAAAAATAAGTGGACAGAGCATTTACTAGCACATCTTTGGCAACTAAAACAAAAACCTGCAGAAGGAAAAACAATTTCATACTTTGAAAAAAACACTTATGTATGATGCAGTTGAACAGAGGTAATGAATTTAAGAGAGGTAGTGGATTTAACTAGCTCCAAGAGGTTTAAAAAAATTTATTCAAGGCAAAAAAAAGGAGGATAATGTTAGAAACAAAAAAATCCCCTTCTGGGGCCAAAGACTTGCCTTGCCAACTATGGCCACTGAGGCTGTCTCTCAGGCGATAAATGAAGCCAGGAAATGTTTTTGGCCTTGTAGACAAATCACAGAACAAAATTTCTGTCATAACACCTACATTCCCTGGACTTGGGTCTTTGCTCTGTCTCTGTTTAGTTTCCTAGTGTAAATGTAGCTTGATAGATTGCTGTGGAAAGCATATAGGGAATAGATCAAATCAAATGATCTTTTTCTCTGATGTAGCATCCCAGCCTCTGAAGCTCAGCACCCTTGGGACTTCCTGAGCCAGAAACTGTTGCCACAATTTAATAAATGAAGATGACTCTCCTCCACGTCTTTCTCAGCTCTGTGCTTCCTTTCATTTATTTCAAGCCTGGTACTTAAATGCATTGGTTTCCTTCTTAATTCTGCTGTTATAAAAGACACTGAATAATTCTCTTTAACTCATTTTTCTAAACTTTTAAAAAATTTATTTACTTTTACAGG
This sequence comes from Vireo altiloquus, assembly GCA_013396875.1. NCBI lineage: Eukaryota > Metazoa > Chordata > Aves > Passeriformes > Vireonidae > Vireo > Vireo altiloquus. Next base: position 167,626 of record VZRF01013937.1, on the reverse strand, counting down.
GTTTATCATTTCCACTTAGTCATCTTTTCCAATCTTATCTATTCAACCTCTGCCTGTATAGACACTGTTCTGTAGCACAGTTTATCCTTGTCATCCTTCTCTGTGCTCTCTAATTCTATTGCAACCTTTTAGAAATGTATTACCAAGAACACAATTTATTGTTCAGGTATGAGTGTACAATGGATTTACACATCCGAATTTTTAAATTTCTCATTGTTTTCCCAATAATTCCTACTGTAATTGTCACTTTTTTCTTGCTGAAGGCTCAGCAACCAAACATTTCACTGATATTTTCAGGGACTTTAAGGTTGCCTTCAAGAGCAGCAATAGCTAATTGAGAGTCCATCACTGTGTATGAACAGTGAAGGTTATTTTTTCTCAGTGCATAACTTTCCATTTATTGACATTGATTTCATCTGTCATTTCACTGCTCAGTATCATGAGACTGGTCTGTCACTCCTCACATCCAGCTTATGCTTTTACTATCCTGATTAAATCTGCATCATTATACATAAAATTACCTTTCAGCTCACCACTTTTCCACAGCTTATTTGTATCCAAATCCCCAGAGTGCTGATGGTTCCTTGCTGTGAAAAATTATGGCTCTCCTACCCTTTGATTCCTATTTTACACCTAGTAATTTGGAAGAGTATTTACCCCTCTACCCTATGACCATTCTATTTCATTAATGTTGTTTATATCTTTTTTGAAAATTCAAGTTAGTAAGTTTAAATCAACATTATCCAAATAATCCTTGACTTCTTCAGAGAATTGTCACAGTTTGCAAAGTAAGGTTTTCTTCTACAAAAGTTGCTCTGATTCTTGTTTAATATATTTTATTTACCCCTTTGTCTACTAATTAATTGCAATTATAATTTCTACCAATTCTTCTGATAATCACTAGACTACTGACCTGCTAGAGCAAGGAAGAGCCCTTTCTGATGGCTGATTGCCCATTTGTAGCTTTTTATTATTTTGGTATAAAACTGCTAGGTATCTGTCTCTTGAACCCTTCCCAGTTCACAATGATACAGCCCTCAGATTTTTATCTATAGAGAAAATCTGCAGTATAGGCACTTAGGCACTTCCTTATTCTTTCCTATAATGACCATAAAGCAAAAAAAAGAAATAAAAAGTTAATGTGTAGGCTTGTTCTAATCTTTCTTCACCACGGTCTTATTCACTAATGAACCCTTTCTGTAGCAGAGTCTTTGCTTCTAAAATGTTTGAAATGCTTCCTCTCCCTCCCCTCTTTTTTTTTCTTTTTTTTTCTTTTTTTTTTTTTTCCTTTTTTGGAAAAGCTTTAGTCCATTTCTGAAGGAAGGATTTTTCTTTTCTTCATACAATTCCCTGTCCTCTACTGTTTAGTCACTAGTTTAGGAAGGAAAAATTGAAGAGTCCTTTTATAAGTGTTTTTGATGAGTAGTACGTATTCTCCAAGCTTCTAAGGTGGTGTAAAACTATTAGTGTTTTAGCCTTTTAGCTAGAGTATTCCTTTTAACTATTTTTCTAAGTTTAACACAATGTTATTCTTTAGTGGTACGTATTACATGAGTATGATGAGAATTTTTTGGTATGCTTGTTGATTACTGTTATTGTATTTTTTTCACATTTACAAGGATATGAAATTTGAATATTCTGTTTTATGGTGGCTCTTGGGTAACACTAATGTTCCATCAAATATTGTGCTTTAAATTCTGAGACATAAATCTAGAAATAATCCTTTTTTTTTTACTTAGAGTTGCAGTGTGCAGATAGTTACAGTGATGTTTATTGTGAGTAAAGTTTATCAAATGTTCATTTGAGGTTTGTTTTAATAATCTAGATTTCTAAATTTTGTTCTGCTTTGAATGTCAGCATTCTTTGCCATATCTTGGTTTCTCTGTTCTCTAGCTCTATCTGTTAAATGGAAAGGATGCCACATATTTGCACTGGTTTGAAATTAGGAAGACAAATATTCTATAACTGATGAGTTATAACTGGGAGTTGCAATGGTAACAGGATTCATAGAAGCACTCAAAAAGACAACACTCTTCAAAAACATCTGATGTGGGCACATAGTGCTGTAGCAAATATTGTGCCGTAATCAACATAAATGTTTATAGTTTTTACCTTTAACATTCTCCTAATCTTCAATATTTCAGTAACACACAAGTTGTGATAGGCTTTATAAATGTATTTTGCAAATATTTATCATTACAGAGGGAAAAATGTAGTAAGAAGGGGAAGAAAGGAAAATATATATGGGATATATTTCAGATTTCCTTTTGTTCCATATTACAAAAGTGAGATATACCCTTGTTTGCACTACTATAAAGAAATTTTTAATTGGTTGAATTTTGGTTTAATTGGTTGCCATACTGAAAAAATTTCATCCTGAGGAGCAATCTGTGGATGATGGAAGCTGAAGGCTACCTCAGGAGAGGAGTCCCAGGTGAAGCGATTTGCATGGGAGACAGTGCAAACAGGAGACAGAAAAATTAATGAAGAGAAAACTGGATGTGGAGTCACTGGTGCAGCAACAGGAATAAGAACGATGGAGCAGAAGAAAAGAATGGTCACATAGGAAAGGGATGAACTCTGTGGAGACCTCAAGGCAAGGCAGTGATTAGATGCACCAGTGAAGCATAAGCCACTGAAAGAAATAAAAGGGAGTTGAGTCAAATGGATGAGCCAGACAATGATCTTTTCAGTGAGGTGAACTGGGGTAAAGCAGAGAGATCTCAGCATGGCCTCACTAGTGAACAGGACCAAAGAACACCCATCCGGTGGCAGGGCAGCGGCTCATTGGAAAAGCCAGGGACGTGCATTTATAATGTATAAACTGTGCAGCTCAGTGTTTGCAGAACCACCCAAAACTCAGATCACCAACATAATTATAAAGTAAGCAGTGTTATGCTGCAGGTGATTTGAGAAACTGTAAAACATCACTGTGTCATGTAAAATCCGTGATTCTATGCCCTGGTGTGTAGTGAGCAATGACATTGCCCTGTGTTTTGACATATTTGATTTGGGAGACTGACCTGAAACCCAAAACTCTTATTATAAAAGACCGTAACTTAATAATCAAAAAATAATCATATATATCAAAAAGAATACCCAAAGGTAGTTTTCACACAGCTCATAATTTCAATATCTTATTTCATAGCACTGGAGATAGTTTCGTCATGTATGGATGAAGTTCCTACATCTGCATATTGTTTTAAAAATATACCTTAAAGGTACTGCTATATCACAACTTTTCTCAATCATTAAGGTTAAAAGCATATATTTTATTGAAAAGCATGCTTTTGAATCACTCTTGGTATTATTTAGTAGTCTGAAAATAGGAGACTCATTTTTGCAATAAAAATCAGGTATGGGTAAATTTGTTGGACTCTTGAATAATTCACATAAATTGACTTTAGATTTAGTTATAAGAAGTTCCAAATAAATTCTTGCTATAGTTTTTCTCTATCTTACTTTTTGAAGAAGCATAGGAGAGGCATCGCTATGCTTCTCATTTTACACAGCTGCAATGTCAACAAATTCACCTAAGATACTTGTATAATTTCCTATTATTTTCAGTAAGATATATGGACATTTCCAGAATGCATTTCATCCCAATGAAGAGATGTAAAATGAGTCAGGTGAGTCACAGCTCGAAGTGTCTATTGTGAACAGTGGCCAAAGGAAGCCTTGGTCAGCAATTTAGGTGCAAAATTCTAGTGTGTAAATAACTTAAGGGACATGAAACCCATTCAGGAAGTCTGGTGACACCAGCAGCCAGAAAGAAAAGGGGACATCATGATTAATAAGGGACTTTAGAAAGCAGGATGGATGGGTTTTCACATGACAAGAGTTACAGGAAGGAGTAAATCTAGGAAAGAAATTTCATATTTAAGTTCTTGAGATGAAGGATTCAAGCCACAGACAACAAAAGCAGAAAATTTTCAATGAAGTTTTGTGTCAGGCAGGACTGAAAGAAAGGAAATGGGGAGCCTAACAAAATGCTCAAGAAAATAATGAAATGGAAAAAATGGGATATAATGGACAAGTGTCCCTTTGCTGAAAACAGGGAGACTGGGCATACCTTCTATTTTACTCCTTTCAAGGGAAATTAGTTGTGGTTTTCTGTAAGGTTTGTTGGAAAGAAGAAAGCAAAGAGGCTGGAGTTCCTCTGCCCCATCAGCACTGCTCGGTGAAGTACCTGAACTCCCAGGCACAGGGCAGAGTAGCAACTCCAATATTGTGCAACTTCCCTTTCAGTAACACTGCTACCTCTAACCTGTAACCCATTGTCACTCTAATAACAGCCTCAGATATCTGATTTGCCCTAAAACTCCTTACAGTCAAAGAGAGTATTTTTTCCCTTTGTCTTTCTCTGTGGTCAGCTGTATTATTTCTACACTAACAGTTTTTATCAAGATCCTGATTTTGATCCAAATTTTCTGTCACAGTTGTGCACTTCTCTCCTTATGTGGGTTTATTTCACATCCTTAATATTAATTAAATGCAGAGGAGTAGTTTTTTCCACATTAATTTCTTTTCTCAGATTCATTCCCTTCTTTTTTCCCCAGTAATTGCAGTAGGATTAACTGCATTGTTAGAGTTAGAGTTCTAAATACAAATAAGAGGGCTTTTCCCTTTCTTTTCCCCGACTACATTTCTATTACTGCAATCACAAGTATTGTTAACAGCATTAAAGCCCACAGCAGATGTGAACCAGGCTATAGTGAGAGAATATTTTGATTCCACAAAAAGGTTCAGTGCCGAAACATAATGTTCTGGCTTCCCGGCTATTACAGGGCAAGCTAGCATGCACTTTTGAAAGTTAATATCTAATTTTCTAGATGCCTGCTGCCAATCTGTTTTCATTCTACTTCAATATAGTAGGCAATGAGAAGGGATTTTGCAAAGATTACTACTGGGCTCATTATTATTGCACTAGTAATTCTGGAAAACAAAATACCAAAACTCAGCTGATGATGACACAGTTATACAACCTCAGCTGCCCAGAGCTCAGTGCCTGGAATGAGCCCCTAGAGGGGACCTCATTCTCACACCCTACAATGTAAATAAGCCCAACTTATCTTTTATGCTATGGCTTTAGTTGTATTGCAAAATGGGATTTATGTAGGAACTGAAGAGTTATGCAGTCTTTAACCTCTCTTTTTACCCCATGTTTGGAAGACAAACTCAGCCAGGAGTGACCACTGAAAGCTGCTGCCATCTGATGGCTGCAGAACCCCTTCAAAAATATGTTGCCTGAAAGCAGGTGGAAATCCTGCCAGACAAAAACCAGGTCTCTTTCAGGCATGAGACTATGGGCAATTTAATGGTGCTGGTGCCTCAGGGCCGGGCACTGCTGGCCACAGACTCCTGACACTCACACGTTTCTTGTGCGCCTTCTCTTGTCCCTCCCCACTCCCTCAGCTATCCTGCAGGCAGGGAATAAAGCAAATCAGAATTCCTTCTGTAACACTGCAGGAATTGCCAATATATTTGTACTTTTAGAGTGATTTCCCTCTACCAGAGGAGACCAATGAAGCTGCTGGTTCCAGTACAGAAGAAAGGAGATTCCTTTTTATCAAAACGACTTCCTGCAAAAAGTGAGGTTGGCTTTGCCCTTACTTTTGACAGAGGCCATTTTCTAAATATGACCTGGAACCATGTTTGAATTTCAAATTGACAAAGTCTTTGAAGTTTTAAAGCATATATAGTATTTTGTTTCAATTATATTCCAGCTCTTATCCAACCTCAATCATTTGATTACAATAATATTCACCTGAAACGTACCTTGACCTTTCAAGGATGAAGTTAGAGCAATCACAAGTAACCAGCAGTTAATAAGCAGTAGAGAAAATTAAAGGAAAAAATCAAACAAAAAAGTGGTAGAAATCCATAAAAAAATCTATAAAATTGCACTAAAAAAATTTAATGAAGATTGGGCCAAGTTTAAACCAGAAAAAACATTCTGTAATATGTTCTCTACCACAAGCGGGTACAAGCTATGCATGTTCAGTAACCCTTAATTTCTGTTTCCTTTTCAAGGAAATGTCCTTTCTAGGGATGTCCTCAGAATATTACAAGATGCTCTGAGGAGATGCCAAATCGTAGTGGAAATGGGTTTGTTCCCAGTGTGAGCAGAAGCACTCGAGAACCAGGCTGTTTAGAGGAACAGAAATATCAGATGCCAGCACAAATGCTTTCTATATTCCTTCAGATAATTAAGTGGCCCTAGATGTTTTATTCTAGGTCAATTCTTTCAAACACTCAAATCTAACAAATTTAATAAAGTCTAGAAGCTCTATGAAGAAATATTTACCTGACCACAAACAACCCAGCTACCATATTTTGAGGAGACACCTTCCCCACTTTCAAGTGGAGCTGAGCCAGCAGAATGTTTGCACACTCCTCAGTCCACTGAAAAACAAAGCTGTGCTGATGCATCTCTTCCCTGTTTTGACAGAGTGCTTTATGCAGAGTTTCAGTTATCTTACTTATGACATAGGTCATAAGATAATCTTTTCCCTCATGTAGGATAAGAGATCTCGTTTAAGCAGAAGGGGTTGTGAAGGACACAAATATGTTTGGTGAGTGGCAAAGGCAGAGTTGGAAGCCAAAATGTTTGCTTTTCAGCTCAATAAAACATCTTTAACTGAAGTATTATATAATAAAGACCATCTTTCTAATTCTATATTTACCTGCCTCCAACTCATTTCCCTCTCATCCAAAGGCCTTTCATTTCAGAGAAAAAACTTTGTATATGAACTAAAAATTATGAGATAAAAATATTTCTGGGGATAAAGTATGTTGTGCTTGTCCTACAGACAAGAACTACACAGAGACAACTACAAAGATGAGCTGTGACATTCAGGTGCTAATGTTCACTGAAAAAGCCATCCGTGAAAGGGAGAGCTGAAACAGCCTCTCACTGCTACCTGTGTAAAATAGAAAAAGTTCATGTAAATTATGTGCTTTACTTCTGTCTATAATAAATGTAAGTGAGAGCAGAATAAAGCACAAGATATGCCCCTCCCAAAAGAAGATGTTTCAGAAGGCCTGTGAACTCTTTATCTCCCTCATATAAGCTGACATTTTAATGCCACAAGGCATACATTAAATTAAGGATTCCTGTCTGTGCAATAATAGCATTTTAAAGAGTTTGTTCAGCAGTTGTTGAAAACAAGTATCAGCCACTGTGGGCAATTAAATTTCATAGCTCAAAACAACAGAAGGAGCATTTTCCATTAGCCCAAGCAGTAGGGAAGCAGATATTGTCTGAACTTGGAAATTATCCTTGCTATAGGAAAACTGGAAAGACCATTCTCTCTTGTCAAATAATATTATTATTTTTAAAATAAATATTAATTAATTTTATATAATAGAAGGATGAAGGGTTGCCAAAACTCTTAGTTGCTCCATATGGCTGTGTTCATGCCAGAAAATATATTTAGGTTTTGAGGAATAAGAACTTTCATCACCTGTTTGTACCATTCCCAGTACAACTGAGCTCTCGTTCCTGTGAATGGGCCCTGTAGCCTACTGTAAGACTGATTATTTTATCAATATAATGACAGAAAATCTAGTAGGGCTATTATGTTTCCTGAGTTTTCATCATCAGAACAGGAACCAACTGGATCCTCCCTAAACCACAGGTTTTCTAAACGTTATATATTGTTTAAAATTATTTAATTGATCAACAAAACAAAGTCACCATATGTTTTTTCATATTCAATAGCTCCCCAGATGGGATGATTAACAATGTACTGTAATTGCATGATGTACAAAAATCAACATTATTTACATTAATTGCATGAAACCATGACTAATACAGCAGAAGGTGTCAGAGATGCTTTCTGGCACCAGCTACTAACTTGTGATCCAGAAAGACACATGCAATATCTATCCAGCCTTGTGTAACAGTTCCACGTGTCACATCATCTCTTGGAAAATACCTAAGGCACACAAAAAAGATATGGCATGCACAGTTTGAGTCACAGGCAAGGTGAGATCTTGGACACAAAACTACTCTAGAAATAAAAACGATGTATAGGATCTCAGTACTTGCTCAACCCCAGAGGAAGAAAAAGAAGAAAAAAGAGGTGGAGAAGGCCTCTGTTAACTGGTCACCCATAAGTCAGAATTGGCAAAGCAGTAGAGACCACACATGTAAAGTAACATTTGCCCCAAACCCAGGGTGATACTGGGAGTCTTGAGCTTCAAGAACTGCTCTGGGCTCTACAGAGATGTGGGTGCTTAACACATGTACCCCTATAACTCTAAAATTTTTCTGAAACTTTGCTTTCCGTGGACTGAAACTATATCCTGCAGTTTATAAGGAGGGACAGGGCTACCTAATGTTACTATGCTTGTGCCTTCCCATGGCTCCTGTAGGACACTAGGATATGCCAGTCTGAGGTTGGATCGCTCATCACCCTCCTGACCTTAAATCTCAGAGCAATTCCAACTCCTACATCAGGTACCTATGACACATCATCTGAATACAGCCCTTTGTTCCCACTCCTAGCACACCTCCATATTTACATGCTCTCAGTTCATATCTGCAGTGCACTCTGTCACCACCTGCCCCTGACAGAGAGTACAGGAAGAAACATTCTCTATTGTACTATTTACATCTTAATCTTATGATTTATACTTTTTTCCATCTGTTGTGCTCTGGGCATAAAGATCAAGCCCAGAATACTTAATTTTTCACAAGAGAGTGCCTTTTGTGTTTTCCCTATAATTTCAGGCTAATAGCTATTCTGCAAAATTTACTGATTTAGTCTCCCTGTGCTATCTTAGGATTTGCATACATAAGTCTTATCTCTGTTAATGGTTCTGGGAAGGATGTGCATAAATCCCCACACAGAGAGATGAAATAATGTGACTCATAACGCTTATTTAGTTCACACTGGAAAACATGTTATAGTTATTGCAATAATCTCTACTGCTCTGATTTGGTATATGAAAAAAACAGGTATTCCATATATTGCTGTGTAACTTCATTTAATGATTACTCTAAAATCCAGAAAACCTTTGCTATCAAAAAAACCTATGCTTTCAAGCACTTCTTATACTTTATAATATTTATTTTTACTGCTAATTAATAGTCCACTTTTTCTGCACATATATAACATTATTTTCTTTATATTCTTTCATACAGTCTAGATGCTGTACATGCCATTTTAAAATAAAATTAGACTCCTGCAATTATTCTTCACAGACGCCAGTGATAGCATTAATAATTCCTTCAAATTGTCCTTCCAGACAATGTAATTTCTTGCAGTAAAATGTACAAAATGTTCACATTGAACATTTCATTAACTACTCCTCTTAGTGCTCTTTAGAGTATGTTTGCTATGGCATCTGTGTTTATTTGAAATATTTAGAGCATTGTTTTAAAGTCTTCATATTTGGTGTTGACATATGGATTTTTCACCTTTTATTGAGTTCAATGCATACCCTTATGTATGCATTGAACCATAGGTATATAGTACTTACTTGAATTTCTGCTATAATCTACCCATTTCTTTTCTATGTGAGCAGATGAAAAATGTGGGTCAAGGGTAACTCCTAGCCAAGTGGCAGCGAACAGTGAAAGCTGAACCTATCTGATCTGGTAGATGTCTGTAATCACATGAGCTGAAATTGCTGTGGATCAGGTGTCATTCTCTTTGAATATTTGGAGAATCAGCAAAGTGAACTTGCTGATAAAGATTTGTTAACTACAGTAGTTAATTTTTAACTCAGGGAGGAGGTCTAAAGGTATAGCAAGTTATTAAAAACATGTTTTTTTAAAGCAAAATGCTTTCCTGGTTTTCAGTAGCTGATGACAGCAAATCAATACCTTAGGGTATGTTCATATATTCATGGATTCAACAAATACACATTCTTGAACTTTAGTCTGCAGGCTATCTAACTTCACTAGGAAGTATGGTTAACAGGGCTTAGAAAAACAGTGCAGCCTGAAAACATTTTCTTTTCTGAAAAACAGAGTGGTGTTACCCCTTGCCCTTCGTGAAGATAGTTGTTCAAATATTTAAGTTTCTGAATGGACTCTGAGAGCTTAACCAGTAGATGCCTCAATCCCAAGTGTGCCTCCATCCATGTTACACCATCCCAAACAAAGACTTTTTCAGGCACTCAGAAGCAGAGGAAATATTCAAGTTAGACTTTATCAGAGATGTGAGCGCCAAAGTGGGAAAAGAAGCAGAGGATCATTGAGAAGGCAAAAAAGACAAAGAAGTGGTCAGAAAAAGCACAGAGGATCTCTGTGAGGGAGAGAGAAGCATCTGAACTCACTGCTAAAGCAGACAAAGGCATCTCTTCGAGCTCAGCCTTGCCTGGTGCTGGAGGGCATGTGGCCACACTGCAGTGTCCACCAGGCACTGCAGCCCTGTTAGGGTGTCCCACTTGCCAGTCTTCCTCACCCTGTGACAGCTCATCAGCAAGGTGGGACATCTGCTCAAGCAGGCCTCCCTGCATTTTTGTAATTGGGGCTTATATCAGGGAGATGGACCCTGAAAGTCTGGCATGCCACAAGCTGTGTGGGATGCCGAGGGACATCCACGCTCTCACTCACCATGTAGGCACAGGCTGCCAGGCACCACTAGATGTTTGGCTCAGTTACAAAGTCCCAGCAATACTAGAAGGTTTTCCAGGATAGGCAGGACTTAGGGTATTTGCCAAAATTGTCACAGGACAGGAGCACCAGTCCCACCAAGCAGCACGGTTTTGAGCAAGTTCAAGAGCTGTGTGGTACCTGCAAAGGGAAACTGTGGAAAGCAGGAAAGAAAGACCTTAGATCAATGTAGAGAAGAGTCAGAAGTTGTCCTGTGGATTGTCACCTAGGACATAGGTAGAGTGAAGGCATTTCTGTAGTATGGCAGGATTTTATAAGATTGGATTTAATCTGTGTGATCTGATTTGCATAGATGGTGGAATCCTGCTACTCCTTTTGGCTTCAATATTTAGATCAGGGATAATGTATTTTATTGCGTGACAAGCTGTGGATTGAAAACACTGAATTTGTAACAACCATTTTCCAGAACACTCCTTTGATGCAAATGCTTATTTTGATACACCTACACAAAAAGAGTCATCTCCATAGAAACCTCATGAACCTTATGTCTTAAATAACTACTTTAAAGGACTTATCTTGAGAGTTATTGAGGACACTCAGCTCTCGCTGTCTCCTAAAATAGCAATAACTCTGGAAACTGCAGTGCTATTTTCCACTGTGTATTAACAAAAGTGTAGACATTCAACTCAGATTAAAGAGTTCAATATTTTAATAAACTGAAAAATAAATCCCTTTACATGTTCAAATCTTCTTTAAGTTATTTTGTATGTTTTTTCACCTGAGCACATTCATAATAATAATGCATATACAAACTGAAGTGATTTTCCACTGAATTAATCATCAGATATTGTTTTCAGATAGTCAACTCTTCCTCTGTAGTCAGTGGAGAGAATCAGGTACCTGGAGACAAATATTGTGCCTAGTTCAGATTCCTTCTTCTCACAGACTGTGGAGGAAGCCTTAATGGTTAATACAGAGGATATGCCTGACTTGAGGGTGGTGAAATTCAGGTGGGATGAATTCTGTTTCTTGTGCTGGTCAACAGTTAGAATGGTAGTGTCCCTGATCCTAGCTAAACCCGGCATGTTGCATCCTGCTAACTTTGCTCAATTCCTATAAAAATCCAGAAAACAAAAACTCCTTGTAAATTATGTGTAAAATAATATTCAAATTCCAGCTGTAATAATCAAATACAAGCAGTAAATACATGTTTCAAGTAGATAAGATTCTTTACAAATCTGTATTATGAGACATTTTCGTGGTCATGAGAAAATTAAGCATCCTATTCAAATCCTTTATGTATCTCTGTTTACTAGTTATGAATATATGTCCTTGAAAACAGATGGAATTGTGCTCTTCCTGTCAGTGAAGTAATGCAGTATTTGATGTAATACAAGGCCTAACACTATGAGGTATCCAACAGTGAAGTGCTGAATGCCTTCAGCTCCTGTCGTCTTCAGCAGAGTACAACTGAATATTGCTGGGTGATCAGTTCAGCATCATCTCCCAGGATGCACCGACATGAGAAGTGATGGGAAATTGTAGGATGATCTTTCCTTTTTTAGAGATTGCGAAGAACTGTCATGACTAAGCTTTTATTTCTCCAAAAGCCACTTCATGCTTTGGCCAGTAGCTTTATGAAATCTTATATTACTCCCACTATGATACTAAATTTTATTAGCTCAAAACATCTTGATTAAATGCCATGCCTTTCACAGTAAGCTAAAAAAGAAAACCACCCTTCTGATTGCCATTTGTAAATCTGTTAGCAGGTATCCTCACTTAATACTGATATCAGGTGATTATCCTTGAGCTCCTCAGCTACTCTGAGAGTTTCATCCTTCAAAGTGGAGATTTTCCTTAGTCTGAGAGCAGAACGAGTCATGCTGAAGCCAAATCTTCCACTGCAAAGTGCCTGAACAGAAGGAAGGCTGAACAGAGGGTACCATTAGCAACACTGGACAAGAGGGGCAGAAGAAAAATAACCTGAGCTGTGTTTACTGCAATGGCTTCTCCCTGGTTCCTGGAGGCCTAGAGAGGTTCTAGAGCATCATGCCTTAAAAAACCCATACAGTAACCTCTTAAAGGAGCCTTGAGTGATCAGATCAGATCATAATGCTTTGGATCATAATGCTTTGAGACTGGATTCAATATGTTTATGAGGTGATGCTCTGGGCTGTGTAGATTTACTTGCAAAGGTCAGCTTTCATTTTAATTTTAGATCTATATCCAGCTGTGGATATGTGGTCTATATCCACAGCAAAGTTCATGGCCCAAATGGTAGTATCAGAGAATCACTGAATACATTTTTTTGGGAAAGACCTATGGAGGTCATCTACTCCCAGTCCTGCCCAAAGCAAAGTTAACTTCAAAGCTTTAAACAGGTTGCTAAGAGTTATGTCCAGTTTTGTCTTTTTAAAAGAATCCCAAGTATGGGACAGCCTCTCTAGACAACATGTTCCAGGGCATGATGACTCTTATTGTGAAGTTCCCATTTCAAAGTAAATAAAAGTATAAAAATGAAGAAGAATAAGCTTCTTCACTGGCCACCTCCATGAAACAAAAGCAAAACAAAACCTTTTATTTTCAAACTACCTTTATTTTCTGTTCCTGAAAACCCACACAGCATAATCCTGAAGCAGCTAAAAGGAATGTAATACTCTTTATCAAGGGATAATGAACAAGATTTGTAAATAGGTACAGAATTGAAGACTGTCTCAGATTAACTTATCAGCAAGGATTTCCCTCAACCTCCATCCTAAAGTCATTACTCAGGAATACTTCCCCCAGTGGCAGTGTCACTAAACAAGTGACAACCTCTCTGGAAGACATATGGAGGAGTTGTGCCATGCAACCATGAGGTCAGAAAAGAGAGCTATAAAATAGATGTCTGCTCAGGATTAGAGGGCACTGGAGAAGTAAGTGTTGGTGATAAGTGTGCTTATCCGTGTAATATCCAAGAAGTTTTAGAACATATGATCATTTAATGCAGCCTTTATTTTAAATGATGTAATAAAATGTACACTCAATTAGGCAGAGATTTTTTGAATTAACTCGTGATTTGATTGCCTGGGGCTTTTTCAAGGATCTCACTGGGGGCCCATTTCAAGACGATATGGAGCACTGGGAATTTGAAATATGCCAGCCCTTTCTATTTGTCGAGAGCAATACATCCAAAACGATATTCACTTTATTTATAGAGAGAATTTAGTTTTTATGCATAAGAATACCCATCAGTTTGACAAAAAATACTCTTACTGGGCAGTAATGCCCTCCATGAGGAGCTTCAGGCATCTTCTCCCACAAACTCTTTTAACCCAGAGGATAGCAGCCTTCCATAATCCCCCACAAATCCAGTCAATAAGTAATGTAATGTGTAACAAGAGACTAAGGTTAAAGGGAAAAGGCTGGCTCTGCTTCAGAAAAGTTTGATGGTGCATTTTCTGCAGTCTACTCTGCTGTCACAGAAGTGCACATACACATTAAATTTTACCTTCCAATTCCACTAAGGTGGAATGTCAAAATGAATATGAGTAAGTTCTAATTTCCAAGGCAAAAAGGGAGCATTTTCCTTAATAGTCTTTGCCTAGCCACATCAATGTTTTACATATGACTTTAAACCATGAAAGGACTTCTTTTGCATCATCCCAAATGTATCCCAAAGAAAATGCAGTAAGATGATGAGAGAGGCAAAAAACATTTTGCTCAAACCAGAGGTGACCTTCGTGTAATACAACAGCTTATTTTGACTCTTCTATACAAAATGCACCATCTTCTACCTGCTGGCTGTCTCTTCTTTTGCTAGAAGACAAACTGTGATGTGTAGGCACCATGTCTTTCTCATATTTTTGTTTTCAGCTTCACACAGCAGGAGCCAGGTGCCTCTAGTTGCTGCACAAAATGGTACTGAAAAACATTTGTGTGGATACCAAGAAACGTGACAGAAGTAAACACATTTTAAATATTTTGCCCTGCAGTTTGAATATGTGTTTGTTCATCTCAGCAGAGCATGTTAGCTGAGGTTGAGTGACTCACTAAACTGTGGTCATGTGGGCTTTTTGTGGGCTTAGAGTGTGGACAGAGGTTGCTTGTGTCTGCCTGCAGTGCATGCATGGATGTACCCTGAGTCCTTTGTGGGTCTCGGTCTGAATTCTAGAGCTGCATAGATAATGGATCTTTGTCAGCATGCTTGCTGAGTCAAAAACTGTGTCTGTGTGTATGCTGTGGAGGGGGAAAGCTAGCAATGTACAAGCAATGTTGTTTCATTCTGCTTTAGTGCAAAACGTTTCATTTGAGGGGAAACCTCAAGCTCAAATGGCTTTCTTTCTGAGAGTTTTGAGGAGCTCTCCTACTTTTCTAGGGCTACAAGGTCTGGCCAAATAGTACCAGCAAAAGTGTCCATAAGTGTATATGGCAAACAAGACCAGCTACTGTCATTGCAAGAAGACATGGCTGAGCCTCACACCGAGCTAGAGAAGATGTGAAGTGCAGCTGATACTGCAGGGCAAGCTCTGCTGCTCCACCAGCTGCATCCCACCAGCACTGCAGTGCTGCAGTGTCAGTGCAGCACTTTGGGATATCCCTCCTGTTCCCAGGAGGCAGCGACACTAAGAGCAGATTTACCTCAAGACTTTCAGAGTTTTCCACTGAGTGATCCAATGACTGATCCAAATTATGAAGTAGAGGAGTCACTGCACAGCCCATCTTTTTCTCCTCACACATTGCTTTTACTCTGCCCTATCGATCTCAAAATGCATCTGATTCTGAGTAAGCATAACACCAGAATGCCAACTTTCTCAAAGCCGTTCAAAGAGAATTTATTCTGCCTCACATTATCAGGACAGATATAATGTTAAAACAACCAATCAGGACCCACTCCTTCTTCATCAGCTGGTTTTCTGATACAGCTATCACAAGAGATGGGCACAAAAGCCAGAGCTTGTTCCCAGCTTCATGCAAAGGGGGCCTGGCAAACTAAGCCTAAACTACATACTGCATTCCTAGTCAGCCATTCAGACACATCTACCATGCCTTATAGAGTGCCCGTTAAATGAAGTGCTGGGAGCTTCATTTCAATGTACACAAGGTACAGAGTTGTTTTGAACTCATATAATAAATCTCAGTCTTAAAATCTGTTGTTGTATGAACAAAAACTGTATGCAGCTTGTTGACATCGGTTTGTGGTTCAGGACAGTTACTTGACACTTTTCTTGGCATCACTGACCTCTTTCCCTTTTTTATTGCTGACATCTACATATAAAAGTAGTAAAAAACTGTTTCTGACATTTCCAAACTACTGTTCTTAACAGATTGCATCATACTTCCCACAGCCAGTGTCAATTGTTTGGCCAGCCTGAGGCAGTCTCTGCCCAAGGCACCCAGGGTGCTGGAAAGCCAATGAACTCAGCACCCAGCATGATTTGGCTCTGCTACAACAAGGTGACCTGGTGAACGAGCGACCTGGCTGCCAGTGTAGCCCTTTGGAAACAGGTGGCAGCGTGATCATGTCATTTCCTTTCCATGAGCAGCCTGGCTGCTGCCTCTGTGCTACACCAAGGACTTTGGTCTCTGGCCAGCACAGGTCTGTGAGTCCCTGCTATAAAGATCAAATGCAGCCACCACAGCAAATTTTTTAAAAAAAGACAAAAAAAAGCTAAACAAGCACCTCTGCCCTTCTCTCCCCACAAAATATACTAAGTGCATGTCTCAAAGTAAATGGGCAGCTGTGTGTTAAAGGTCAAATTCCAGATGTTGCAACTCAGTTTTGTTGCAATCCTGCAATAGCAGCAAAGGAACACTCAGTAGGGAGAGAGGAAACGACTAAGAAACTGCCATATAAAATAGCTTGTTCCTTCAGAAGTGAATGGAACAAAAAGTGCTATTACACAAAACAGATCAGAAACGGTAACAAAGTGAGATTTCTTCACAACCCTACATATAACTTGAATATTTTTGAATAGCATAGTTAAACCTCTTATGATAGCAATTATAAAAAACAAGAATTCTACCTATGCATGATCAAATAGACACAATTCCATGATGTTGTTTGAGTTAATAAGATTCCTCAAAAGTTTGTACCCTAAGCTTTCATGGGCTTATCTTCTATAGTTTTCCCAAAATTACCAGGAAAAATTTTCTCCTCAGATGAATTTTTTTCACCTAATATTTTTCAGCAATTTCAAATCCAAGAAAGTAAAGAAAAATGCAAAAAATGTCTGCTTATCTTTAAAAATTGCTTAAACCTTCTTGCTGAAAGGCATAGTCCTTTCATAGTCCTTCCTCTGACCATAGTCCTAAGCATAGTGTGATCATATTTGCAAGAACATACTTTTTCCTATGCAATAAACTGACATGCCTAATCTAATCTGTATTGTGTAATTATAAAATGTCCATTCAACAGAGCCTTGAAATCTAAGGGCAGAATTCTCTGAAGATTTTGATTACAATGACCACTCTCAGTTCCCTCAAATGCCCCATGTTTCTATTTGTCAGCAAATGAGTGGGGCAAAGACCTTATGAAATTATGGTGATTGCTTAATGAAATACAGAGCATCATTCACGCTTGCCAAGGGATTGCATGAGTGAACTACATTCTGGCATGTAGTTGTATCCTAATGTCTACTTTGTGAATGAGACATTTTTAATAATTTTGTTATTGTTAAGATGGTTTAGGTAAAGTGTTTGTGCTGAGCCTAAGTAAAGATCAATCAAAAGTGAGAGGGTTATATTGGCATTGCACTATGCTGCAACATGAGAAGATACTCCAGGTAGTGCCACACAAGCTGAGACTCAAATTGGAAGCCATGTAGCTGTAGCAGCACAAAAGGCCATAAAATTATGCTGATGCAGTTTTTCTGAGATTCGCTTGTGTCAAGTTTCAACATGGTGCTGTCCAGACATTGCTAGATACTGCCAAAAAAAGCATCGAAACTGAAGTATGAGACTTGTATTAGCAGACAAAGTTAATCATCAATGCGGGATACAGCTATACCTTGGCCTATCAAATGCGAGAAAACCTTCTTATGTATTCAGGAAAGACCATTATTTCCTAGGTCAAACCATGTAAAATTTGAAATTGGCCTTTGGGAGAAATGAGACTGAACCTTTTGAAGATATATAAAATAATAGTCTAGAATTTAATCTCTTTCAGAACGCTGAGTACCTCCTAACATCAGTGAGAATCCAGATTGCAGATATAGATCTCAAAATAATGTAGAAATTCAAAGACTTCCCAAAAGGTGCCCAAGAAAACTGAATAACTTTCTTTAATGAGCTAGATTATACGCTGCTGCTAGAACAAGTGAGGTCCAAGCCACATGACTACTGTCGTCTCAGTAGATGAATGGTTGAATGAATGAATGAATGAATGAATGAATGAGTGAGTGAGTGAATGAGTAAATCATTACAAGGTCTATTACAAGCAGAGTTAGTGTTATAACGAACCCTGGAAACCATCTAAGATTTCTTGTGTACCTGATTACCTTTAAAGTGAAACAGCAGCAGTACAGACTGTCTTTTACAGGAAGCTTTTCTAAGGAATGCTTACTTTTATATAAAAGATTACTTAGCAAAGCCAGATGACTGTGTGTTTTTATAAGCAGTGAAAAAGTATCTGTAAATAAATGGGAGGAAAAAACCAAAACCTTGACCCTTAAAATAAATTTGAAATTATTTCATCAAAATTAAAGTTTCTACAGCTAAGATATTTGAGGATGTCAGCTTTGTAATTAAAAGTGTCTGTTAAAGTGAAGCAGGTAATTTAGACTTTATTTCTTGCTTTGCCATACCAGAATTGTGTAACTCAACCTTTCCGGGTGGGTTTCTCCAGCTTTGTTCTCTCTGTGCCCTTGCCATGGGTCATATATTGCTCAAGTCTCTAAGAGCAATTATGGTCTTTGAGACATTACCTGACTCTTGAAATTAACTGAAAATGGTCATACATTCATTAGTGTTGTAATCCCATAAACTGAATTTCTTAAGTTAAATATGCGCCACTCTGAGCAAGTATTGAAACTGAAACAGAAAAAAGATACATACACACAAAATGTGTAAGACCTCCTGGTCTTTACAAAGCCATGAGGGAAAAAGCCCTAATCCTCAATCTCTGCTTTTGACACTCACAAGGCAGAGGTCTTTGTGTTCCAGCCATGGAGAAAGTTTACATTTCCCAAGACAAGCTCTCACTGACTTCAGGAACAGTCCATACTACAGTATTCAGGTATCTACTTTGAATTTTAGAATAAGAAACTACAACCAAAAAGAAGGCGGAATTTTTAGTGTTGTTTGGGGTTTTTTTCCCAATAGCTCTAGAAATTTTCAGATGATAAAGTGTTGTGTTGAGGGAACTCACCATAGAGTTGAGTGAAGAGTTCCCAGATTTAGGCTCAATCTCTGAACAATGGCTGAAACATTTCATTTATGTGGAAGCCATTGTGCAGAGAAATATTTGTGCACATTTATACAATGTTCTTCAGAATCACATAGTTTGTGAGAGCTTTATCGTTACAAAGGTCATATTATTTTTATGTTACCAGATATCTCAAACAAAAGACTTAAATTTTGCAAGAAATTCACCAGTTATGTTGCCTGAATGAAATAAAAGCTAATAGCATTCCCTATAAATATTATAATTTGAAGTAGCATCAGAGAAAACATTACTCCTGGAGATCAGTTATCTGCTTTGAATAGCAGAAATTGTGACAAGTAGCAACAATGTTCTATCCTACTTGTGGAAATGTTCAATTCACTATGCAACAACAGGTACTTGAATGAAGTGCTGCAGTGATTAGTAACTGTATGCTTCTGGATCATCATCAAGTTCATTTTGAAAAGAGACTTCTTAAAACCCTTGATTTTAAAATATAGGGGTTTTTTTTTTCTATGAGTGTAATCATTGCTAGCTCTCATCTTCTTTGTGTTCATGAAATGAAAAAAAATACAAAAAGAATCACTTTTCATCATTACTTTTTTTGTTCTGAAAACAAGGAAATCTTACAGTTCTGGAAAAGGTCAAGGGCTTCTTAAGTCTTCAACACCTAACACATCAAGTGACACTCCCCTGATCATAAGATTAAATCAAGTCACAGGATGTGTGCCCTACGGATATTGGTTAAACTGTTCTGGAGCTAAGTGGATTAGACTAGCATCCTGCATTTTACTTGAAAGTGTACTATGCCAGAAAGGTCAACAGTATTTCAAGGAAGTTGTTAATTGAAATCAACCAAATGAGACAACTCTCTTCCTGGAGAAAAACTTTGTCCAGCCTAGCTTTGCCCTCAGAATAATACACATCAGAACTGGCATTTAGGCATTTTGACCAGAATTTAGCTGTTGATCAGTTTGCACAGAAAAAGTAATGATTCATGCAGTTTAGCAAGTCTCCTTTAGAAAAAAATTCAGGATGACCTGTGATTGCAAGATTGACTTATTGTAAGTTTGTAAATTTGCAAATATGGCAACTTCTGTCATGAATATTCAGTACATCCTTAGGGATGTTTATGTCTTGGAAAATGGAGAAACAACTTCGTTCGACTGCATTTTAATTACTCCAGCTTTTGGGGAAGGGGTAACACCTTCTATTAGACCTGTGGGTATAATGGAGAAAAATACATACAACTTTGTGTATGCATTTTTTTCATCTATAATCCTTATAAGAAAAAAAGGGGGTTTTGCTCTTGTCCAGATCTTAACTGGTGGTTCCCTGTTCTCTTAGACTTCACCTCATAAATGTTACTTCTTCAGAGGGAAACTGTAATTTAAAACCATGATAATAAACTTCTACACTTTTCTTTTTTTTTCTTTTTTTTTTTTTTTTTTTTTTTTTTTTTTTTTTTTTTTGTTTTTTTTTGTGTGTGTGTATCTATATGTGTGTGGTTTTTAAAGCATATTTTCTCTATGACAGTAACATCTGAGGTTTAAATGAACCATGGCATTTCTACATCATGATTGTTTTGGCGTGTGTTAGACGAATAATTTGGTATGTGTTTAATGAGATTCCGGCACTGCAGACCTATTGCTATAAAAGAGAATTCATGTATGCAGTGTAAATGCAGCCCTCAGCTTTGTAAGTCTTGCATTTAATCGCAACTAAGATGTCAGATGAAGCAGTAATGAAATCTTAATTTCAACTTGCCAGAATGCAGTCTAGAATGATATTCCTAGACCCTTTTGTTGCAAAATAATAATCTGATTCACACCTGCCCAGACAGCTGACAAATTAAGAGCACCATCACAGTAAACATTGGTCTTAGAATAATGTTATTTCCACTTCCTGCTTATTAAAGTCTAGAAAAGCGGTTTTTTCAGCTCAGTCACAAAAAGATTTTTATCACCAGCATTCAAAGAGTCATGTTGTCCTGTTTCTGCACCATTTTACTCTTTCATGGCCATGAAGTGGTGGAAAAGTTTGGCTCAGTAGCTATTGCTAATGAGTTACACTATATTCTTCATTAAAAACCCCTGTTCTTAGTAAATTAGCCACTAGAGTGAACATAACCCTGTCAATACATACACAGTTACTGTAGTATATTGTCAACTAATTTCTTTCTTTCTGCCGAATGTGGTGTTCAGCAACAGCATCATAGAGCTGCTATGCCACACTGCTGAACAGATCCAGAATATCATATTTTATTTCTTTTTTTTTTGTATTTTAGCTTATTTCAAGCATTATACACCTCAGGATTCAATGAAAGCTTAGAATTGTTCCCATTTCTTCATCAAGAATGCTGAACTTAGCTAGATAACAACAGAAACAGATGACAATGAATTTCTATTAAAACACAATATTCCTTTTCCAATTTTATTTTAAGTAGAGGGATCTAAGCTCTTAATATTTCCATGCAATCTGAATGCACCTCATGCGGTTAATTTCTCTTCCATTGTATGTGTTGAAAGTGAATGCAGAAGACAAAAGTTGCAGCACAATATTAGAGAAAAAATCTGCTGCCAGACTTCCAAAAATGAACTATCCCCTAAATGACTGTGCTTTGCTCTTAGTCCCAAGATCATCTCAGCACATGAGTTAACTAAATGGAATAATAGTGCAAGTAAGGGTCATTATAAGTAATAACTTACTTAAGTAAGTTATTAATATTACTTAAGTAAGTTATTCTCTACCTGAATATGAGGAAGAACTTCTTTACTGTTCGAGTGACTGCACACTGGAACAGATTGCCCACAGAGGTCGTGGAGTCTAGCTCACTAGAGATACTCAAGAACAGTCTGGACACAATCTGGACAAGACAACCTACTGTGGTGGTCCCTTCCAGCCTTACCCATTCTGTGATTCCGTGACTCTGTGATTCTGTAATTCTTTGATTCTGTGAAGACTACTGCCAGACATGTCAGTCAGTCTCACACAGAGGCAGGCTGCCATTCACTGTAACTACTTACCTAATGATTTTAGGTTTCTATAAATTTAGTCCCATATGAGTAACAAGAGCCAATGTTCATTACTTATACCATCATTTATTGGTGTCATGGCTCTGTCCTCTCACACGCGTCAGCAGGAGCAGGCAGCCCATCTCACAGGCAATCTGCCTGCTTACCACCTGACATGCAGTGTTACTGCACTTAGCACTGTAGCAGGGCTCAAAGATCTGTTTTTATTTTCATATTCCCATGGCCTTTGCCTATGACTATTTATTTTCCACAAGTATTTGTCAGAAAGGGGAAGGTGTCAGTACACCTGTGCTTTAGTTCCACTTCCCTGAATACTCCAGCATAAATTATGTTTGTTTATATGTTCCATACAGTGTGGCTTCCTTCAGAAGGACAACTTAATGACAAGGATGTTGCAACTTAATTTTAAACGCTACCAATCTTCCTATATTCAAGGTCTGACTAATGTAGGGGAGCTATTAAATAATTATACTAAATGTTAGACTTGAGCACCCTTTCTATCATATGTGTGGGTGAGGATTCTTCACCCTTGTGATTTGATGGGACAGCAGATTTTGCCTCTGAAATGAAAAGAAAAAAAAGCTACTGTTTCTAAAGGAATGGTTTCAATGGCTTTCAAATGTTATTTTCAGGAAACACCCAGAATAGTTTGGACGAGATGAGTCAGAAAGAGAGAAGTAGTTTAAGACAACTCTATTGCCAATTCAGCTGGGAGCGTCCGAACACCAAAGCTGTTCCCAGATTACTGTATTACTGTTTCTGCAGTTTCTGTGTGTCTGGAGACATGATCAGTGACTTCTCTCTAATAAACACTTTAGCACTTTTCCCTGGAAAGCTGTGTTAAGGCTGCAGTGATCTGTGCAACGCATGAAATGAGAGAGCAGTGGATTAGCAATGGTGCACAAAACCCAGGCAGAGCAGAGCAATTCACATACACATGGAACTGGTCTTAGAGTCAGATGTGGTCTAACACACGTACATAGTCAAACAGCAGAGCTCCTAAGGACCTCTCTTTCCATAATTGTGGCATCATTGTGCCTCTATTTGAAGCTATCTCAGTTATTTAAATAGTTATGGAAATTAGCATAATGCATTTGTATAACATGTACACACATAATGTATTTAAGTAGTACAATTAATTTCTCTGCAAATTCTGGTGAACCTGGGCCCTGCCCTGAGAGGTACACAGGACAGACCCAAACCCAGGACAATATCTCCACAACAGCTGAGAGAAGGGAATAGTTACCCTTCCTTCAGTGGCAAAGGGTAACCAGATTTCAGGTCTTATCATGGGGGTGCTTACCACTCAACAACACCTTGCTAGTATGCCAGCATGAAACAGACCCTGTTGCACTGGCCCTCCCCCAAAAACTGTATCTATCTTCATGTGATGCTCTCTGGGCTACCACACACAAACTCTCCTGGAGCGAACTGCTTTCAGGCATTCTGCCACTTGGTTCTGCAGGCCTGACCCCAATGATCCTTGCTCTGAATCACATGTTGGTCACTGCAATCATCTGAGTTGAAAAAAAAAAATTCCTGAGTACAAACTGGAATGAATTCAAGCCTCATGTGACTATGCCCTGTTCATTGTATGCTTCATTGACTTTAGCACAGACACACTGTACTTGCCACAGATATTTTGTAAATACCATCAGCAGCATAATTTAAGTCTGTTCAGATGAGGGTGGAAGAATTTTTCTTACGTGGATGGTACTTTTAATTATCTGGTTTCTGGAAGCTAAAAAGCTTAACACATACTTTCCTGAGAACACAGTGAGTCCCTTTAAAAACAATACATGCAAGAAATGAAGGCTGCTTAGTGACAAAAACCCAGAACTCTTTTTTTCATTACTGTAAACATTGTTTTAACGTGCAATTACCTATAAATTAATAGACAGAAGTAAATAGTCCCACTTTGTTACAGAAAGGATACTTTAAATCATTAAGGAGAAATACATCATATTTCTTGGTTTGTATTCTTCATGATGATTTTTTTCCCCATAATTTTTTTCTAAAAGTACGTCTGAATAAATATAGGCCTTTCATTCCCTTACCTACATCGGAAAACATAAAGAGTTAGGAAGCAAAAAGAGTTTTATTGCATGACAAACAAAGAAAGAACAGTAAAATATGGTCACTCCTGGCAATATAAACAATATCAGCAAAGTACTGGTACATTGATCCAAAGTCCTTTCTGGTTTGCACTGCTGTTAATGTAGTTATTCCGGGTTTACACTAGTATGGCCAAGGAGAAGAATTTGTTCCATTCAAAGATCAGTTTTATATTTGGATCAGCTCCTGCCTCCTTCAGAATGTTTAATAATTTCTCTGTCGCATGAGAGAGAAATGTGTAAATACGTTAACTCACTGCTCAGTTGGGATAGCTCATCAGTCACTCTGATTAGGCACATTGACTCCACCAGCACTAAGAATACAAGAAAGAGCATGGGGCTCGTCCAGCCATCATTAGCCATCAGAAAATCAAGCATCTGCTCTGATAAGAAACTCCAACCCAGCCAGAAGTGAGGGACGGGGATATTGGGCAGAGGAAGTTGTTATAACTCTCTTAAAATCTTAGAAAGGACTGCTTTTTCCTTTGTTTTCATTTGGATTTACTTTTCTTCAACTTTCTTCACTGACAATAATCTGAGTTTGTGACAAGGTCTCCTTTTTAAATGGCTTTGCTTAGGACACTCAAGTCCCATCTGCAAATGCTACTGCCTGAGTGCTTGAGGATATCAAGACCTTAAAGACTAGGTTTCAAATTCTGTGCCTATGCAAGCAAATGGACTGCTTAAAATTAACTAAAAAGAGGAAATTAACTAAAAAGGGAAAAAGGGAATGGAAAATTACCAGGACACAAACAATACCTGGGGGTATAAATGAGTTGCTTGTAAATATCGCAATTCGTTACTCACATATACAAAGTGAAATGATTGCCAAATCTGTGGTCAGGAAGGCATTCTTCCCCATCTCCCCAAACACATTGTATGAGATCTAAATATTTTCGTTGTCTTTCCTGGGCACACTGAGCCAGGCATCATTTGCTCCATGAAGAGGGCATATCCCCACAGCCAGCATCGGGTGACTCTAGGCAAGAGTGCAGGATTCTGGGCATTTCTTCTACCACGTCTCTTAATGTTTATAATTAGAGATCAGCTTGAAGCTGATGAAACTAATATTAAATGGAAAATAAAAAAAGCCTACTTTTTACAAATATGTTTTACAAGCTATCCTTAAACAGGCACTTTGCTTCCACAAAGAGCAGAAGTAAAGGCATGAGGAAGTTTCTTTGGTTCATAAATTTAATTGAACCATAGTTACGCCAATTTTTCTGACTAATTGGGAATGATGAGATGTTGGCAAGCCCTTTAAGCACTGCACTCCCAAACATGTAACTCTTTACAGACCAAAGGCACTCAATAATGAATACAGATTTTAAACACTACACTTTCTATTTAGGAACATGAAAAAAGACCACTGCAGGTTTGCTTAAGCTGCCCACAAGAATGATCCACAACAAGAGTGTAATGAGAGAAATAAAAGATAGAGGGAGAGAGAAATACAGTGAGAAATTATTTTCTTAATTTGCCATTTTATAAATAAATCAAAAAGGCAGAAACATTTTTTCAAAATTTCTCTTCTGGTTAGCTTGCATCTGGCTCACTGGTTATTGTTAGCCATTCTATCGATAAAACTATCAAATAACAGTCTTTTCTTCTCTGACCTTCTATCACCACAAAGATTGCAAATCTCTTAAAGCTAGCAAAAGAAATTAACATAGTGTTTCCATCATATATTTTCAAATTTTGAATTAGTTTAAGACATGTCTTCACAACTGATAGAAATGCCGGCTTAACTTGTTATTTATCAGATTTTTCTGGGTACAGGTCAAAACAACCATCCTGTTTTCAGAACAGAAACGATAGAAACAAAGTAGTGCCATAACCATCAGATTCTATTAACTGGAGTAGGACCCTTGTCAAGATTTTAGTTTTCTCTCCATGTCAAGTCTAAACCTGCTATGGTTAGAGGATGGGAGAACAGAATTGCTCTTAGGCATTTTCTTGTAAGATTTTTATTACCAGTTCTGTCCCAAGAAGTTAAGAGCTGGTTTGGGACCCCATGGTCAGGCCCAGTTCTCAGTTAATGCAAGGCACCTTACATCCATGAAAATGAATGAAGTTAACTCTCTGAACACAATTAAACATTTGACCCCTAAAGAGCACAGCTGAAGAGCTGGACTAAATCACTTTTAAATTGGCTAAAACAGATGTTCACATACAGTTCTGCAAAGAGCTGTCGAGAGCTGCCCACAGCCTCCCTTAAAGTGGCATACAGCCTGACATGGACAGGACAGGACAGGACAGGACAGGACAGGACAGGACAGGATAGGCTAGGACAGGATAGGATAGGATAGGATAGGATAGGATAGGATAGGATAGGATAGGATAGGATAGGATAGGATAGGATAGGATAGGATAGGATAGGATACGATAGGATAGGATACGATAGGACAGGATAGGATAGGAAGTGCTGAATTACAGCATCTCCTCTGAAGAGGTGTTTCACGCTCACTGACTTACTCCTAAGTGGGAAGACATTTACCACATCCCTACACATAATGTGTCTGATAGATACTTCCCAATTCCTCCTTTAAAATTCTGGTGTTCAATATCAATTGGAAGGTATCTAAAACTTTTTTGTGTTCTTCGATAATTTTAAATATTTTTTTTTCTTTCCTCTCTACTAATTCTTTCTTAATAGATATTATGTGATTAACTTCTGTTTTGCAAGACTTTACAAGGACTTCTGGATATATTATGGAGTGTAGGTACAACGGTTTGAAATTCACTATTCCATAGAAAAAGGTTAAAGGAGGGATATGGGATTTGAGATGCACTGTTAATTCACAGCTGATTTTCCCATTAACCAAATATTAACTCAAATTACTTCACTATGTAGAAACCAGCATTTTTCTCAAAATAATGATGCACAACTGTACCCATCCATCGATGAGAGTAAACAAGTAAAATGAAATTAAAATCAAAACACTTGGACACCTCACAATGTGTGAATACAGCACAAGTGGGACACTAATATTTTACTACTACAGTTTTTGGACTGCCTCATCATTCTCCTTTGCAACTCTCACCCTTCATTTTCTGTGTTAAGGCTGTGAATTGTCTAGTGTGGGAGCTGGGTCTTTGTTCTGTTCTTTATGGGGAGATCATATCAATAAATTGTAGGGTAGAATTTCACACTGTTCCCACTGCTGTCAATGGGCATTTTACATTGAACTCTGCATGAGAAGAGTATGAGTCATATAGCACATTTCTGAAAACTCCCAACCCTCCACACATGAGGAGTAGTAAGTCCAGTTTAGACTGTTCCTTTTCCCTGTCCTGTTCACTTTAATTGCTTTCAGCAGAGGAAGAAAGAAACTTTCACAACCTAGTTTGCAGTTGACATTGGGTTTCTCATTTTTAGGTTACAGTGCTTTTGCAAACTATTCCTGTTACTCAAGTTCGTTAAGTTGATTTTACACTATTATTCCTTTGCTCTTCTGAGAAGGTTGTGAGGTCTGGTGATTTTGGCCAGTCTTAGAAGTAAAAGGTCAAAGTTCCAGTACAGGAGAGGAGCTGATTCAATGAAAAACCATGACTAAACCATCTTATCCTCCTGTATCACAGCCAGCACCACTAAGTCTGGAAAGAAATGTTATGAAGCATGACTTCGGATTAAACTGCATCATTCAAATACAGTGGTTGAGATTTCCAAAGCTAATGAGGGAAATTCCCTCAACGAGTTTGAAAACCTCAAACACTTTTAAAAGATCTATTTACATTTTACATCTAGAAAGCATAGAGTACTTTGTGGATCGTTCATTGCATGCAGTGTTCATTACAAGTGCAGGAATTTGGTGTTCATTATAAAATACTTGTTTCATATACTGCCTTGTCCTTTCATAGTGCCCTTGCAGAAATGTCATTGTCAATGTGTTTTAATCATTATTAGAAACCAGCATGTGAAAGCATAGTTAAACAGAACTTGAATCTTTAAAGGTGACCTTCAAGTGTTTTTGCATATGTTGTGTCAGAGTAGATGAATCAGAGACATCTTCACTTTCAGCTCATTCCAGCTTTCCCCAGTTCTGCAATTATTTACCTGGAGGACAAGTGGGAATGCTGATTCTGCCCCAGAAGCTGTGCATCGTACACCTGCTTATTCATAAAATATTCAGATTGCTTTTCAGGCAGACAGAATGTAAAAGTACTGGCTGGAGCTGGAAATCCCTGCAAATTCACACTCTTCCCTTCAAATTCAAGGCAGGCAAAGCCTGTGAATAATGGAGACTGTCTGAGGGCATAACTTTGCTTACAACGGAGGGAGTATGAATCAGCAAAGGACAGGCACCCACTTATGTTTGAGCGTGATTTACACAAGCCCATAAATCGTCCAAATGAGGAAAGCTAGAAGTGGAAGTCAGGAATGCCACATGTGCCATGACACATGGAGCACTGCTTAAAGATCATCTTACAGAATGATTCCAAGTATCAGCACAGCTATCCAGAATAGGAGACTGAGTCAATTAGGGCCACTGAACTCATGCTTACAAACACTGCAGATTACTCACCATCACACTGTGGTGATTATGGAGTTACTGAACTAGGTTATTAGCAAGGTTTTCAGACTTAATCCTTCATTTACAAAGTAATGTGTTTGCCTGTTGTGAGCTCAGACTCAGTCTTGGGGCAGCAATTAATGCTGCCTCTTCCTGAAACACTCAGTGGAGGTCAGGGCCCTGGGGGAGGCTTCCAAAAATTCCTTTTGCCTGGACACTGCTGCCACCCACAGTTTAAGAGACACTTATTATTAACTGATTATTAAACCATACTTTTTTCAGCAGCTTTTAGAGTTCTCCCAAGTCTTGATCATTTTTCTGAGCATAGTAATTGCTTCTCCCAGTAGAATTCCCTGGTAGTCATGCTTTTCACACAGGCAAAGGGCACACAAGAGTAACCTTCCTACCCCTGATGCTGACTGTGTGGTGCAAGTCCATCCGAGCTCCTCAATGCAAATTGTGTTGTATTTACAGAGCCAACTGATACACAGACTATGAAAACTCCTTGCTTATGTTGCCATCATAGCAATGAGGGAAATAATAGATAAAAAAAAAAAGTGTAGTCATATTTAACATAGAGTCGTGTATTGTAGATGAGAATTTATCTGTATTCCCAGTACAATTTCAAAACAAAGCACAGAGGTTTTTCTACTTGAATTCCTGTAAAACTGTTTGAATTTTCACCACTAGAGCCTTTCAAGACTTCCTCTGTTTTCCTTAAAAGCTTTATAAAAAAATAGTGTATGATCTGTTCTCTGGGATATTCCAGTCCCCACAAGGAAACAGTGAACTTTAAAAAACTAATTGTATCCTTCAAAAAATTAGCATCTTGCATAAGCTACCCATGGGTCTCTCTTTGATACAACTGCAGGGACCCTCATCTGCAGGCCAGAGCACACAAGAAAGAGAGGAGGAATATTTCCTCCTGAAGGCCTGAGTATGGGAAGAAGTCACAGGAGGCAGAGTAAGCAGGCACTCAAGGGAAGCTGTAAACCCATGCAGGCAGTGCCTAGATGCTGTAATTTTGCACAGAAAATTGCATCCTATTTATTTTTCTTATTTCTCATTTTATTGGAGCAGAGTTAAAACTGAAAATAATCTATTGCATGACAGATCTGCAGGTACAAATAGGCCATCTTACTGTTGTTTGTTATTTGTCACAGTGTTTGGGCTTCTGTTTTACTTCTCTGAAGTGCTGGAGAAAATTATCTGAAGATGACATAAATCCATGAAACATCTTAATAACTGTCACCTTTGCAATAATTTTCTGCATTGCCTCAACATTAATATTGACATTATTATTATTATTATTATTATTATTATTATTATTGCTTTTAAAAGGATCCTTTGGAAGATATTTTGGAATTTAGAAATACAGAAATGCACAAACCAATATAAAATTTCTTAAAAATAAAAAATTGTAGATGTTGAGCATTGTAGTCCATTACTTACCAAAAACACGTTTCAGATTTCTTGCCTTATTTATATTTAATCTTCAATCCTATAAAATCTTTGTGTAATGTATAATTATTTTACCTGTCCCTCAGCTTTCTAGGCTGAAAACATACATCATGATGTGCTTTGTGAATTTGAGCTAGATTTAGAATAGAAACAGATTCTTGCTCCAAAGAGCATAAATCCAGTATCCGTATGCTAAGAGTCTGAGCTTTTGAGGGTTTTTTTTTAACTGGGTTGTTTTTATTTTTTATAAACAACCAAAATTTGGGAGGTACTGAGTTTACTCTTGCAGGACACTCAGCACCATTTTAAATAATTTTGCATTAATCATTGACTGTTCAGCTAGAGATAGGCAAAAACCTACTACCCTTCATTATTTACCCTATATCATACTTTGCACAGAAAAAATGGAGATTGGGCCGGAAGTGAAACAATTATCCACCTTCCTCCTGGAAATTAACATTAAGACTATTTTCCTTATATAGATTGAAATAAGTCTAAAAATTTCTGTGGAAAAGAGATTGTGACCCTTGTTTTCGACTGCATGTTTTTAAACTGAACGTAAACAACTGATTTCAATAATATATCATTCAAGGAGGGAAAAAAACCCACAGGGCCTAAACCAAACTGCTATGTTTAAAGAGAACTTATTCAACATGATGGGTTAGTCAAACAAATAATGTATGTAAGCAGTACGAGGAGTTCCACACATGCTTTGCTTCCGAGTCTGCAGACCCCACACTGGCAGCTCCCTGCATGTGTAAGGCTGCACCGCAGTGGTTCCAGCTCAGAGAACCTCAGCGGATTAGAGTTGGATCCAGCTGCTGCAAAGGCACTCTTCAGATAAAGGAAATGGAAAGAGAGCTGAAGAGCAGTGTGGAATTCACATAATATTGGTGGGGGATAAATCCCCAGAACACAAATTCTGCATTTTTGCTCGTATTCCTAACCTTGGCCACTCATATTTTTTTCACAGAAGATGAAGACCCAGGATTTAAATATATAATCTAGCTTTATGTTAGTGTAATGTGACATTGAGATTTTTCATTACATTTTCTTGCGAAACTACACGTTTGTTCATTAAGACTCTTACTGGAGTGCTGTAACACCATGTCAATACTAAATAAAAATGCGTATTTATCTGATTGCCCATCAAAGTTATGTATCAGTATCAAAATCCTCATTTGTGGGAAATCAATTTACATAAGAAATTTCTTGTTCATATCAAAGGAAATAAATCTTTCATACTCCTTTGAGCTTTCTGTTAGCTGTTAGAAGGAATTCTGCCAGTATTCTTTGTGTGTCTGTGTGGTGCATTGACCTTGACTAGATGCCAGGTGCCCACCAAAACCACTGTGTCACTCTCTTCCTCAGCTGGACAGAGGAGAGAAAATACAATGAAAGGCTCATGAGTCAAAATGAGGACAAGGAGAGATCCCTCACCAGTTACTGTCATGGGCAAAACAAACTCGACTTGTGGAAACTAGCTTAATTTATTAACAATCAAATCAGAGCGATATAATGAGAACAAAAAATAAATCTTAAAACACCTTCCCCCATGCCTCCCTTCTTCCAGAGCTCAACTTCATTCTCAATTTCTCTACATCCCCCCCCGCTAGTGGAAGAGCTCAGCTTTGCCCAGCAGCGGGTCTGTCTTGTTTCTGGTTGATATTGGCGCCATCAGACAAATGGGAAGCTTCTGAAATCTTTTAACAGAAGCTGCTCCTGTAGCCCCCGTGCTACCAGAACCTGGTAAACCCAAGATGTGCTGGCTCAATATTTCCAAGTGAAATGCCACTTGAATGTATTTATTTAAAACAAGATAGCTAAATTTTTCAAATTAAAAAATGAAAGAACATTTTGGTGAACAGAGAGTGAAGACCTGCTCTTTAAGCCAGGATTAGGCCATGTGAGTGCAGCCTGGTGTTTTGCGGGATTTTTCTGTTAGGTAATGTAAATAATCCCAATCCTTTTTATGAAATTGCTGTGTCGTTAAACACTTTAGAAATACACAGCTAGCCAGAAGATTTTCCAACACCTCTCCCCACCCTTTTGGAAAATGTTACAGCACAAACAAAAATGTCATTAGCAGTGAATGAACAGTGCTTGAACTAAAGAGAATGCCCAATGGAAAACCCGTTTATCTCTGGGGAAGCACATACACACACAAAAGGAAAATCCCCAAACCAAAGAATAAAGAAGCTGTCTTTTGTATCAGAGGGTTTTTTTTTACTGAGAGCACAGTATAACAAAGACAGAGAAAGACCACAGAAGAGAAAGAATTCAGGAAAAGACTTTATATGAGTAGGGGAACTTGACCCACTCTCACAGAGCAGCAAAGAAGGACGAGTGTTTGGACCCAAAATCATTCTGTCCTAGCTACACTGATAAAACAGCAATGAAAATAGCCTTCAGAGGTTTCTGTACTCTTTAATAGTATGTCCAGTGGAATAAACAGTTGAAAGAGTAGTTCCAAGCACAGGAACTTTCTCCTCTGCATCTTGCTATATTACCAGTATGGGCCCTGAGAGGGCACCTCTACCAAACAGTAGGGTCCCCTGGCATGGGAGTGGCCTTTCCAGAAGGTGGTTTGCATGGAGATGTTTATTTTCAGATGTTATATATTGCTGTATATTCTGTTTGCTCTGGCTGCAGAGTCTAAGAACTTAATCATTTTATTGGTATACATGTAGCCTTTTGAGGGTCCTGAGTGCCTCCCCAAGCTCCGCACTACATTGCAATGAAGAAGCATGCTGCTTTAACACGCCATGCCAGATGTTCATTAGTAAGTTCCTCTTGTAAGCAGACTGGTCTTCACCTCATTTTTCAACAGCAACTAGAAGTATTAATAAAAAATATGAGGAAAATCAGAAATATTTGCTCCCACTGATTACCTCTCTTTTTCTCTGTGAGGGTGGTCTTGTAAAGCTTTCAGAGGAAGAGACAATGCAAAGATCTATTTGCATCCTGAGATAGATGGATGATCCTGTATAGAAAAGGCAACATATGATCAATGAATGGCCTGTCTATATCTTAACAACATATTGGAAATTGTGTTTCAACAACCCACTTCGGCCTCTTTCATTCCATACATTTTTTTTATTTGTCTAGACTCTCAAGATTCATAGTACTCTTGAACACTTTTATGTAAGCTTTAATTAAGAAATAAATGGCTTCCAGTAGAATTACCAAAATGGCCATGTCTATCTAAATATGCAAGAAACTTAACCCAGGCATCCCAACATACCAGGGTCCCTGAGTTCAGCTACAGGAACAACATGTTCTTGATTCTTTATTGGAAATGCACTCCACCACTACCCAACATCACAATAAACTCTGCTCATGATTTGATGTTTCCAAAGCTGGTGGACAATACTTCCATCTCCCACTGTCACTTAGGACCCTGCTGCTCTCCTGCTTTCTCCCTACCAAAACCACCCCTTCAACCACTGTCCAAAGTCAGAGTCTGCAATGGGGATTTTCTTGGGGCTCACTGGCAGCATTCTTCTTACCTTTTTGTCTGCTCTTGGAAAAGTTGCCTTTCATATGGGAAGATTTTGCAACTTCTCTTGTTTGCTTTAGATCCACAAATACACGGAAATTTCTTCAGATGAGCCAAATCAGTTAATAAAGTTCAGGTGGTAAATGAACAGCTTCACAAATGACTTCAAGATCTTTGTTGCAGCACCCTTTCTCTTCCTTGCCAGGCAATTCCTCCTCCATAAGTTTCATTATTTTGGCACGGCAGGGCGTAACTAAAAACTGATGGCAAGGTTCACCACTAGGATGGATATTGTCTTACTGGGTAGCTCTTTGAAATCCAAGCTAGTGGCATGTCCACTGACACAGGTACCACCAGAGAATGGGGACACTCAGACCCACAGATGTGAATAACATAAGAGAACAGAATTTGTCAGAATGACACACAGGGAAGGAGATTGTCCATTTCCCACAATTCCTCCCATGTTTTATGTTCTACATTCCTCATTTGTGCCCCACAGAAAAGCCGAAAACTCTACCCACTGTGCCTGAGGTGTGAACTTCTTTTCTTTTGATAAGTTACTTCACATCCCATACTGCATTGCATCAAAAGGTGACAAAAGACCTACGAGGTCTTCTACCAGCAAAAGTGCAAATTGTGAGGACATGCAGTGCTGGTACAGACTCTTTGACCCATGATGCTCTTGCAGCTCAATTCTGTTATTGCAGGTGATGAATCAGCAGAAGTAAGCGTGCCAAATTCTGTAACACAGAGGAAGCTCAAGTTAAATTAAATTCAGTTCTCATAATACAAATTAGCTGGAAAATAATGACACAGATAATCTTTTAAATATTAGTCTGAATCACACCCCAAAACTGACAACAGTTAATTTTTAAAGGACAAACATTTTGTACCTTTGGGAATATGCACAGTGGAGATAATGCAAAGCTCTTTATTTAATACCGGTTTCTCACAGCCCATAGCCTGTTATCCTGTTATTTAGATGACTAAATCCCAAATGCATGCTCAAAACTCCAATTTAGACTTGGCTTGGCTGTCTCTGTACACACTGTATCTGTCATGTTTAGCTACTGCTAATGTTTTGCCATCAATATAAGTGAATCATCCTCTGAATCACTTCAGATTTTCTCTCAGAGATCTTTTAGGAGCTGTCATAATACTGTTATTCTGAATGCCAGCTCTCAATGAACCAAAAGGTCTGAAGTCAGTGGTAAGACTCACCAATGGCTGGAACAGGCTCCAAATATCACATGGTAAATCAGATTTACAACAGTCCTCTTTTCATTGCTTTCTCCCCCTTCTGTGATTTCATCTCTTTAGTTCTCCTTCCCAGTACGCCAGATTTGTAAGACTTTGGAATGGCCAGTTTCTCCAGTTAGTTAATTTGCAAAACACTATTGATTCCCAGTTTAGTACAGATATTGCAGTAAGTCTAAAGAGTGAATGCAGCTTCCCATCCCAGCTGGACCAGGCATCTACATGTTCTTTAAAAATACATCCCAGAAATGCTAAAATATAGAAGACCAGCTGAATAGAAACTGGTCAGGAAGCATTGTCATCTGACCTTGAACTCATGTTTTAAGATCAACTCTGATTCCTAACTGTGTCTTTATTCATCAGCATTGATTTCTTAATAGGTTTTCTGAAAGACTGGACCTTTGTCCAATGCTGTTCACAAGAGAGATATTTAGCATGGAAGAACAAAATTAAATACTTGCCAGAATTAATTTCTGTCAAAGTATGCATTTTTCCTATAATCATTAATGTCAAATAAATTTATTTCAATTATATTTTTAAATCTGAACAGAAAAATATATCAATAATATGAAGTGATTAATTAGTAATATTAGTATTAGAATTAGTACTTAGTATAGTATCAGTTTGTGGCATTATCAGTTTCCAAGCTGGAACAGTATTGCTTTTAGAACACCAGAATTTCCTTTAGGATTAAAAGAATTCTTATTTTTGCCTTGTTCTACATCAAAAAATATTGATGGAACAAACCATCCTAGGGAAGCACCTTTGTTTTATGCAATACCAACAAGAAATCTTGCCTAAGGCAACAATCTGACATAAATGCAGAGGTGTTCAGAAATACAAGGCTGCAGCCAAAGAAAGTTAATGTTTCCAGAATGGTTATGCTCATATGGATTATGTCCAAAGGTCTACCAGGACCAAGGAGTGCTGTGACTGGCAACCTGCAGCTATCAGGGCTCCTGCTCCTTGTATAGGACTTGACAGCCCACAGGGTGGCTGGAGGGATTCAGTCTGGCACACAGTTTGACCCACATCCGTCCCTCCTGCTGTGATGGGTTCTGTGTCTTTGTCACTGTCTATGAGGTATTTTTTCAAATGACCAGCTACTCAGACCTCAGCAAGGAACAAGCAGAAAGAGCTCACCAGCCAGTAATGCTCTTTATCCCATCCCTCAGTTCTAAATTTCAGTTTCTGCAAGCTTTACACAGCACGTGGTAAGAGGTTTCACTGTGCCTTCCATCACTTTGAATTAACAGTGATAATAATAATGCTTAACCTTTGTAGAGTTCTTTCTGTCTCCACAATGCTTAACAAACATTAGCTAATCATATTACAATGGCTGGGCTGCTTATCATTCCTACTCTTTGCAGTGCCATGAATAATCTGATAATTATTTCTTT
This sequence comes from Vireo altiloquus, assembly GCA_013396875.1. Lineage (NCBI taxonomy): Eukaryota > Metazoa > Chordata > Aves > Passeriformes > Vireonidae > Vireo > Vireo altiloquus. Next base: position 131,411 of record VZRF01013937.1, on the reverse strand, counting down.
AGCTGATATAAACAGTTTGTCCACTCTCCTGTCATTTTCTATTTTGCTTAAGCTATAAATATCTGATATTAACTAAAGAAATGGTGAAGTTCATCAAGCTCACCCTAAACTAAAGCAGATAATTATGTTATGAGAATGAATATAAGCATTTTACTATATTTTTCTAGAATCTATATCCCTAATTATGAGCATCTGCTAAGGATTATATTGTTCAAGAATAAAAATGTGTGAACTAGTTTGTCTGGACTCTGTATCTTATTGCTTAAAACATTAAGTACTGACACACTAGGCCAATAGTACCATACTGTAATAGTGTATATGTGAGAGTAGGCAGAGACTGTGGTTTAAGCAGCTTGCAGTTAGCATTCGAATTCTGTTTTATTGTTGAGAAGCATCAGACTGTGTCTTTCCCACACCCTTCTCAATAAATTTATAACTTCATGCCTCAGATAATCAGCAGAAGGTTCAGGAAATAAGAATTGCAAACTTACCACATTTTATCCAAGGTTAACTATTTATGTAGAATGATCTCTCGGTAGCAAGGAAATTCATTTCCACATTCAGGAGTGAAATTAATTTCTTTGACAGATAACTGTTTTTTTATGCTCTCCTTATTCAGTGGAATAGCATTATTGCATTATCTCATGAGATCTACCATGTTTTAGGCCATGGTTGCTTGCCAGTCATATTGAGAACCTCAGCTGAATATAATGCTAACTGCTTGCATTGATGGTGCATTTTCTTTGGGGTCCTGACCCTTGATTTCTATTTTAAGACCCAATTGCTTTGAGTCTGTATCCGTGGGCCTCTGTACTTTATAGTCCTTGCATTATCAGTCCCCAGCCTTATCCAAGATACGACACGAACTATATTGCAACCTTATTGGCATCTGACACAGAATCAGTTACCTCTGCCCCAGTCTCTTAGAGATGAGCAGATCCCATCATTATTCCTTTATTAATACAGTTCTGCGTGCATGGTGCTTTATAAGGAAAAGATGAGTCACTGTTCCAAGAGCTCTCACCCTACAAATTAGATGTGGCACGTGGAATGACGACAGCAAAACGGCTAAGGAAGGAATACATTTTAATATATTAATTTATTGAAAGATTTTGTGAAAAATTCCCTTTATGTTTATATCTTTTTTGCCCAACATATACTATTCAAAAACAAAAAGATAAGGTGCTATGTTCAAAATGGGACTATACCCATTCCTCTTGCAAGTTAAGCTCTTCTGTAAGGGCAGAAAGGACAGAACTTGTTCAGAAGGTCCTGTAGCACTTTGTCAACAAAATTTTTCTTATCCACCAAAAGAGATACTAAAATGAATAATGACTCATCTCACTAGGCACTGAACTTTCGCCCTCATGGGAGAAGAATAACAGTCATAATGCTACAGGTGTGAAACAAATATTTTTACAAAATTACTTCAAAAACATAAGTGAACATTGGCTTCAGTGAGAAGAAAGGCTCTCTGTGAAAGAGCCTTCTCCCTGTGCCTTGCATCAGGGCACAGGGATCTGAGAGAAAACCTGTTCCAGCCCTACAGGTGTTCTCCTCAGCCACCCCAGTACCTCAGCAGCATCTACTGGTACAAATCCTACCACCAGAAGTCAAGTCAAGGAAAGACTATTTTTACTTTGAAAGGCAATCCTAACAATTATTTTCTGGGGCAAATGGCAGTTTTTACTGTCCAGCCTGTACACTGTTAATACCTTGTACACCTGTAATAATGGACTACAGAAAGCACTTATTTTCCTAAGTATTCCTTGTCTTGGTAAAGCAAGATGCAATTTAATCCTTCCAGGCAAATTAGCACAAAGCAAAGTATTTCAGTCCTTGTCACCGGAACTGTTATACTGCACATCACGGGAATGTTTTGTTGGAAACAAGTAAGAAGGTACCGAAGCCCAGTAACCCCGAGGGTCAGGAGGAAGCCAGTGCCTGGGAACAGCTGGGGGCTGGGAGCACCGGGACCATACATGACTGCACAGATAGTTAAAGCGGAGAGAGGTGTTTAGTTATGAGCAAAGGAAGAAAGGGTGACATTAAAAGGAGCCGCCAGCACTCTTTTTTGTTCTCAGTTTCTGTCTCGTTCTCAGTTTCTGTCTTGCCTTGTTGTAATAGACATCTACCTGGCAAGTCCTGCACCTCTCCTTAGAGAGAGGGAGCCATAAAGGAGCTCCCCAGGCTCGGGGATACGGAGCGGGATGGCAGCCGAGCGGCTCCGGCAGCGCTCACGGCACCGCCTGCTCCATTTCCTCGGGCATGTCTGTCAGGAATTCACACCGGCTCGAGGCACGGCCGAGCTGTGGCTAGGAGGAGCGTGTTGGTCGGTCTGGAAGGGTTTCTGCGTGCGCGGCAGCCGCCCGTGAGGCGGTGTTTCCTCGGGAGCGCCCCGGCTGGCGCGGCAGACAAAGGGATGGCTGTGGCAGAGAGCCTCCTGCTCCCGGCCTCGAGCAGCTACCGCTAATTGGCCCTGGGCTTATTCTGTGTTCTTACATTGCCACCCTCTGACAGCCCGGTGGATTAAAACCCTGCCCTTCAACCGAGAGCTGAGGTTTCAACCTGAACGCAGCACGGTGGAAGTGCAGTGTTACTGCCACCTTTGACTTTAATCTTTCAGGGTCTCTAGTAAGTCTTCCTGGATATTTCTTGTCTATTGCTGTACGAGAAAGATGTTTAAAAGCTGATTGGGAGATGTATAGCAGAGAGATAACTCATCTCAGTGCAAAAATCTATATCAGACTCTGTGAGTGTCCCAGAGGAATTGGAGATGAGGAATGTTGTTATCCTGTGCCTGATAAAGAAACTAAGTTACTGGCTATATAGATGTCGTGCTTTGACTCCAGCCAGCAATGAAGCATCAAGCAGCCATTTGCTCACTCCCCCTGTGTGGAACATGGGAGAGAATCAGAAGAGTAAAATATGAGAGAACCAGTAGGTTGAGATAGTTTAGTAGGTAAAGAAAACAGGGACTTCATTCACCACTTCCCATGGACAGCAGGTGTTCAGCCATCCCAGGAAAGCAGGGCTCTATCACGTGTAACAGGTACTTGGGAAGACAAACACCATCACTCTGAACTCCTCCCTTCTTCTTCCCTCAGCTTTATATACTGAGCATGATGCCATATGGTCTGGAATATCCCTTCAGTCAGCTGGGATCAGCTGCCCCAGCTGTGTCCCCTCTAAAATTCTTGTGCACCCCCAGACTATTCACTGGTGGGGCAATGTAAGAAGCAGAAAAGGCCTTGGCCCTGTGTAAGCTCTGCTTGGCAACAGCAAAAATATCCCAGTGTTATCACCCCCGTTCTCAGCACAAATCCAAAATAAAGCCCCATACTAGCTACTATGAAGAAAATTAACTCTACCCCAACCAAAAACTATCACAACAGAATAAGCATTTATTTAGGGTTCACAGAGTTGGGAATAACAAAATGTTAAGACAAAACTGCCCAAGTGCATCATACACAGACACTTGGAGTACTAATCCATGTACAAGAATAGCAGCCACTGCTGCATGATCACGTTGAAACTGTTTACCTCAGATTGGGGCATACATTTTGCCATCCTGGCCTACCTTCCCACCAAGAGCTTGCCTGTGAAAACATAACATTTGTACCTGTGTGAATGTCAAATTATGTAACACCTAAAAGGCACAAAATGCAGGGCACAAAGCAAACACTTATATCTGCTCATAGGAAATGTGAAAGGTAATTTTCCATAATGATTACTTTCAGCCAGAATTGCTTACATCTGAGAGAGCAGTGCATGAAGGATAACTGAAAAGCAAAAAGCTGTGAATATGTTTTTGGAATAGGGAAGATTATGTATGCTGTGTATGGCATTTTACTTGATACCTTCTCAAATCATCATATTAATAGAAGAGAGGCATGGGTAAACTGAAAAGAGCACTGCAGAGGTTTACCAAGACAGTTACAGGGACAGAGCATGGTGTACAATGAGAAGCTGAAGGAACTGGTTGGATGCTTGCCCACACAATCTGGTCTGGTTTTAACTTTAGCTCTGCAGTCTTTTAAAGTTAGACCAGGTAACTTCCAGAGGTCCTTGCCAACTTACATTTTTCTGTGTCTAGGGTGTATTTTCATCGGCATGTGAGCCATGTTGTTCCATTTTGTGCATTTTGGGTTTACTTCATAGCTTATGTCCCCTCCCCATCTCAGGCAAGAGTGGTGCTGTGAGGCAGGGCCCTGTTTCAGCACCAAGAAAAAAGAGGATTTTAAAACCTTCCAAAAAAGATTCACTGCAATTATGGAGTGTTGGGCCTTAGACAGAGAGCTCTTTGCTACTTTTTCTGTCAGGTTGTTTCACCAAAATGCAAGGTATAAAGTGTATGTCCTTCAGTATACAAAAGAGAAATTATGAAGCTTTTTTAATGGCCACAGAAAAAGGCTAGAGAAAAAATTCTTTTTAAAGTGACATTTTTAATAACCTATTCATTATCAAGATAGGAAGCTAAGACACACAAAATATGTTGCATATTACAACTTTCACCTGGATGTCACCTTAACTTTGAGTAAATAAGATGGTGCATTTTGGCATAGAACCCATAGTGGGTACAACTCAGAAATAAGTATTCTCCCAAATAATTGTTGAGGTTTGGGAATTTGTTGGTTATGGGTTTTTTAAAAATTTTTTTGGTTTTTTTTTTTTTTTTAATAATTCCTCTTCTGTGGTTTGACACCTGAAGTGTCAAGAAAGCATTCCTGGACAGAGTTTGTATGAAACTTGAAAATAAATGGAAACCCTTAAAAAAAGCATAGAATATGATTGTGAGACTCAAATACTAGGAAGTGGCACAGTCCAGTAGTAAAAGATAAATAAGTGCAACTACTAAAAATAGCTTGATTTTCTTTGTTTATAAGAACAGGTGTTCCTGTTTATTCAAGGGAATAATGACTAGATTTTTTACACAATGTTTATTGCCACAGTCTTTAACTATAGCTGAGAAAATCCTCAATCACAGTTCCATTTATTTACCCATCTAAATTTATATTTCTTTCTAAAAATTTTTGTATACTTGAAAGCTTTTTAAGCATACTGTCAGAAAAAACAGATGCTGAGACACTGAAATTAGAATCAATTCTTTAGTTAATAAGAAAAATTTTGGCTGAAATGGGAAATAAATTTTACATCTTGAAACACCTATTAAGGGCATAAAACCCTTCTAATTAAGAAATATCAATGAATGAGAAAAAGTCAAATAAATAATAGAATAATTAGGAATAATCATATACAGCATTTTAATGAATAATTTTAAAGAAAAATAAAAATGCATTTATTTGAAAATAATTCAGACTTTGAAAATACTAGTAAGACAGCTCTGAATGACTGTCTTAAGCATTAGAATATGAAATATTTATTCACATACCATATCCAAAATGCCTAGCTTCAGTATCAGCTTTCTTTGTAGCTAAAACTCAGCATCTGATTTTTTGTCATCTGTAGCTGAAAGATTACATGGTTCTCTGTTTCTCAGTTTGAAATAAACATAGATTTATGAGAAAGAACGTATTTTCCAGCAGGAAAGACTGTGCAAAGGATATCTCTGTTGTGGTAAACGTGGCTGAAGGAAACCCAAGTGAGGCTAGAGAGCATTTTGCTGAATAGATAGCCATGAATTAAGATCGTTCTCTCTCTTGGGTAGTCTACAGCTGACACAACACAAGATGAGAGGAAACAAAAACTGATTTAGCTTCCTCTCCTCTAAGAGAAGTCAACAATGAAGAAGCAAAGCCTGAGAAAACATGAGGAGGTGGGAGGAAGTTGTTGCTTCACTTTGCTTTTGTTTCTGACTCTCCAAAGCTATTTTAATTGGGCCTAAATTAAATTAATTTTCCCCAGGTTGATTTCATTTTGTCCATGAAGATAATTGCCAACTGATCTTCCTGTCCTTACCTTGACCCACAAGCTTCTCATCCTATTCTCTCCTCTTGTCCTGTTGCAGAGGGAAATAAGAGAGTGGATGAGTGGGTGTCTGACCACCATTCAGGGTCAACCCACTGCAATCACAGAGGATAGCAATGCTGTACAAGAGTAGTAAGCAATGAAAAACACTGATCTAATCAGGACTAGGGAGCTACTGACACATTCATTGAAATAATTTCTTCTGATATTAGTCTTCAGTAATAAAGGAATTACTTCTAAGTATAATAAAAATAATAAATACGTTATTTAAGTATATTATATATATAATATATCACTTAAGTATAATAAAATCCAGCATTCTGGAGACACAAAGAGAAAAGAAAACAGTTTCCAGATCAATAGAAAAATGATACTCATAACCTGAATAGAGAAATAAAAAGGTGCATGTCCAATGTGATTATTGAAATTATTGTTTTCTGACATTCTATGATTTTTACTGCACAGTTTTAATAATGTATTGACTAGGGAAGCAAGAACTATATTTGCCTTGCTCCATCATGGAATATTTTTCTTTTTTTTTGCTTTGCGAAACTTAGTTGTCTAATTTTGTTGTCTTTCCTAAGAAAAACTCTGGTCCAGAAAGCATTCATCATAGGAAAAATCAGTCCAAATATCTCTTGCTTTGGAAAGCTATGAGTACAAGAAAGCAGAAGGTAATAGTGGAAACTGTTTTGCAACTGTAACTACAGTGGACTAAATGAATGCCTGCTCTTATGTGCAAAGATGTCCCAGATGAATACTTCTGCTTTAGAAAGTATCATTGTGCTCAAATCCCAGGCATCTGAACAAAATGTCCTCGGTGTTTTCACGGCAGACAGTGCATAGTCTCTGTGTTGTTCTGAAATGGGAGCGAGTAGGTGTACACCAGGGCGCTCACATGGTTTCCTGTTTGGGGAGGTATTTGTCTGATGTTCGTTTTAACATTCTGCTTTGAGTAATTTTTCTTCTAAATTCTCCAAAGCACATAATTAAGGAAGATGGTTAACTGGTTAATTTAATTAAGTTAAAAACTCTTTCTAAAGTGTGTGCCAGCTACCAAAAAAAATTTGGAAAAGCTTCCATTTTATCCTTACTTTCCAGAGTGGGAATTCTTCCAGCCACTGAACCAAGAGGCAGAACAACCTTCTTAGAAAACCTTATCAAGTCAGGACACATTCTTCTGCTCCCACATCAATGTCTCCCAGGTGCCTTGAAGCACCAGTTTCAACAGCTTCCAACGTACCTCCAAAACTGGCACTCTTTTGATGATGTTAGGAGGAGGAGCACTGTTACAGAAACTAGAGTAAATAGTCTAGCCAGGGCTAGAGGATCCCACCACATTGTGCCCTGCACTAGCACAGGAAGAAGGTCTTGCTCTACAAGAGCTGCAATATTAGAATGGCAAGAACGAAGTTATTTCCCTCAAAGGGCTTAACTGAAACAGAAAGTTTAAAAAGCTGGAAGGACAGACATGTATGCTTCATTTCTGTGTTGTATGTCACCTTAGGAAAGCATATGCAACTTTCCCCTCTAATGAGTGGAAGGGGTTCACAGCCTCCAGCTGTGACATGTGGACATGTCCTGCAGGTACAGATGTGCTGATCTCCATCCACAGAATGCACTCTTGGTAAGTTTGCAGATGACACTAAATTGGGTCTTGATCTGCTGGAGAGGTGAAGGCTCTGCAGAGGGATTTGAACATGGCAGATGGGTGAGCCAAGGCCAGTGGTATGAGATTCAACAAGACCAAATTCTGGGTTCTGCACTTCAGTCACAACAATTCTATGCAGAGCTGGAGCCTGGGAGGAGAGTGGCTGGAAAGCAGCCCAGAGGAAGAGGACCCAGAGGTGTTGATTGACAGTAGCTGAACATGAGCCAGCTGTTCAAGCCAAGAAGCCAAGAAGGCCAGTGGCAACCTGGCTTTTTTCAAAAATAGTGTGGCCAGCAGAACCAGGGAGATTTTTGGCTCCCTGTACTCAGCACCAGTGAGGCCTCGCTTCAAATGCTGTGTTCAGTTCCAGGCCCCTCAATTCAGGAAGGAAATTGAGGTGCTGAAACAAGTCCAGAAAAGGGCAACAAAGCTGCTGAAGGGTGTGGAATACATGTCTAATGAGGAGCAGCTGAGGGAGCTGGGGTTGATTAGTCTGGAGAAAAGGAGGCTCAGAGAGACTTTATCACTCACTTCCAGTACCTGAAAGGAGGTTGTAGCCAGGTGGCAGCTGGTCTCTTCTCCCAAGAAACATGGGATAGGATGAGGGGAAATTGCCTCAAGTTGCATCAGGGGAGGTTCATGTTGGACATGAGGAAGAATTTCTGCACTGAAAGTGTTGTCAAGCATTGGAACAGGCTGCCCAGGCAGGCAGTGGAATCACCATCCCTGGGTGTGCAGCAGCATAGGCAGTGGACTTCAGGAGCAGGAATGGCAGCACTGACCTTACGTAACCTGAGCAGACCTTCACTTCTTGTGTTCTCTTCTGGAATGACTCAGTGTGGCATTGGCATGAGCAATCCTCAGAGGTAACCAATGGCACTCACGGAAGGAGAGGGAGGATTCAGAAGTAAACAAATATTTAGGCAATGGAGCCTTTTAAAGTTCAAGATGCTTTGCTTATACTGTGTCTTCATGGGAAAGGAGGATTGAGCTGAGACTTGGGGGAGATTAGACAGATAAAAGTTGAAAAAGGAATAGGAAAAATATGTCAAATCCAAGCAAATAGGACAAAGCAACAAACTGTCAGACAGAAAGAGAAGACCAGCAAACATCAGCATCAAAAATAAAAAATAGGTAGGCAAAAACCAGAAACAAGAAAGAAACCATTCACACAGGCAGACTGAGTTCAGCTTCCACTATTTTTCTCTAATTCTGGTGTCCTTATTAATCAGGTTACAGCTAAGGCAATGTTCTAAGAAACCCAGTGAGGAGTGTCAGGTCTCAGCTCACTCCAGATGGTTGGATCACAACGTTTGGGAAGTGCCATGAAAATATGGCAATTCTACTCTGTGTGAAAATATCAGGAATCTATCTGGATGTACAAGTCTCTTTCCTCCAGCATACTTTTCCATGAGAGAGAGTAAACCAGCTCCACATTTTTTAACAGTATACCCATCAGGTTGTTCCTATCGATACACATAGTTTGAGGATCAAAGATAGCATGTGAGAGAAAATATATTTATTTCACTTACAATATCAAAATTTAATTCCTCTGACCTCTTCAAGTTTCATAAAGGGTTTTTGTGACCTATATCTAACATCTGTTTTGGGCCCCAAAAGGGCATTTTTGTCCTTGAAAACCTCTAGCTTAAAGACTTATATTTCAACACCAGCCAGAACAACGGCAAGCTCAAATGCAACATAGAGTTCAGCGTGGAAATTAAATGACTGATATTGGTCACAGTATGGATGGAGAGCTATGAATGTGCACCCATTCATGTTAGAATTGCCTACAATACATAAATTGCAAGGCAAAGATAACAATAATTTTCCTACTAGTTGGTTTATGTTGCAAAAGATCAAGAAAAGGGATTTTTTTTCCAAAACATTGTCTGGAAACCAACTTCTATTTTTGGCTACATCCACATACTCCTTAGTGCAATCTTTATTAGTGAAGGGAAGTATATCATACCTCTCTCAGTATGGGGGAAGTAGAGAAGGTAATGGAAGAAGCAACTGCCAGCCAGGACTCCCCTAAAAGGCTGGAGAATAATTATTTTGCAGAACAAATTCCACTGCTCTTCAGATGAGACGTCAGAGCCAACACAGCAGACTTTACTGGCATGAGTAAGGGAGGGTGCACAGGGTGCTTGCACAGTCCATAAAGTGGTTGCATAGCAATTCCTTTGGTTGTTGGGGTGATGATGTTACCTAGAAATGTCAAAAGGAACTATGAATTGGCAAAACAGTTTTCAATCCAAAACATGGTTAACATCTTGTACTATTTCTATCTTCTAGGTGACCTCCTTTTTCTTTTCACTTTTTTATTTCTTCTTTTTTTTCTTTTTTTAATATTTTTTGTCACCCCAAAACTTGTTTGGAAAGTCAGGGAGGAAAACACCATTTAACATGAGACAGATTCATGTCTGCAGTGCCAAATTCTCCTAAATAAAAATAAATTAATAAATAAATTTAAAAAAAGAAAAAGAAGAAAGGGATTAAGTCTTTCTTAATGGAAAAAGTGGCGCAAACTTTGTACCATGGTGGTCTGTTCAATTTTTAAGGGTTTCTACAAGCATTCAAACAGTGCTTTTGTGAACATTTAGTTAGAAACTTCAATAATTGTCTTATACCCATAATTCAGCAATTGACATTTCCCTGTGTTTAATAATGATTTAAACTGACACAGTTTACTGGGGACAAAAGGAAAACATGATAACACAGTGGCACCAGGAAAGAAGAACTAGATGACAGCATACAGGATTACCATTTTCTACCCCAGTTTCCCAGTCCTCTCCCCACAGCCAAGGTAGCTAACTGCTATCTCCCCCTCATTCAGTGTCCCTGTGGATCATTTTATGGGGCTCCATGGGTGATTCCAAATTCAGTGGTTCAGCTGGTACAGTGGCTGCTCCGCAGCTGCTCTGCTCTGGCCTGCTGATGTGCTCCTTCAGACCCTGAACTGCTGGACACAGGTCCCACACACCCTCCCAGGTTTCAGAATAGAATTAAAGGCCTTTAGTAAACCTTTTTTCCTCATAAGCCATCTACAGCACACCCAGGGACTCCCCTACCCTGGGCATGTTTGCCTGTACACTTTTAAACATGAATGCCAACATTATATTCACTTCAACAGTAGCATTTCATAGCTTATTTTTAAACAGAAAATTTATAAACTGCTACATAACTGACATGCAACAGAGGCCTGGCCCATCCAGTACCTCACTTCTTTTCAAAAGGAGATGCAGGCAGAGCATTCATCAGCTTGGTAAGAGCCTCTGTACCCCTCCAGGCTTTCTGGGCTGCTTTTCTCCTACTTCAATGTCAGGTATTAAGAGTAAGTTCATCCTGTTTCATGGCTCCAGACCACCAGGTTTACAGCAATTTATAGCAGCTTTAGTGCCTCCAAGATAAATTATAGGTAGTAACATAAACATATGATTCCGTTCTGTTAGGAAACCAGACTTTATCACCTGTAAAGTAGCTGCTAACATGAGAAAAAAAAACCAACCGTTTCAGAAAGAATTAGTTCTTCTTAAGCTCCTTTGCATGGTGAGGGCCAAAAATAAGGACTAAAGTAGTAAACAGTCCCGCCCCCCTCCACCCCCAGCCTGCAGCAGAGTGAACAGAGGGATTACAAGGGAGAAATGGAAAGTCCAGGTCTCCCTGGGCCACTGACTTGACGGTTGTCTATGTGATCGTGGTTTCCAATACAGAATCAAAATAGTTTCTAGTAGCAACTAGTTGTAAACATTTGAGAACCTGATGGTAATGAACTCACTCTCCAACTAACAAACAATAGAGTCGTCAAGTACTACAATTTCAGTCCTATAAATATAACACCAGTGGGTATCAGTGAGCTGCTTCAATCCAAACACCTCACTCTGGGCTAATACCATTCTTTAGAAAACAAACACATGCAGATGGGATTTGTTGTCACAAAAGGATCAGGACTGTAAATGAGCATTCCCAATAATGCTGCTGTTGCAGGAGCAGGTCCTTGATAGTTGCCGGGAACAGCACGTTGTTTTTTATCAGATAAACATATAATGTTAGTCTTTCTCTGTTTCAAGAAGAGAGGACACACAGCATTTATTGAAAGACTTATGCAAATTACTTTTCAAACCTGTAAAGGAAATGTCTCTCCTTTTACAATGAATTTGCATAATAAGCACAATTCTTTTGCCAAAGAGTGATAAATACAAATCTGCTGTGACACGTGACTTCTACTTCCATTCACCTCATTATAATTTTATCAGGAAATCGAGCCTTGTTACACCTGGAAGCAGTGGAGCACAGCAAGGTGAGCACTCCCAAGGAAACACATCTTTGAGGATCAGTGGCACAAGCCGATGCCCACATATCCAGAGTTCTGAGGCACACTGCCTCTATTTATCACATTACAGTGTGGAAATTATTTTGTAACTTACAGTTGAAAGATGGTAGGAAGAAGCAAGAATACTCATGCCCATGGTTTTTTTTTCCTTAGCTAATGATGTACAACCAAAAACTTTCCTTTTTTCAAGATAAATATGAAAGTAAAAAAAATATCCTGTAGAAAAGACCATAACTAGGTTTGCAACCAAAGCTCAAGAAGATTAATGTTCTGTGAGCCCAGGATAGCATACAAGTTTCAGATTTACCTCTCCATCCAGTCCAGGTTTTCCTTATTTCTTAAATATGTTTCATAATAAAAAGAGGATTTTTTTCCTAACAGAAGGGTTAGGCTGAAACCAAAAGAAGTTTGTGTCTTTGATAAAATTGTCCTGTGTGAATATGGGATACAAAAGTCCCTGTCCCAAGAACATACAGTTGATTCTGTGCCCAGACCTGTATCCTTTATGATCAGTTACCTAGACAGACACTTTATGGTATATCTATCTGTTGGTAGCTACCTGCTTTGAAAATTAGCCCAGTTTTTCCTGGGTTCACCTACCTGATTTAATGGATGAGTCAACGGAAGACAGGTGATATAAGGGAGCAAATATTTTCATTGTGTACCTCTCTCCCCACCTGCTGTTGAGGGAGCTGAGGTGATTCTGCTTCTAATTTTATGTCCCATACTGCATCCAGATGTACATGAGATGTAACTGTGCCCAAATGTCCAAATTACAAGGATTTGATTCTGACTCCAGCAGATTGTCACTCAGGAAACTTCAGCAGACACAAGATTGCGTCAAGATTCTAAGGAAGGAGGTAAAATATATTTAGATTCACTGAGGAGAGGAGCTTTAGCTGAGTTTTCCCATGAAGAAGATCCTTTCAGATTCTCAATTTCTTTATCACAATTTACCTGGAGACTCAGCTATGATAAAAAGATGTATTGGCTAATAGCATCATGGACATCAAAGGGTCTAAGCTGGGACGATTGTTTGTGTGTCTGTCCAGGGTTTCTGGTGCAAAGGACTGTACAAAAGCTAGTTTTTCCAAGAGGGACAGTGATGAACTCTGCGCAGGCCTCTTGGAAACTCACATAACATACTTCAAATGGGTGCAGCACACTCTCCCATCCCATTCCATATCTGGCTGGATCTGCTGGAGACTGTCTTCATTCTTCCTCACATTCAAATATGTCCAAGAGTAGCCTCAGAGTGTATTCAGCTATCATCTCTCTCTAAAGAATGATGGAAAACAAAGGATTCTGAACAATCCTCTTTCTTCTAAAATTGTAGAAGGGCACACTATAAAGCTGGCTGTGCTTAATATTATGAATGCCAGTAGAGCTTACAGATTTTTCTGCTGCCTTCAAGGGAGTAACTGTTGGACCTAGACCAACAGAGGGAGGCAAAGCCAGAGAGATGCAGAGACAAAACCTTGTTTAAGGAATGTCTGACAAAGAGATTGAAGGGAAGCTGAGAACTTCTGTCAAAAGATTCTTCTGTGAAATAGGACTGTACCTGCTTGTGACTAATAATGCCAACAGATTTACAGATTTGGTATAAATTCACTCCAGGATAGGTGCAGGGCCAGTTCCAGGCACTGTATCTTGAGAAGTCAGTATTCTGCCACTTTGACAGCCATGAGCTCTGTCTCGGGGAGGAAAAGACAAGGCAGAACAGACAGAGAGCTGTCAGGACATCATCCAATGTGGGGCTTACTGCCTCCAAAGAGGACAGACACCCTTATTTCCCATCACCAGCCCAGAGCTACCAAAAACCTGTGCCTTCTAAGACCAGTGTGAGTCAATGGGGATTTTGAGGTTTGGCTGCCAGCACAGCACGTAACCAGCACTCAGATTGTTTTCCTGTCCTCTGGAAATGCATCACTTTCTGAAATTCCATCCTCTGACCAAGTCTAGTCTCAGCCTTCGTGCTGTGTACTCTGTCTCTGTAACTACCTTTTTAAGCAACACTTAACTTAAGCTGTTTGATTTGTTAAAGTGAAATCAGATTTGTCTTGTTATAGACTATAGAAGTGAGAAGGGACCTAGATGAAAAGCCAGTCTAGATCTGCAGAAAGATTCGCACTTCTATACATGGTATAGTGAACACAGGGCATGCAAAAACAAAGTGATCTTAGAAAGGTTTGGGTTGGAAGGGACCTTATAGGTCATTGAGTTCTAATCCTCCTGCCATGGACAGGGGCATCTTACACTAGACCAGGTAAAAATGTCAAAAAATTCAATTATTATATATTTTGAAGAACACTTTGAAGTCATTGGCTGTCAAAGTGATCAATTTGAACATAAAAAATATTCATCCTCTGGTTTCAGGATTATTCAAATGCTGGTCAGAAAAATTTACTACTACCTTGTCGCAGTTGAGTCTGGGAACGGCGAGAAATTGTGGCATAAACTTCAGATGAGAAAAGCCATTTATTAAGAAAATCTTGCCCTTTATATATCCAGGGTTGCTAGAGCAAGGCACAATCATCGGTTCTTGGGTGAACACCTCTTTTACATCATTGGTTAGTTACAGAATAACAAGTTGTAATAACAAAATGTAAAAAAACACCACTTGCAACATATGGTTTACCAAAACACATGAGATGGTTTACATAAACTTCTCCTGGTTCTCAGCTCCGTCTGTGAGAAAGCAACTTCTTCTCACAAACAAGGCCGAGAGCTGGAAAATTTCTCTCTGACCAAACTTGTCAGAGTCCACACTACCTAAAATTATTTTAGTTCAGAATAAACAGTGCAGAGGTTTTGGAGTCACCACAATAAAAAACAAACATCACTTAATAACACTTGCAAAACGAGGATCTGTCCAGCAGAAAGACTGAAAAAGATAACTCCTTTTACATGGGGAACTAAGCACAATGTCATTAAATCATAAATTCACCAATAAAAGGCAATTTGGGCAGAATTATTGAGGAGGAATGGGGAGAGATGGGTGTACATGCCCAAAGCTGCTGAGAGCAGGAGTTCCCTTCCATTTTATCCTGCTGCACTCTATGCCATGCAGTGGAGTTCATCTCCTACACAGATGACCTGTCCTGCATAGATGCCCATATTCCCAAGATTCACCAAAGATAGTAGATGCACCCAGCCAGCAGTGTTCAGAGGTGACTTTGTCCACCTGTCCCAGCCACAGCTAGAATATATGGCTGTTAGATTTTCTTTCCTGATGCAATGAAAGAAGAAAAAACTGGATGTTAGATTTACTTTAAATACAACATGCATGGGGTTAATGACACCATAATTCATTAAATATAAATTCTGCAGTGATCTGTAGAGGTTATTACCTCAAGATATGCCCTGTATATTACATGTAACTCCTTAGCTATCCAATTCTGTAATCCAACCATTTACTCATATAGTGCTGGGAAAATTCAGACCTTGAGGGTAAGTGTGCGGGGAAGTAAGAATTAAATGCTGGAAGTTTGCTGGTAAAAGTCATTAGTCTTAGCAGTATAGTACTAATGTATCTTATACCTTTGCCTGAATCTTTCTATCATCTCGTTTTCTGTTGTATTTTGCAGCGACAAATTTCTTGTATTTGTAAGATTTCAATGCCCTCATACGTGCATGTTTTCTATGTGTCTGTGTGTACATTTTATTGTTAATGTGAGATCAGTTTGTAGGAAAACAGGAGAGGTCACAGAGCTCTGAGCCCCACGATGAGTTCAAACCCCACAGAAAATAACTGCCTTGCAAGATGAGGCACATTTACACAACAGCAGCACCATTGTCTCATCACTCATTATTTAAACTTACTAAAAAAGGGTCATGTGCCTGCTATCTAGTCCATCCTTTGGGTAAAGACTCTGCACTGTGGTCAACAAAATTTATATATACATACATACATATATATGTATATGCATGTGTGTATGTATATATACTTTTTTTTTTTTTCATATGCACTACACATTCAGAAGAAATTTAGGCCATAGTGGTTTTATAGCAGATCTGTTACTGGATTATCCCCTGATTCAGTGCATTTGAAATAATATAAACAATACAGTATTGTCAGAACTCCTGACAAGAGCATCAATTTTAAATTATGGAAACATTTGGAGGGCAAACCATTTACCATGGATACAGTGAAGCATTCAAAAATATTGAGTAATGTGACAGGATGTGGGAAAAGGCATATGATCACCAATTTTTTTTCCAGGTGATTTGCCAGAGTGATCTTCTGGAAATACAGTCAAGGGTTAATATGGCTGTATCTCAAATCTTGTTTCAAAATTGGGAAATTTCGTGGGGCTTTACTTAAGGACACACTTAGAAGTCCTGCTAACTGTAGCTAACAGCCTGGATTAAGAGTCAGTTTTGCCAGAAACGTATGTTTGCAATACCAAAACATTGAAAAAAAAATTACTAAAGACATTTGATGACTATGGGTAACACACCAACTCTTTCTGTACAGTTTCCTGTCATTTACTTCAATGGCCCATTTTTTTCTGTCAGAAATATACCATGAGCTTTATTGTTACTTTTAAATTTCTCTCAATTTCTCTGCAAAAGAAATGCAATTCTATAAGAAGCTGAGAAAGTTATAACTCTGATGAAAAGATTTCCCTCCCTTACCTTTCTTTTAACTATTTTATATTTGACAGCCAAGTTGTGAAAGATCAATGATAGAGCTTTGGGCTCAATTATGCCATCAGATAAGCAGTATATCTCTAAGACTCTCTAGCTAATTTATACACAAGAGATGCTTAAATTGGTTCTCTTGTGTAACTTAACATGCACTGTAAGTTCTGCCATTGGGAAGAACGTCAATCAAATCAAGAAGATCCACGCAGAAAGCAAGAACAGATGGTAGGTGATGAGTGCTGATTTTGGAAAACAGAGAAAATAATATAAAAGAGAGTTTTTCCTTACTAAGCAAACTACTTTTTTTCTGACTGTAACTGTTTGATACGTAAGCAGTTTTTCCTGTCAGATATGTCCTTTAAAATTGGTGGGTTAAACACAGTTTCTTCATCAACCACTCAGAAGTACCTAGATTACAGATTAAAATGATTCTGAGTACCTAGATTACAGATTAAAATGACCATGACAATTGTGTGTGGGGGTAAGCATGTGATACTGAAATCTGCAAGAACAGAGGTAGCTTTTTCATGTCATTCTCAGGCCACTGCTGCCAGTAATCCTCAAACTTGGGAGTGCCAAGTATTATTCAAGCAAAATAAAGAATAAATTAATTCAAAGTGAGAAGTGTGTTCTGTAAACAGTTTTTACTTGTCTAAAACTTCACATGAATTTTAATTTTAGGGTTATAGATTTATGATTTTTCTTCAGACACTGCATAAATTATGGAAAATCTCAAAATTTGGTATAGATCATGATGTATGTGTGTGGATATTACATGATAATACTCTGCTATGAATGAGTTCAGAAAGAATTGCTGTTTATTGTCCAACAAATCTTTTTTTCGTTCTCTTCCTCGTTTTTCTCCAAATAATGTAGAAGAAAGAGACTCCTAGGGTCAATAAAAAAAGCTGAAGCCACATGATCTGATCTCCATTCTTAATTGCTATGCAAATTTTTTCTTGGTTATTTGTTCATGTTGTTTGCTATGGCCCAAATTTCCTCTAGGCCAATATCTGCCATACTGGATTTTGCTCTAAATGAAAGTGGCACAGTTGTGAGGAAGGTGTTGCAGAAGTGTAAAAATAGCTGAAGAACCCCCCACTGAAGCTTCTATGGGATAACAGATCAATAATACACTGTGTTGTCAGAAAGATTGCTTAAATCTCAGGAAAGAGTGATATGAATGTTCCAACGAATACTTACCCATAACATGTAGGAAAAGAAAAAGCTGTTATGAATAGCCATGATGTCATGGATACTTCAAACTTCACACTGCCAGTGGAAAAAACAATCTCTACTACTTCTGAGTACAAGAGATAATGAAAGAACCATCTCAGTGGAATAGAAAGTTCGTCTTTGAAAAATAATAGGATGAGAACAAACATTTAAGGAGGTCTGGAACATTGTGTTTGTACTTCCACCAAATATTTAGCAAAGTGTCTGAGAAGTGCTACAAACTGGTTTAAACAAATTTGGACAAATTTCAACAGAGTCAGAAATCAATAATGTTCTTCCAATATTTGAAAAGAATAAGGGGTATTTATTAGCCGTGGATTGATTCTATGTAGAATTGTTAAGTGGTTAATTGGAGATTCAGCAGAGAATTTAAGGTTATAAATAAAAGCAAGAACAGTTACTATATTTATTTCTGTGTCTGCCTGACCCAAAAATCTTGTTATATTTTCTGGAAACATTTTAAATTTAGCTAGAAAATGTAACTGAGTTCTTATCGTACTTCTGGATTTTTCTGAGTTAATTGACTTATTACTTGGATATTTGACTTAAAAAAAACATTTGCTGTACATGGCACTTGCAAGGTGTATGTTTGAGAGACTAAAAACACTGGTTAACTGAAAAATCTTAGAACAGTCTGTGTGAAGTCATGAGTAGGAAACACTGGTTAACTGAAAAATCTTAGAACAGTCTGTGTGAAGTCATGAGTAGGACTTTTCCTAGCAAAATCCTCCAGAAATCATTTTTTGGTCCTGTGCTCTTTTACCAGTGATATAAACATAATTGCCTTTCCTGGCCTACCTAGAAGACATAATATTTGAAAGGCTAATATATAACTAGAGAGACAAATCACTGCAAAAGAATAACCTCAATCATATGCCTAAAAAGTCACAAACAAGCAAAATGTGTTTTAATTTGACCTGTAAGCAGTTCATTATGGGAAATGGTGGTCTCACCATGTCTTGAAGTGGTCACTTTAAACATTTTTATGGACTTCATTTGGTTTCTTTGGAAAATCCTTAAAGACTGTGAATTAAAACATTTATGCAGCATACTCATGACAATTTGGCTTGGAAATATCAGATTATGGGAAACTGTGAGTGTATCTTTTTTGGGAGAAAGCAAAACTGCTCTGCCTTTCAGGTTCTCATCATTCCTGAAGCTCTGTAGTATGAAAATGCCTGTAACACATCTATCCTAAAACATACTGGAGAAATTGTGTTTCCTCAGATAGTTAGAGATACTGTGATTTTATCACTTGATGGATGAGCATCTGGCAACTGGCCTTGCAGACCACAGAGGAAAAGCTGAGGAAAGGAGATCCATACAGGCTGTGACTCGAGTAGAACAAGTTCACTCTCAGGTGTCTGGTTTTGCAGCCTCATGGAACTCTCTAGAACAAACAAATCACCATATTTCAGGTTAGAAGCTGACTTCCCATAGTTTAGGCTTGCAAGGGTGTGATGGAAAGGGTACATGGGAGCAGGAGAAACACTGAGCAGTGTGAGAGGCCAGCAGACACCTCCAGCTCGGTGTGGGATGCAGCCTCTGCTGCCACTGGGAGCTTGTTCAGTGCCAGGGCTGTGCACCCTGAGGGACAGGACTGCCCTTCTCACGGAATCACTGCCCTGCTGAGTGCACAGAGGGCATCAGACAGCTGCCATGGTTCTCTCTGGCCTCCAGTTCTGTACAACCATGCCACTGCCTGCCATAGCCAGTCTGGATTGCAGGCTTTCTTTTGGTCTTTCCTGCTCTCCTCCCTAAAGACAATAGCGGGTGGATTGTGTGAGCACAGCCAGACAAGGATTAGACAAAAATAGCATTGGATCCATCCTGTTCTCAGAAACCCAGGTACTTGGTTGAAAACAAAAAAAAAGAAAAAAAGTAAAAGCAACTGGAAAAATATTTTCCTCCTGAAGTCTCTTTCAGCTAATTTGTTTGCATGTAGTAATAGCAGATAAAAATTCAGGCTGAAGTGTAGCTTTGAAATTGGCAGCATCTCTCAAGTTTAATTTTTTTTTCACTAGCACTATCAGAGGCTTTGATTTGGAATGCACACAACAAAGGTATAATCTTTCAGATTCAGATTAAAGAAAAACAAAAACACAATTCTTGTCATGTGAAGCCCTAATATTGTCCAGGCTTTTGCTTTTGTATCATCCAGAGTTGGTCACCAGGGATACAAATTATAAAGCTCTAAATCCTACAGCCAATCACTGTGCCTTTTAAGGGGGTGTTGGTTTCACGTGCTGAAGTGTGTGCACCAGTTTATAGCAGCTAAGAAAAGCTGCTTTCTGCTTGACATAAACTGAGCTGACTCAAGTCACTACAGTAAGGTGGTTGTTTAAAGTGGGTTTCTCCAAATGTGGCATCTTGCTCAACATCTGGTTCTAGTTAGCTTCTCTTCTGAAGTTTATGTGTAAATTGTTGTGTTGAATCCGTATTAAATTTCAAAACAAGACTGAGTACAAAGCTAGGAGTTCACCTTATTTGTACAGAGTAAATTACTACAAAACAAATGTTATTGACCAGTCCACGCTTGGAGAATTAGGGACTATCACATGGCAATTTTTGTCCTAAATCTGTTGCTTGTGATTTTTGCTAGAATTGCTCATTTAAGTATCCTTTGTAACCATGCCTAAGGGTGCATTGAGGTCAGCTTTCTCTGAGATCTCTTATGCACCATGTTACACAAAGTAAGTTTTCATGTACTGTGACTGCATGCAATTTTTTTTCTGATAGAATCAGAAACCAGCATTTTTATGGAATAAATTTAAAATTTAGTGATTTATTTCAATTTTTAATGTAATTAACCATAGTATATGTTCGCTGGAAAATCACATTATGTATCAGAGTTTAACAGCTGATTTAGTCTTGTAAAAAGCTAAACATAATGCATATATTCAGCCCTTCTTCAGCTGATTTAAGGCAGTTAAGCAACTAGATTATAGCCTTTTAATGTACAATCTCATCCCACTTCTGTATTGGCTGTTGTGCAGTTTTTAGTGATCTCAGCATTACAACACTTCATCTCATCCAGACAGCTCATTGCTCCTGTCATTCAAGTGGACAGATCTTAACCTAATGAAGCATCAGATACCCAACTGCAAATAAACCAGCCCTTCCAGAAGATATTACAATATATTTTTCCTAAAAGAATTCAAAAACATGTTCTCACAAATCTCATATCCATACAATTGATTTACAGAACACACAACCTAGGTTTTGTTTTATTTAAATTTGTAATGTTCTTTTCATTTCCTAGTTTGCCCATTTTGGGGCTTTTGATCATGCTTGTTTGGCACCATCATCAGCAACGAAACAACATACTTAGTGCAGCAGCAGCAGCAACAGAACAGGACAAATAAGTTTGCATTTTGTTGAATCTTATTCCTATGCATATGTCCAGTAGCTATAGTGAAGAATTACTTCCTGCTTCTGTGGTTCCTCCTTCCTTCTAAATACAGGGACTTCAGTATATCTCTGGATTTTGTCTCAGCTTGCCACTGATTTTTCCAGTAGCTGTTCTTTGGCCCAGTTTTTCTTTATTTCAATTCTGACCTGAAAATTTACATCTTGCCTCACCAATTGCTTATTAATTCTTAATTTTTCCCATCAGTGAAAAAATATCTGAAAGGTACAAGGAAGAATGGTACAGGCTCTTGTCAGTGGTGCCAGTGATGGGAACAGAGGCAATGGGCACAAAACAGAGGAGGTGCCATTTGAACAGAGGAACACTTGGGTACTCTGCAGTGACCAAGCACTGGCACAGATTGCCCAGGGAGGCTGAAGTCTCTCATCTTACAGGTAGTCAAAAACTATATAGGCACAGTTCTGGGTAGCTGGCTGTAGGTGGTCAGGGTTCTTCCCCAAAGGGAATTAATGAGTATTTTCTTCACGGGAAATTAAGACAGATATCAATTAGTGGATTCCTTACGGGATGTGGAAGCAGAGGTGGTTGAAATTATGAATAACAGTGAAACTGTAGGTGAGCATAAGGGGATTGTGGGGTAAGTGGGATCATTTTACTCCTTTCCCTGTGGCCCTTGTCATTCATAACACTTTTCAGAGGGAAATTCTACCACAGCCAGCAATGCACCAACAAACTTCAGGTGTGTGGAAAAATCCTGATCAGACTGGCACAGTGCCCACATCTCAGAAACATCTAATTAAAATGAGGTCAAGCTTTATGTTATAGGACTGTCACTTCCTGGAGACTAGGTGAGGAGGCTTTTCCTCCTCTAAACCTACAATTTTATCTCAAAGAAGTGAAGTGTCTTTATAACATTATTGAAATAAATATGGCTTTTTTTCTACCTGCAACTTTCAGTTTTCCTAAGGCAGTTTGTCTTACCCCAGCCTTCATCAGGGAGACTGGATTTCCTCTGCCATTTCCTTCAGTGGATGTTGAACTTCCAAATATAACAGAAATTGTTTCATTCTTTGCAAGTAGTATTTTAAAAACACAAATGTAACATAATTTTATATTTATAGTTCAATCGCACTAGGATTGCAAGATGCTTAAATGTCCTGTAAATCTTTTGATTAATATCATGCCTAGAGTACTAATAAAACAGATAATGTAGTAGTATCTGACTATAGCATATAATTTAAAAAAATATGTTTTATAAACAAGATTGTGTAAATATGGCAATTCATACTCAAACCTCACAGATATCAACATTTCCTGTTTTCTTTAGAACAATAACCCACCAGTATATAAAGGCTTTCTAGTGCAAGGAAAAATAAACTTATGATTCAACTGAAAAACTTGTTCATCTGCAAAATTTTTGGTCTAAAAATGTGTGTATTATATTCCCATCTTCCAGACCTCTGAGGTAAGTCACTTATTGCATATTACAGAAGCACATATGCTTCCATACCGGGAAACTTCGTGGTCTTTGAAAAAAAAACCTTAAGAATTCTTAAATGTTCAAAAACTTTTACATAGTAGATGAACATTGCCAGACTGTTTAGTGACAATGACGTCACTGGAAGTATCAGCATGAAAAAGGCTTCACAAGGTAGATTTTCAATAATCCTCACTATCAGACAGGTCTTTCAGTTGCAAGCAAAAATTTACTTGTTAATTAATTATATTACTATGCATGTGGTGTTATGTTGGTACTCTCTCCTACAGAACTTTTTTTTTTTAAAGAAAAGGTCTTGCAGGAACTGTCTTCATAAGTATATTGCTGATATGCTGGGTAGAAATAGACAGCTACAGTAGACTGTACCATAACATGTGCCTAGGTTTGTTTGGTTTTATTTTATTTCCAGATCATTACTAGGAGAAAGCAGCAGCTTGAGCTTAATATGATTGTTCTGGTGATTTTTACAGAGCTCTTACCATTATTGAAATTGGACTTGCTATTTTCCCCAAGCATATGCCTGAATAGCTAAAAGATCTGTGCATCACAGTGGAATTAAAAAAGGGATAGAGCAATATTTAAAATGGAGCATAAATAGGGGAATTTTTTTTTGCCTTCTTCTATAATAATGTAAGGTCAGTAAAGAGACAAGTATATTTTTTGTCTTTACCAGCAGTGAAATCAGGTGTAGATGCAACTTGGGCTACAGTTAAAAATCCTGACAGAATGTTTAAGTTTTTGGAACCTGTAGTTATTCACTTCTAGAATAAAGTTGTAGAATTAAATCTGATTCTCCAACTTTAATGGAAGAATGACACCATCCTATGAGGTCCAGAATGTCTGCAAGTGCAGGAAGTGTCAGATCATCTTGTTCTTCAGACTATAAACAAAAATCACTATGTCTGAGAGTAGCTTAAAAATAGAAAAAGGTTTGACATAATTGTAGGCTTTTACAACTGACAAAATATTGTTCATTTTAATTAACCGCTCTCCTACACTGTCGCCTGAAAACATCCTATCTGAGACCTTAGTCATCTGCCTAAAAAGAAGCAAAATATTAAACCTAAAATTTCACATTATGGAGGTAACCTTCTACAAAAATATATTGAACCAGTGCATAACACTGCAAAATATTTTGCTGGCAAGGAGAACGAGCACAATATTTTTATGTGGAATGACCTGAAATTTGAGGTAAAAAAGTGTTCTCAGATAAATACCCTATGATGGAACAGAATATAAATCTGATCTGTAAACTGATCAAGGTCTTAACTGTGCTGTAGCACCAGTTTAAAACACAAGTTGTAATTAAGGTACACTACTGTCTACAGTATTATTCAGAATGCAGCATAAGAGTGGCAGGACACAGTTTATGGTTCTTTCAGGTGTTCATGAGAAGGTGTAATAACCAGACAAGATAGCATAAATTCAATATTTGGTTTATATATTTTATTTCCATACTCTGGGTATTTTTAGTTCATTGTCCATAAGAAAAGAAAATCAGAAAAAAGTAAATAGTGAGGAGGAAAAAAATCTTTCAATTTTCTATTGCTTCTGTACTGCACATCACAGCTACAGAAAACTGTTAAAATATTCTATCCCTCTGCATAAAAGCATGATTTTTATCTGTTGCACATTAAGTATTCTGTTTAATCTAGTCTATGAATGTCAATCAGAAAGCCTTTCACCATTTCCTTTGGGAAAATTCTCCATAGACTTGTAGATTTTGCTGTCAGAGAGGTTATCCAAACAGTTAACTTTTGTCCTTCCTTAACTCCATGCACTTCCTTAACTCATGTTTCTGCTCTCCTTCAGTCTCCTTAACTGATTCCTGCCCATTATTGAGAAAGCCCTTAGAAATTTGCAGAGAACTAAACATCTGCTCCTTCCTCTTGCCAGTGAGTATTTTCTGCTATCAGTGATGATTCTGAAAACAGTGTTTTCAAAAATAAATTTGCAATAGGTTTGTTATTAAATTGCCTGATGTCATATCAGCATATCTGTGACCCTCAGCTAGTCCTGCATCCTGTTGTGTTAGATGCTGTATGGATGTGATGGTGGACATGAAACCAGACCCAAGGATTTTTCACTATCAGTGGAACTTCTCAGTTCCTACTTTACCGACATGACTTGGTACATCTAGATATTTTTTTCCCTGGATCATTACCCCCTTTATGAAGTGAAGGAGACCACACTAGACAAGTTATACCTTCAATTTGGATCAGTGCTGAGGGAAACGTCATCACTCCTGAGAGAAATAGGAAAGGAAGGACAAGTGTGGAAACTCAGGGCTCCTGAGTGCTCTAGTAAACGCTGGGGTTGAAGTCGTCACCTCATGTGGTTTGGTTGGGTTTATTGGTTTGGTTTGGATTGGGGTTTTTTATTAATAGGAATTGGTATCTTTGCTGATAAAGCTTGATTCTCAATTAAAAGTGATGGACAAAGTGTCCTCCCATGCTGAATTCCACCACCTATCCACAGAGTGGCTCTCAGCCCCAAGCATGCAATCTGCTATTAGTTACTGAAAAGGTGTGACTCATGCCATGGACAATAACTGGGAGGGTGGAAGCGTATGATCCCAGGTTCCAAAGCCTGCATTGCAGGCTTCTGCCAGCCTCAGTGGCAGAAGGATGAAAGGAACTGCTCCATCAAGTCCTTCTGGGGCAATGGGGAGCATAGTGTTGCACTCCCAAAATGACCCTGTGGGAGCTGGTGCATCCAAGAGCACCACAGGCACAGGCTAGTGGGTCACACCAGCCCTTGGAGGCTGCCTCTGCACTTGTCTGTCTGTTGGGTCTTTTCTTTTCTGTTGCCTCATTCAGTCCAGTCCTGCTTCCCCATGTAAGGAAAAGGTGGCTGTTTGCCTCTTTCCTTGTGCTGATCTTGCCTCAAGCACGCAGGGGTTTGCTACCCCTGAAGCAAATGGTCAATTTTATTTGTTATTCCATTTCCTGCAGTTATTCAGCCCCTGTTCAAAACAACATCTCCCAGGACTTGCTCTAAGCAGCAGTGCTGGGAGATTTCAAGCCGACATAAAGCCTTTGAGAGGTCTGAGATCGCAAATGAGAAAGGGTCAGCTCTGCTCTACAAGCCTTGTCTGGTCCCCTTGAGACTCTCACACCTACAGATCATCCAGTTATAAATGCACAGAAAAAGTGATGTCAGGCCTGACCACTGTGCTTATGTGACTAGTTAACTTTTTTTTCATTATAACAGTTATTCCTCATGGGATCCATTATGATTTAATTAGCAAATATGTTTGGGATTTTTTCCCTTGTTAATACCATGTCTCACTACGTCAATTAAAAAAAAAATCGTGACTTCAATCACACAATATAGAGCTGTTAAAAATTTCTATGCAAACTTTTGTGGGAGAAAAAGTCTTGAGGGGAGACGTAATAATATGACAGTAAATCATAAATATATATTGAAAATCATCACAGAAATCAAAGAAATAGCCTGTGTTCTTTTTGTGGTACATTTTTGTGCATAATTTTTAAGACATAGTCTTGAAATCTGGTATCAGCATTAGTACCTTTTGGTGGTTTGGGTTGGGGTTTTTTATTCCAGCTTTCTTTTTCTAATTATCTACAACAGAATCAGGAAAAACTTTTCATAATTTCCTCATAAATAGTTCAATAGAAGGGGTTTACCTCAGTGCAAATTGCCTGCTTTGCACCATTTTAATCTGAAAGGCTGTTCAAAATATTTTCAAAACCAGCTGAGGGAATGGAATAGGTACATTTCTTTGCAGCAATGAGTCAGTGGAAAGAGACACAGTGACTGCAGGGGAAACTTACATGTTTCATTGCCTTTTGAGCCGGTACTGGCCATCCTATGGAGATTACAAACACGATAGCCCACTCCACATTAACCAGGTATAGCTCTTTTTAGAAACATGCTGATCATTTTTCAGTGTATGGCTTTTTCTATTACCTCGACGGTCACTTCTTATTTCACATGATTGAACAGAACACCTCTGAACTTATAACACCTGAAAGATTACAGTAATATGGCTTCCACAAATGATATACTTTGAATATCTGTACACTTCTTGCTTTAAAAGGAAATGCTCACAAAAACAAAAATTTTCTGGTTGAAATTAAATTCTCCATCTTCAAGGAGAGTTCCAAGGAAATGTGCTGAGGTTAATCCATGGCTTCCCCAGAGCACTGCAATGATGAATGAAAACCTACAATAAAGCTTGAGATATATTCTAAACTCCCTGCCTTCACTCTGTGGAAGGTTACAATTCTACTCCCAATTCAAGAAATATGAATAATTTGATTATTCTGTGCCTATGCAAAATCCCACTGGGAATGGATGCAAACATAAATTTCCCCATGTGTTTTCTAGCATGTGAAGGTCTGATCAGATCCATGTGCAGCCAAAAAAAAATTTGAGAAAGAGGTAATAATTTTAAATCTAAACCAGAAATAAATCCATCCGTTTCATATTTCCAATCTACTGAGTGGAAACTGTCCTTATTCAGAAGGAGAGGAGCATTCCAGTGCCATCGTACTCTGTGCCATGGACAAGATCTTGTTCTCCACTGTGGTTTTCACTGAAGACAGTAAAAGATGCTGGGAAAAAATGATAAATGTAATACTATAAAATCCTTAATTTCTTGAAAAGTTAAAAAATACTTCTGTAATTAAAACTAGATATATTGATATCTATTTTTAATGAGAGAACTATGCTTTGCCAAGTATTTTCTATCAGACAAAAAGAATCCTATTTTGACCTTCAGTTCAATGTTCCCATGCTTTCATTGCTTACTTCAGCAAGCTCAAAGGCCAGCTCAAAGCCAGCCTTTGAAATTCAGCAAGAAAGCTCTGAAGATGAATACTTCTAGTGGCTCCCATGAAATTCCATTTGTCTATGTCTCAGGTACATGTGTGGTGTCATTCCCATCTGTCAGCGAAGCCATGGCAGTACACCAAAATAACGATGGAACAGGGGTGCTTGGGCACACAACAAAACAGCCAGAAACACCTGCTACATCAGGAGCTCTGTGCAGGAAACCTCCCTTAGTAAAAAACAGGGAGAGAAATCTAAATCACCCTACCTTCCTTGCAGACTCTCCCTCAGATGTATTGCATGGCCTCAGGGTCTCATTCTCAGCTCTGAAGGAAACATGTGAACCAAGACTTTTCCCACCGTCTCCATATAAGCAGAGACCCAAAGCAGGATTTTTCAAATATTTCACAATGTCAGTACAAGGCCCAAATATCTTCCCTTGCTAAGGTCTTCCTCCCGACAGCTGCAACAGTTGCTCAGAGTTCAGGCTAACTGTGGATGCTCAGAGCTTGGTAACACTGATTTGATAACAACATTGCCACATATACTAACAGAATTATTGTCAACTTGTGTGAGAGACCTAGGAGATGTGTCTAACAACATTAAAATAAAATTATGACACTTATTGAAAAGTCAAAAATCTGTCAGCTGTAAAAGGACAACACTAAGATTATCTGACTCATTTTACTTCAGTCCTCTTGTACCCATAGATGAGATAAATCATAGTGAATTCAGGAGTTTTCAGAAGTCTCTGTCCTTTTGCTGTACAGATGAGAGTGCAAAGGAGGACATCTGAGTTGTGATGACTACAGCTGGTTACTGCCATACAGAAGAGCTCTGGTCTGCTCTTGGTCAGGTTACAGCTTTCTTACGTGATTTTGTACAAATTGCTTTAATATAAAGCATTGGAAAAGATTGTCATCCATGTCCCGCTCAGTGTCTGGAGATCTACAAGCAGGCATGTGGGAAGCTGGTCTGGCAAGAGCTTCACAAGGACCTCTTGCTGAAAAGAGCTCAGTAACAGTTGTTATTGTTGAGCACTTTGGGATAAAATAACACATTCCTCTAGTAAATGGCTGCAGAAGGAAAAAAACCTTAAAGACGTTTGAGGGGGTATGTTGAATTATGCAGTTCATTTAAACAATTTTCTTCCTGCAGATACATTTGGAGTTGATTAACAAATACATAGATATTTGGCACCCTGGCTGCAGTGAATTTCCCTTCAAGCAAAGTAACAGTTCTTTTACTTCTTTTCATTCACTGAGTTCCACCAGATAAAAGAGAACAAAGTGTACCTGGAGCCTGAAAAGGGCCCCTATGTCCCAAAACAGTGTAAAAGCCAGCTTTATTAGCACACATCATTAAACATTTCATACAGAAAGGCGCCATCTGCTCTTGAAAATTCTGGGACCTTTGCACAGAAGGTATTTGATTGCCCTCAGCAAGGAGGGAGATCCTTTTGACAACCTGCTAGACTTGGAGCTGGAGTTATTTTGCCAAAAAATTAGGGTTTTTCTTTGTTGTACTAACCACTTCTCTCCTGATCTTGCTGGATATTAAGAGCAGTCTCCAGTTCCCTTCCACTTGTTGCTGGGTTCCTGAGGATGGGAAGTCATGAACTGGTTCGACAGTCCTATTAAAATTTATCAATTACATATCCATTTTGCCTTCTGTAATCTCACAGCATCAGGCAGCTCCACCCTCACACCCACCATACAGAGGCTCACACCACAGCAAACACTGGGCTTAATTTTGGCACAGGTTTCCCATCCACAGTTCCTACCCCAAGAGCAAGAAGGGCAGGGCTGGTGTCACAAGCGGGGTCTGCAGAGTCCCAGCGCTGTCCTATGTCACTGTGGCCAGGTGAGCAGCTCAGGCAAGGCTGCAGCAGGTGAATGCTGCAAACTTCAGGATGCCACAGCTCATAAAATGTGAGCTCAGAGCACCCTGAGAGCTCCTCAGAACAAACTGTCAGACCAAAGAGCTCCCAGCTGAGGGATGTGGCTCCTGCCATGATTTTGTGCTGAATGAGTAAATGTCCCTTTTCTGGTTTTTCAGGATCACACCAACCAAATTTCATTACACAGAAGACAAAACATTCATGAAGACTTTATATTTCCTTAATGGCCAAGAAACCAATTATAATTAGGGATAAACCATAGTTTGTAAAGATGTCAATGGATTTATTTGGAATACTTGTATGATATTGAAATATCCGTAAGTTTACATCAGATCCAGAGGATGTACTGGTAGTGCATGCTACAGACATCTGGGTGTTTTTCTCTGTATTTCTGCAAAAATTAGTGTCATATTTTTAGGAAATTCCCCCCAAAAAGAAAATTCCTGATAAAGTACACACCATTATGTTTAATGGTGTGCATTACTGGATTAATACTGATTTAAGAAATGAAATCAGTATTTGAAAGTTGTAAATTTTTTATTCAAACAGAAGTGGATAGTCCCTGAAAAAAAATTCTAAATTTACCAAAATCATTTTTCCATGTTTTGCACAATCATGCAGTGATACTATTCATAAACTAAGAAATATTATGTCTAATGCCATGAAAATTACCATCTCTGAAAATGACCATCTTATCACAATTAATAAAACTACCACCTAGGTGTTACATATCTGGCAATGTCATTTTCCTGTTTTACAAATGTGACAATTTTAATTTTTTTCATGGTTATCAGCCCAGTTGTATTTGTGGTTTGCCCTCATCTTTAATGCAAGACTAAAAAAGCAGATAAAGCTCCTCAACAGCTCTTTTGTTCTACCCTTCATTTGCCCAATTACTTGTTACAAACCTGTGGACTTATCTGAAATGCAGAGAATGTTTTTTCCTACATCATTAATGTGAAGCTGGTTTATATCCCTCAGAAATGATTCATTTTTATTGCTTTTTAAAAATCATTTTTGTAGACTGAATTATTTCCATTTGTAATTCTGGAAATACTTACTGATTACCAAATTACTGACATCTCTTTATTCTTCCGAGTCCTTTTGCCTGCCTAACATCTGATAGCAATGATTCCAACACTGCTAGGCATGTTCCAGTGTTTTATTCATAACAGTTCTTTATAAAATTGTGGGGCCGTGTTTCACAGTGTAATATTCATTTTCCTTATGTGTCTTTTCTTAGTAAAGTGTATTAACACATTTGAAAAAAAAAAAAAGGTTCATAAACTTTCCTGTAAAAATAAGTCTCTTCAAGACATTTGGTATGTAGCTGTAGTGCATAGTCATTCCATCATCATTCCTAGTAAAGAGAGAATTAGCATTCCTTCAGTCACTTATCTTTATAAGAATTAAAATTCTTTCCAGGATATTTAGTTCTTAGGGCATTTTATCACAGCACGTTTATGTTATAAACATGCTCTTTCTTGTTCGGAATGACATTAATTTTCCAGTTAGTTATCAAAGCAAATTACTTCTAAATTTATAGCAGTCTGACATAGATTTACAGAATTAGAGCATAAATCTTTCTTGTTATCTTCAAAAACACAGGATGATACGTGCCTTTGCCCAGTCACAGTATATAACCAGATGTACTTGTTTCCTTAAGAAAAAAAAGTATTTTCTCTTTATCTAAATCATATGTGTCTGTGATTTGATGAATATGTTCCTTCGATTGCTTCATCACCTTTATGACAAAACTATTTTCCAACAGGGAAGACAAGGCACTGACAATGTTGATGTTTCTCCCCAAATTTGTACTGCATACATTAAGTGACCTTGAATTAAAGTCAAAAATAGCACTGCTGCTTCCTTAGAAGCACAGAACTAAGGAAGTTAGTCTGCTATGAGGATAAAGAGGATTCTACAAGGAAAGTCTAGTGCAGGAATAAGACTATTTATTATTTTAGTATCAAGTTGTCTGTCTCTTGATTTCCCGTTTCTCTCATGAGGTTGATTGGGTATTTGCTGATGATTCATTCTGATTTTTCTTTTACTCAAAGCAGGAAAAGCTCTCTCACTCAAGGAGAAAACAGAATTCAAGCAAAACACTTTTCCAGCATTTCTGAGTCTCCGTTGCTCTTCTCGCTGCAGTACATCTCTGGCGCTATGCTCAGAGTCATGCCTCTGCTCTATTACTAATTTTAGCCTTCGGATACTTCAGCTGTGAGCCATAGCCTCTTTTTAACCACAAATTACTTTATGGGTTCCTACAGGCCTCTTCGTGTTCATGTTTTTCTCTTCTGACTCTCCTCTCTCCCAAAGGGGAGTGAACCTCTACTATCCTTTCATGCAATGGCCTTTCTTAGTCGATAATTGTTTTCTTATTTTCCCACTTCTATTTCAGCCTATTTTCTCTCCTCAGTAATTTAAGTACTGACTTTTGTCCTTAAGAACATTTTCTCTAAGAATACACCCTAGTGGATAGGATTTACTACAGTTTTGACTGAAAATTTTCCCTATTAAAATTGAATTAGTAAACTCAGTAAAAAATTAGAGAGACAGAGAGAGAAAAGAGAGAATACAGAAAGGAAAATATGAGACATGTTATTTAACATTTTTAGGGGAAAATTTCTTATGGCAACCTCAGAAATGTCTTTTGGAGAAAATTCATGTATGATATGAAGTCAGAGAAGAGAGAAGAGTTTTTCACATACTCTAATGGTCATGTCCAATATTGATATTAAAGGGACAATGCTGATGATCAATTGGTCATCTCATACTGAAGCCTAATCTATAAACTCTTTTTTAGATGAGCTATTTTCTTTTGCTTTTTTTAAATGAAAATATCTGATGCATCTCTGAATAGTGCTATGATAATACCTACTATTGTGATTGAAATTGTAAGTATGTATATATGAAATGAAGGTTTAAAAAATAAATTATTCTAAAGCCCTAACTGCACAAATTGTAGGTATAAAGTTTTGAAAAATGGAAGGAGGTCAAACACTTGACAAGAAGTTAATTAACTGGAATCTCTATGGAAAGATTTGCCATTCTGTTATATGGAAGTACAGCCACACAAGCACCCATACACGGATGTGTCAGTAAGTGTCTATACACCATCTGAATATCTAGAATATTTAAATTCCAGACAAAACATAGAAGCCTCTTGATCCGTCATCTCAGGAAGCTCAGAGCTTAATGAGTGATGCAGGAGATGCAATGCAAAAAGTAATTACTCAGAAGAGGAAAACAGGTATTGTGTCCCTTCCTGACGTAAACACAGATAAAGTGGCAAATGTCACAAAACCTTACTGCTGCATTACGATTATTTGCTGCTCTTGAAGCATCACTCTACTAGCCAGTCAAGGGGCATTCTAACATTAAAACACATAATTTAATATAAAAGCTAAACTTTGCAGAGACTTAGCTTCCAACCTATTGTGGCAGCGTTACCTTTATGGTTGGACTAGATGGTCTTGAAAGTCTTTTCCAATCTAAATGATTCAGTGATTCTACCAGAGGTAAATAACTAAAATGGAATATCACACATGTTTAGAGGAGACTTGAGTGGTGAGCTAGTCAGCAATGTTTCATTAAGGTTATTTTCATCAAAACAGAAAATATCTGTTCCATGAAATTGAGTTTTTCTAGTGGCTATCTTCATTTTTCTCTTCTGTTACTGATGAGAGCTATATGCCATAGTCCTCTGCATTTAATCCTTTGGGGAAAGCTGCAAAGCTAACAGAACTCCCTTAATGGGCATCAGCAGAGAGGAGAAGGACAAAACACTTCACATTTAGCTGCTGGTAACCCCTGCTGAAGACTAATATTTTCACTCATGGAAAAGAAGACGAAAGCGAGCAGTACTTTCTGGGCAGACAGACCAACTAACAAGCCAAAACTCTCTGCAAACACCTTTTCCTTTTTTTTTTTTTTTTTTTTTTTAATTCTTAAAAAAATCTCTTTCTGTTGAAGTAAATACAAAAAGTTATATGTGATATTGGAAACTGGACAAAGGAGGGAGGTCTGTTCATCATATTTTATATCCCAATTCTGAAGGCAAATATTTTCCAACCTTTTTTATTAAGCCAAATGGATTTCTATTTTCCAAATATCTAGCTATGATCAGTTAGATTTCTGACCATGACCACATGCCAAACATACCTCATGCATTTACATGGGGTTTCACTAGAGAAAGATTTGCATCGTTCACTACAACCAGCCCTCCCTGCTCCCACCAGCCTTCCCAGAAACCATGTCCCACCCAGTCAGGGGGCTGCTCTCATTTACTTGTGTTTCACCAATATCATTATTCTTTACTGATAGGGAAAGGGCTTTTATTGACTTTTCCCCTTTTGATTTCTAAGGCAATGTCAATGGTTAGATGGCAGTCAGAAATGAGTATGTGGTTTATATGACTTTTGTAACTGACTTTCTTTCATATACCGGTACCATTTCAGCGTTTCATATAGTGCTAAACTTTTATTCTACTGAAAATTGCGATGCCATTTTTTATATTTATTTTATCAATATGTATATTAACTTAAATTTTTTTTGTCTGATCATTAGCTGTCAGAATTTTTTCTTTTCAGAAAAATATTTTATTTTTAAAATCATATTTTTGTAAAAGAATCAACAATGAGGAGAACACTGAGCAGAACTTATAGAACTGGATGAGCTCAAAATAAATAAGGGGTACTGCTATGGTTTTCCACAAATAACATTTTGTGTAGTATGCACTGAAGCATGAGCTGAAAAGATGCCTTCCCTCAAAGTAGCTGTTCTTTCCTCTCAGTGAAAGGAACAAAGATCACCAGCTTCCAGAATCAAACTACTACACAGTAGCAAGTAAATGTTTCAGCGCTATAATAAGCATGTTATTTATTTAGTTTATCACCAGGCATGTAGAAGAAAAAATTTTCAAGAGTAGTTAGTATGGATTCACCAAGGAGGAAGCATGTTTGACCAATCCATGATGACTTGGCAGGATGGGTCAGTGAGGGGAGAGCAGTGGATGTTGTTTACTTTGACTTCAGCAAGGCTTTTGACACTGTCTCACACAACATCCTTGCAGGCAAGCTTAGAAAATGTGAGTTAGATGAATGAACAGCGAGGTAGATCAAGAATTGCCTGAGTGACAGATCTCAGAGGATTGTGACCAATGGAATGGAATGCAGCTGGAGGCCTGCAGTCTGTGGCATACCTCAGGGATCAATACAGGATCAATACTTATTCAACTTGTTTAGCAATGACCTGGATGAAGGGATGGAATGTACCCTCATCAGGCTTGATGATGATATGAGACTGGGAGAGTGGCTGGCACACCTGAATGATGTGCTGCCATTTAGTGGGATCTTGGTAGACTGGAGAGTAGGGCAGAGGGAAAATGAGGTTCAACAAGGGCAAGTGTAGGATCCTGCATCTGGGGAGGAATGACCCCAAGTACCAGCGGGGGGCTGACCTGCAGCTCTGCTGATGAGGACCTGCGAGTTTCGGTGGATGACAAGCTGTTCATGAGCTTGCAGTGCGCCCTTGCAGCAGGAGGGCCAATGAAATCCTGGGATACATCAGGAAGAGTGTGGCCACCAGGTCAAGGATGGTGATCCTGCCCCCCTACTCAGCCCTGGTGAGGCCACATCTGAAGTGCTGTGTTCAGTTCTGGGCTCCTGAGTGCAAGAAAGACAAGAAGCTACTGAAGAGGATCCCATGGAGGCCAGAAAGATGATGAGGAGTCTGAAGCATCTCTCTCATGAGGAGACACTGCAGGAGCTGGGCTTGCTTAGTCTATAGAAACTGAGAGGGAATCTCCTTAGCACATAAAAATATCTCAAAGGCAGGTACCAAGACAATGGTGCCAGGCTTTTTTTGGTGCTGCCCAATCACAGGAGAGGAGCAATGCTCATAAACTTAAACAAGAAGCTCTGCTTCAACACAAAGAACTTCTTTGACTTTGAGGATGGCAGAGCACTGGAAAAGGGTGACCAGGGATGTCATGTAATCTCCTTCACTGGAGAAACTCCAAACCCACCTGGACGTGTTCCTGTGTAACCTGCTGCAGGTGACCCTGCCTTGGCAGAGGGGTCGGACTGGATGATCTCCACAGGTCTTTTCCAATCCTAACAAATCTGTGATTCTGTATAGTTATTTACAAGTTTATTGTGATAACAGAGAAAGAATTATTAGAATTTCAGAGGGAAACAGTATTTCTACAATTGGTGGACAAGATCAGTCAAAGAGCTTGACAATAATACGATTTTCCCCAAAACTGAAGCAAATACAAGGTCAGTTATGTTGATTCAATGGATGGGTGACAACACATTAGTTTACCAAACTCAACTCTGTTTGGCTGTGTGCCCTGGTCTTCTGCTTACAGACACAAGGTTTCCACCTGTCCCACTCACTGTAGTATTAATTCTTCGGTGATGCTATTAATATTTTAAATTTTCACTATGCAAACCTGCCACCCAACTAGTTCTCACTATACTGGGATCAACCATTCCAGTCTACTGGTGGAGAACATCAGTAGCTGTCATATTTTATAAGTTTCAAATTCATGATAAAGTGGGGATTATTAGTTTATTCTATATGTATAAAATCACTTATTCAGAAAAGCAAGTTAATGTGTATTACTGTGTGTTTACCACCATGGGCCCCAACACATACAGATAGCTGCAACAATGTGCAAAAATAAACATTATGTCTTGAATTTTTTATGGAAATACAAAATTTGTATTCAATGTGTTTTATGTCATAATACCATCTTCAGAGAATCTGTGATTCTTACAGATTTTAGTCATTCAGTTGAAGCTTAGAAAGCCTCATTAAAGGTTGTAAACTAATGAGTACACTCTTAAATAAGGCAAAACCAAACAAACATTGGCTTTTGCAGGGGGTGTGAATATATTCAGAATATAATTATGCTTGACACTGTCAGAGTTTGACCTCCTGGAGCCCCCAAAGCAAGCATGTACATGACAGAACAAGGGAATTCTGACATAATCTCATGAATATAACAGTTTAACAAATTATAACTTGTACAGTGAGCCACAGCACATGGGATTTAGCTGCCCTTGGTTATATATTTAGAGCAACTCAGGTTAAAAAATACAGCTCAGCTATGAAAAGGCTCTTTATGTCTTATTCCTGTGAATCAAAATAAAGTCTGATTTTCTCAAAACTAAAGGAAGAGCACACTACCAGGTAGGTTTACCTATCCTGAGCTAAGTACCTCCTAATCCATCTCATCTGATACTACTGTAATCATATTAACTGTCACAGTCATATTCCAAGAAAAGGACAACCTCAACCATGGATCTGTATTTAAAACACCTTGTCCATTAGCCTAGCAAGGAAAAAAGAGATATAAAAAAATTTTTGTAAAGTCTTTGTTTTATGTCCTGTATTTGCAGCATCGAGGCAGTCTATAATTAGAGCACAGAGGGACCAGTGACTAATGCACATGAAGCTACTGTGAATTAGCTGAAGTGTTGTCATTATTTTTGCTCATAGATGCGAATACCAGGCATTCTGATGCTGTTCCTCAGAGTGCAAATATTGGCACTCCCTGCTCAAATACAACCACAGAAAGAAAATACAAAAGAAAAAAATCAAGTGCAGATGCCATATCTCCTAAAGTATTTACAATTAATATGTTCACACCCTGCATGACCACAACTGAAACACACAAAAATCCCATGCCTCCTCTGCAGCAACGCATTTACGACCACTAACAAAAAGACACCAGTTTTTCACCTGCTTTCACATTGACTTTACTGCCCTCTCCCTTGACTTTCATATTTTCCCTGTCTACAAGATTTTTTTTGGTATCTGGAGCAATGGTTGAACATGGTAGGAAACATTGGATAGTTATTATTATTATTCACTAAGACCTGAAAGAATAGCTTTAACAGTGCCTTCACTCTTGCTTTCCTCTTCAAACCAAACAGTACCTGCAGTACTAAACACTCAGTCACTGGACTGTCAGCTTCTTCTTGATAAACAAAGAACTGGAGTAAATATTGTGTATTTGCAAAGAATATGGAGGTTTTAACTGTTTAAGTGAGAGGATAAGACAGCTGGCTAGCAAATATTTTCCGAAATATATGAACACAAGATAAAAGAAACATACATTGTCCCAGCAAAATCAAGATAGCTCCTGTGGATTACCAAGTATGTCTGCATCTGAACACACTCTATTATTTTTTACATAGATATATAAAATCTATCAGTTCTTACAAGTTTTAGAGTTTGGTGAAATCCAGCTCAGCGCCAGAAGCCAGTTATAGGATCAATGCACCTTTGAAGTAGTGCCTAGGCTTGTGTTGACCTTTGATAAGGGGATAAATTTCACCCTGTTTCATTAGAGCTGCCCACAAACATAAAAGGAGTATGTTTGCCTTGCCTTAACATCTTTGATATTTACCAACTGCTTTGCTTGAGATATCAGTATAAAGATGACCCTATCTTTCCTGACTATGCTGAAAAGGAGAGATATTTGTATTTAAAATAAGGTTCAAACCTAGGCCAGATAGATAGTGCCAGCTCTTGCTGAACTTTTCCCTAGCATAGTGCAAGAAGCCAGCAGAGGTGAGCTGATGCAACTTTGCTGTAATAAGAGTTCAAAAACGGTCATGATTTGTCAACCCAGAGGCCAAAACTTAGCCAAAGAGAGGTTACGATACCACAGAGATCAGACATTACCCAGTGACTGTGACACTCCACCAGAGGAGAGGAAAAGCTCAAAGCCAGCAGTTTTCCAGCCATTCGAGGGCATGTGGCACAGTGGGTGAAGGCTAGCCCTGCCCCAGGTGCAAACCTCCCTGTCCTGCCCTGGTCAGCCCCCTGAAGCAGATGATTGAATTTGGCTATGGCCACTTTGCCTAGCACAGCTTCTCCTGACACTCACAGCAAGTCCCTGATGTGGAGGGTGTTGGAGTCTAGGAAAAGCTTGGGAACTTTTCCTACTCCTCTGGGTGTTTGCTTTACCCTCAGAGCTCCACAAAAAAGGCTTGGCCTGCGAACCAAGCTCGTGGGAGCATTTGCCTCCACTTCTGGATGAGCTGAGAATACCAAAGAAATGAGGAGATGGTTGTTTAGTGCACCACAGAATGTGTAGTTGTAGTTTTTAGGTTTTGCTATATATATTATATAGAGCCAACATGGAGATTTTAGGGTGTTGGCTGTTTCTTCATCATCTTCTTCTCTCTTCTCCTTCTCTTCCTTTTTCTCTGTGACATGAGTTCCTGTGACTTGTTAATTGGTAGATAGAATTTAGTGTAAAGGAGACATATCAGAGGGGAGGGGGGCTGAGCTTAGGGGGTGCACAACAAAACAAATCACACTTTAGATACAAGCTCTTCTGCTACCCAAAGGACATCTGGAAGTCCTGCTAGGCAGCTCCACTGCTCTCCAAAACAGGTAGGTCCCATCTCTTAATCTTCTCAGTCCTGCCTCTTCTCCTGTCTGCAGATAAGCCAAAGGCCTTCCGAAGGCTGCCCAGCTGTCTGACACACTGCAGGCAGTGTCAGCTGCCAACAGAAGCAAAGTGACCAAGGCCAGCTCTGCTTGTCAATAAAACAGGCCTTGACCCGTCCTTTCAGGCTGGTATGAGTGGGGCTTTTGCATGTGACTGAGAGACAAATACACAGAGAGAGTGAAAAATTAAGCTGATTTGGGGAAATTGGTTCAAATGGTGCTCAGGTTTGTGATTCTTAAGAAGGTGAGTATCAGGTCAAGAGGCTAAGGTTCAAATTCCCAATGTCACACACACAAACACAGACCGTGACATTCTTAAATCCAGAGGCTTTTTTGACAGCAAATTAAATACAGGAACATGAAGGTACAACTATACATATTTCATAATGGGGTTCCTTAAAAATAGTTGCTAGTAAAACAAGATTTCTGCTATGAACAAAGAATCATATTTGTAGTCAGTCCTCTATTCATTTATCAGTCCTCAGTTTCAAAAAGTAAGGGCTATGTCCCCAGGAGTTCCTCTGGCAAAGGAGTCCCTCATAATCTGGAAGACTGCCCAATTACAATTTAAAGAAATTTATAGCAAGGATGACTGACTACAGACAGAAGTCCCTAACAGCATCAGGAAAAGAGAAAGAAAGGCTGTAAGAGGGTGATTGTGTGTGTCAGAGCACTTTGTTTTCTCATGTGAGTGAAGTGAGGACAATTTTTCTTGTTAAATTTTGCAGTAAGTGGAATCAAGGTCCTGTTTACTTTTCTTCCTTTCTTCTTCTGTCTCTCTTTTACTGTGTGCCGACTCTCTTTAACATGAAAAACTTACATTGATTGTTATGGATCCTTTTTAGACTCACATGTGGTAACAAAAAAGGAGTCCTTAACTTAAAATACTGTTTTGGGGAAATGGAGAGAAAATACAGCATTGCTGTTAGCCCTGGGCTTAGGCAGGGAAGTGGTAGATGTCTTCTTCCCCTGAGAACTAAGAGGAGCTGCCAGAGAGATGCTGCATTGGAAATTCCACCCACAGCGGAATTATCACAGAATTGTTTAGGTCAGAAAGGACCTCTAATAACACTGAGTCCCAGCCATTAACCCTGCACTGTCAAGTCCACCAGTAAACCCCAGTTCCTAAATGCCACTTCTACATGTCTTTTAAATACCTCCAGGGATGTGATTCCAACAGCTGAGCACCCTTTAAGTGAAGAAATTCTTCCCAATATCCAATCTAAAACTCCATTGGTGAAGCTTGAATCCATTTCTTCTCATCCTGTCACTTATTACGTTCAAGAAAAATGCAGCCTCCCCCTGGATAGAGCCTCCTCTCAGGTAGTTGTAGAGATGAGGGTAGTTGCTGTAATAAGGTCACCCCTGAGCCTCCTTTTCTCCAGGCTGAATGCCCCCAGCTCTCACAGCTGCTCCTCATAACATTTATGCTCCAGACCTTTCCCCAGCTCCATTGCCCTTCTCTGGACACGCTCCAGCACCTCAATGTGATTCTTGTAGAGAGGGGCCCAGAACTGAACACAGGATTTCAGGTATGGCCTGACCAGTGCCAAACACAGAGGGACAATCCCTAGTCCTGCTGGCCACATTATTTTTCACCAATGAAGCAGAGCACTTCTCCAAGTCATGAGCAGTTAGTTTCTCCAGGAGAATGCCTGGGGAGACAGCTTCAAAGGCTTTAATAAAGTGCAGGTAGAACTTTGTCCTTAAGTGGGTCACCTTGTCATAGAAGTACCTCCTTCCATACCTAAAGGGGGCTTAAAAGAAGATTGGGGAGGGGCTTTTTACAAGGCCATGTAGTGATAAGACAAGGGCAAATGGCCTTAAAATGAAGGAGGGTAGGTTTAAATTTGATATTAGGGAGAAATTCTTTACTATAAGAGTGGTGAGACACTGGACCAGGTTGCCCTGGGCGGTTGTGGACTCCACATCCCTGGAGAAGTTCAGGGCCAGGCTGGATAGAGCTCTGAATACCTGGTCTAGTGGAAAGTGCTCTTGCTCATGGAAGGGGAGTTGGAACAAGATGACTTTAAAGGTCCCTTCCAACCCTAAGCATTCCGCGATTTTGTAATATCAGAGATCAGGATCAGAAGATCAGGTCAAGAGCTACCAACATTTTCAGGAGGTAAGAGGGGAGTTGGAACAAGATGACTTTAAAGGTTTTGCACATTGTTGCAGCTATCTAGTTTCTGGGTGTTGTCCATGGAAAGAGGTTGTACCATTACACCTGGAACAAGGATTGTTCGCTCATGCAATCCCATCCCATGGCCACTATAAGCATTACAATCCAGTATTGAGCTGGCACAGGGGAGTGGCCAAATTATTCAGAAACATCTAAGACTGATTGTAATCAAGCCCATTTGCTCTTTTTTATCGCAAACATCTCCTGCCTGACTCAGGCTCAGGTGTGGCTGACCCTTACTGTTTAACCCTTGCAGCTCCTGATCTGACCTGCTGCCTCAGCACACGGCTGTGAGTCAGTGCACTGCCTAGACATGCACTGCCAGCTTTTTGTTGCCAGGCTGAGAGAAACCAGTCGAGGTCGTGGTGTGCAGCCAGGAGCCCTTACCACGCTAAACATGGCCTCACCCATGAAGGGAATGGTCTTTGGCCCATGCTACCCTATGAATGGCTTCTGGGTATTATCCTAAGTAGTGTAAATATGCCAAAACTCTAACATGGGGCTTATTTCCTTCTACAATTAACAGTTAAATTGTATGGATAGTTGTAGGCTAGATCAAATCTGTGCTTCAACTGGAACACTGGTTTACTGGTAATTCATAACCAAATTCTCCCAGTGGCTACAGAAAAAGTTCATTTTTACCTAGATAGGTCCCATAAATCCTCCTAAAAGTATGTGAAAGATTGTTCAGTTAAAGAATCTATTTGATTTAGGACAGTTTCCATGATTTCTCAAACAGGAAGGGGGAAATTATGTAGAACAGTTAATAAGCTGACCAAGTAGATAAATGAATAAATAGATATGTTCACACACCTCTCAAGTAATAACAATGTAACAATTCATGATACTCATTAGAAACATCTGGGCTGTCTACAGGTCAAAGAAAATCAGGTCTTCTCTTCAGGTTTAGTCATAACATTACTAGTACTTATCAATCTCTAAATTAATGATCACAGAAATATGACACTAACATTATTTCTGGAAAGGGACACTACATTTTATGTAAAGAATTCTGTAGCATTTTCTCTTTCCTCATACATTTTCAATTATTTGCTGCCTAATTCTACCCTCCACCAAGTCCAAGAACCTGACAGGATTCTATATGTGCTTAAAGCAATGATAGCTTGAATTGCTCTGCATCAGATCAAAATTATCTCAGATCAGTGTCAGTTCCCAAGCAATATCATCATGATGAAGACTCTCACTGCCTTCTAGGAGAATCAAAAGTGGTTGCAGCCAGGTCCAGCCCCCAGTGGAATGGTGTCATTTGCTTCCTCTGGCTTACCTGTCCACCTTTTGGCCTATATTACTCAGGCTTCTTCATTTCTTTTAGGGCAATAAGCCCCCTGAGTCATATATGACAGAAATAGGCCATGGGTTATTCTTATGTTGGAAAATGGGTTATTCTTATAAAAGTGCGTCTAAATATTTCTGACACACTTTGGATACATGCTAGCTAAGGCACCAAACTTACTGGTTTTATGATATTGGCAAAATACGTAATTAGAATTGTGCATGTCCATGTTTGATTGACTGATACTAATTTCCTTTACAAAAACAACATTAAGAAAATTATTTTGTGGAGAAATTAGATGAAGTCTGTCATAATATTTAATGATCTTACTTGTTCCAGTGCCTGAATTAATGACATCTCACCTTGCTGAAAGGTGGATTTATGAGTGGTTTACCTTCAGCTCAGTTCCTCTGTTTATCATATTTCACCACAGTGGGAAATATATTGTTCAGACAATTCCAAAATAAGAAAAATAAATAAAATTGATTATGACAGTTGCCCAATATAATTGTCCTGAATGTTTAATATTTTGACATCTGCATTATTAAACCAAATTGCTTCATTTTCATTCAGTGACTGCCAGTGGAGTTGCAAATCTTGCAAATGTCAGGGAACAGCATGCATAAGAGACCTCCACTTCTTTGTAATGTACAGTCAACTCCTTGGGCAGATTAACTGTATGGTGGGCATTGGTGACTCAGCACCACCACAACACAGATGTCCTGCTTCTTCAGCTGTCTTAGGTCTGGTATTAGTGTATGGCTTTCATATCACAACCTGTCCAAACTGATAATCTGTACAGAACTTTACTTGGCTTTATGAAGGATGGGCAGACTTGAAATTCTTTCCCAGAACAAAGAGTCCATAGGAAAACCATGTGCAGAGAACCAGTGATGTCCAGACTTAGTAACTACAGGCGAGGTTTGGTTTATGAATTTATTACCAGGAGTTGGACTTGTGATCCTTGTGGGTCCCTTCTGACTCAGGATACTCTATGATCCTATGGTTATGCTTTGTATCAGACTTCAAGGATTTGGTGGTAAAGTGAGAGATGCTGGTGGAAGCAAAAAGTGACAGTGTCAGTACATGTTGCTCAGGGTGCATCACCTCAGGTGTAGAGCATGACCTGGAAACTTCTAGAAATTAGTTCTAGAATTAGAAGCATTGGGAAACATGGCTCTATATAGTTATAGCTTTACTGTGAGCAATGAGTAGGAACACAGAATCACTGAACAATTCGGTTTAGAAGGAACACCTGGAAACCATTTGATCCAAACACCTTCTCAAAGCAGGGCCTATTTTGAAGACAGTTCAGGTTGCTGAAAGGCAGATATTGCATTGCACCAATCAACACTGGTGGTGCCTGGAATTTTCCACTTTCAAGATGTCCGAGAATCTTTATATTGAATAAACTAGGAAAACCACAGGATAAGGTCATTCTGTCCTTCAGCCTTATCACAGACAGACTGCTTCATACTGAAATATAACGATCCCAACTCTCGTTTTTCCTAATGAAGTCAGTAATAGATTCAATATGTCAGTAGTACTTCCATAATGTGAAATGGCTGTAAATAAAAGGAGAATCAAAGCCAGATATTATTTATGGCAGCAATGTTATGGGAAGAAGACTTCTGCTCCATGTTTTTTTCCTCAGTTTTCTCCCCAAGGCTCAATCCAAGGTTTCCACTCTATAGCTCGC
The DNA here is from genome assembly GCA_013396875.1 of Vireo altiloquus. Taxonomy (NCBI): domain Eukaryota; kingdom Metazoa; phylum Chordata; class Aves; order Passeriformes; family Vireonidae; genus Vireo; species Vireo altiloquus. Next base: position 87,396 of record VZRF01013937.1, on the reverse strand, counting down.
CAAGCCAAGAGTGGTGGAAAGGAGTCCACAGCAGTGTGTATTGATCCTTCCTGAATCAGGAAGCTTTCCACTAACTTCATTCCTCTTGCTTAATTTTACTCCATATCTCACGTTGTAAGGCCTGAAGAACACTTTAGGACCATGTTGGCTTTCAATGTACTCAGGGAGAATGTGTGCTGGTCCTTTTAGGACACAGGTTTCTGTATTATAGAGGTTTCAAAACTCGTGTGTTCTGTCATATAGAATAATCACCTATACAAAGGCATAACTGAATTCTACTAGGTTTGTGCAAAGTAGATCCTAGGGAAAGATTAAATCTCTGGTTGAAAAAAACTTAGCTTGATACAAAATTACATACAGCTTAATTACAAAACAAATAAAACACTTCTTAAATGACAGTTTGGTAAGTATATGTAAGTATAGCACACGTAGATAACCCTTAGCAAAAGGGCTGGGGGCTGGAAGAAGTCTTCCCACAGCAGCATGGAGTACCCCATAACAGAGCTTACTCCTTGCAGTAGCACAGCAAACCTGGCTGCTCCTGTCCTCCTGGCAAAACAGAATGCAGACAAAACAGCCACTTACATTCTTAAGTCTTTAAATCAAGACAGATTTATGAGATGTGTAGACTCACAGCAAAGTGAAAGGCATCATGACAGTGCAATCCAGCCCTCATAAAATGAAAGCTATATGTAAAAGTAGCCCAAAAACCCCTCAAAGTTAATTAAAGAGAGAGCTTCAGGAAAAAAAAGGGGGCAAAATACCAATAACTTTAGTAGTGCAAACAATATAACTTAAGTTCAGTTGGAAGATCTACTAGTAACTCTATTGCAGCCAAAGTTAAGATGAGGAAATCTGTTAAGTCTGAGTCTGTAGGCATTTATTATGTTTTCAATGAAGTTTTGAGATCCTTCAGAGTCTGGTATTTGCCTCTTTTTGTTGCCTCACAAGTCAGAGCAGCCAGTAAAAACTCTGCTTTCTTCTGGACAAGGGGTTTTCCAGATATTTGTTGAGGTTAAGAAACAGTTTTGCATGTATTTGGCCTACAGAAAGAGAACAGAATTTAAATAAGCTAGAATCCCCAAAGCAAAGATAATCAGAAGCTAAGAAAGTGTTGTGGTTTAAATATAGAATTTGAAAAATCCAGTGAGAGACCTCAGGCACATCACAAAGTTCTGGCTCCATTCTCCAGCTGTAAAACAGAGATAAAATTTCTCCTCTAATTCTCCAGGAAGCTGTAGCATAAACTCATTAACATTTTCAAGGCATTCAGATGTTGTGTGAATATGTGAGAGCAAAAGAGCAAACTGCTCTTGGTGAATAAAGGCCTTATAAATTGTTATATAGATAAGTCTTGTCCCTTTTATATTTCCCATGGAAATTTGAACTTAATTCTGGAAAAGAATGCAAGAATAGAAGTTCTTTGAGAACTAAAGCTGGGGATCATTAATATCTCTAAGGGTGAAAAGGACTAATAACCTCTTAATATTTGCAATCTCAGCTCCTATCCCTGTTCACATTCATATTACTTCTGCCTTTTCTGTTGCCCTTCTATTCCCACTATTTATTATGACTGGTAAGAAAATCCTTCTATGTAATACAATATCAGGTTATTTTAATGAGCCTGGCTGAAATTTACTCTTGTTATTAATAAGGAAAGATAAGCAATGAAATCTTGGCCTCATTGAGCTCAATGGGATTTTTTCTGTTGATCTCAGTAGAACGAGAACTTCATGCAGGAATCAATACTGATACCTTAGACCCCTTGACAGCTTTGATATATCTTTGAGTGAAAGTGCATTGACTTTGCTGCAGGTCCTAATACGAAAAGATTATTTCAATACCACTCTTTCAAGGGTTTATTTTCTACCCAAGAGAAATAATTCGTACACAGGGCAAGAGTTCATTCAGCGAGAGAGTGGTCTCATACACACTTGTATTCTGATTCCCTCAGTACTCAACTCATAAATGAAGGTAAATTTGAGATGACCTTTTTGTCTCTTTCCTTCTATGGTTGAATTACTGTTCACAGGCAAATAGTAGAACATATTAAGTACATGGGATATTGTCTGACTGGAAGAAAACATCTTGAAGTAGCCATGAAAGCTCTGCCTCGTCTTATTAAGTAATTTTTTTAAAAATTCAGGGTTTGTTTTTTTTTTGTCTGAAGTGCTGGTCTATAAAAGCATGTGACCATCTGTAAGATATAAACAAAATCTACAATAAAGAATAAGTATTTGCATCAGATATTTAAAAGGTCAGGAAAAGAGGTAAAACATCAACAGTGAAACTGAAAGACAGTAAAAGGTATTAACAGCTTTCCTTTCATATTCTTCTTTCCTTTTTGCTTCTGTATCCAATAATATATTTCAAGCAATGACTTATAAACAAGTAAATCATTGTTTACTGTGGGATTTTCTTTCAAATACAAGGAGCTAAATATGTGGTTCACATCACAAAGGGCAAGCAAATTATTGTTCTGCTCTTAATGGAGGTCCATTGCCCAGCAATTATTTGTTAGGAAAATTATTCAAAGACAGACATCCTTTAAACTTGTCAAAATTAAAATGTCTTCAGTCTTCGGGCACCTATTGGACCAATTTGGAGATAAATAGAACTCTTAGAGTTGTGACTGACACAAATAAAAAAAATTATGCAAATTTTGATAAGATGCTTCACAAAGTAAGAATGATATCAGGAGTTTTCATAATTGCAAAAATACTGACTACATTTGCAGAAAAGAGACATATACTATATTTGATGTTTTATTTGATCTTTTCAGCACTGGAGATACTTAGGGCCCAAGGTATTGACTGTCATTCCTTAGAAATGCTCCAGTTGAAGGACACACTTGTCACCTTACTGAACTCTTCTCTGTGTTTTTCAGGTTTTTTTCCTGATTTCAATGTAAAACTCTTTTTTCAGGATAAATACATAACAACCTGAGCCCCTTTTATTACATCTAACTTTGTAAGCATATGAAAGAGCATGATCAACTTTGTACAAATAAATATGTCAGTTTCATCTTTATTTGTTGACCAAAGATCCAATGAAAATATAATCTATCTTCTTCTTTTTTTTCATGGGTAGGATACTCCTTCGATTTCTTATTATTCAGATTAATTTAGGAGAAGAGAATTTCCCACCTTTTTTATTTTTAACATAAGTGCATCTTTAAGTTACTAGTTTTGGGGACCTGATTTGCCAGCATTGATGATTATGAAATGAACTAAATCCTGTCAATAGAAACATAAGAGGAAAATTTAAAGGGTACCAAAGAAGATTTTTCATTTAATAATTAGAAAGGGGACGGTGTAAGATTTGTCCCTGCTGGTGAAGGCCTGAGATGCCAACTCCATTTTGACAGACTGCCAGTGACTAAGTTTTGTAAGGTTTACTCACGAGCACCAGACAACCCCAGAAAAACCTAAAATCAATGATGACATTCAAATCAGAACACAAAGTTCCCATGGATCTGTGCCTAGAAGCTGCTCCTGTGGATGCCCAGGACTGTTTTGGTCTGGGGACCAAAAAGTTGCCCAAGTTCTGTAATAACACAGTAATGCTTTGTTCAACTGTAAAACACAGTCACCGTGTTTTTGTGTACCATAAATCCGTTACTGCCCTCAACATTTTGTAGTTTTGCTGTAAAGCATTTAGTGTTTATTAACCCCTCTGCTCTGGTAACTGTTGCAATTATCCCACTCTTCTGTCCTTCACCTTTGGTTTATTTAATTGGCCTTCATAAGAAGAGAACTGATGATGACTAGGATGAGAATATATCAACTCACAAAGAGGCACAAGGAACACATGCACTGGAAGATGTGTGTCACAGGTTCAATATTTTGTAAACTGATAAGCAATTCCAGAATGGTGGACCACTCTAAGAAAGATAGGAAGTACCACCTGGGCACCACAAGGCTCAGTCCCAACTTGCAAACTGAGGTACTAATCAAAACCTCATAGCAATATGTAGATCATATCCTGAGCTGTGTTTTAAAATGCAAATGAGCACTTTAATTAGTATCTCAGCTTCTGAGAAGTCAGTTTCTCTCCCAGCTGATTGATCAACTGGAGGATCTTGGTTCTGCCTCTCTGTCCTCCCCACAGCACATCCTGCCCCATCAATTTAGCTTGTGTACCTGTTGTGACTAAGGATGACACCTCTCAGGAGCACCCTCCCCAGATAGCAGCGTGGGCTTGTAGTGCCAGCAGGGACACTTGAGGGACCAAAACTGCTCCGTGTCCTTCTTGCTAAAGCATGGTTACCTATCCTCTGAGAGAGACTAGAGGGGAAAATACCTTCTCTATGCTCCTGAGAACTCCTCTGGCATCATTTCATAGGTGAGAGTCACTATGAAAAATATATTGGCAGGAGTTAAAGCAGGAATTGGCTTCTGCCTCTCTCTTTCTTCCTCCTCTCCCTACACTCGGTTGATTTTTCTTTGGAGGACACACAAGCCAACAAGGAGTTCTGGTACTCTCCGGCCAGGGCTGTGATCTAGGTGAGCCAGAGAACACATCTGGAGAGTATAAGAGATGTTGTTACATCCATAATTCACATAAGCCTTATGTAGAAACTCTTCACATCTACAGCACGTGCTAGGCAGGAGGAGAGAGCAGAGAGAAGTATAGAAAGGCATTGACAGCAGCCTTATCATTTTTATTTTTACTGGAGAAGAGTTTGGCCCATCCCAAATGGTAGAAACACAAGAAAGGAAGGGATTAGCAAGTCTGTAAAGTCTGCCAACACAAAATAAAACTGTACCTGGTGAAGGAAGAGTGAATTTCTGCTTCCATACTTAAATTCAGTGTCATTTCAGCTCTCTATGGCAGATATTGTCTGGGAAACAATAGGACACCTTAGCAACATTTACAGTAGATAGCTTAAAGCTAGTGAAGGATTCGTTTGTTTCAACTGAAAGAACAATGAAGAGGCCAGTGAGATACTTGTCAGGGAGGCAGCCCTTGGAGTGATGGTACAGTGGGGGTTGTCCCTTGTGATTTTTAAAAGCCCTTTAGACAGCTAAGAGAAGAGGGTGTTCAGTGCTAGTGAACAGACATGTTTGATTGCACTGAAAGAAAATAAAATACACATCTGTGAGGCAAGGTCAAAGCAGACTGACAGCAAACAGATGCCCGGTGCTGGTCCTAGCTCTTCCGTCAGCTAAGCCAGGATTCATCCCTAGAGAATGCAGAAATTGTATCTTGTGACATAGGGGCACTGACTTGACCTTTTTAACATTACAAAATAGATGTAAATTGTATCTTTAGGAAATCCTCCAATTTGCTATTGACAAAGATCAAAACATGACTTCTGGGTCACATGTAAAAACCTCTAAACAGAACCTTAAACCAGTTAAGAGCAACATGAGCAAACTGCTATTGCATTGTTTGAAACAAGCAAACAAAATGAACTTCTTGTTACTATTTCATAAGGGTTTAAATAAGCAACCATTTGAAACACAAGATTTTACATTGGAAAAGTAAGAGAGCCGTGTTTCATTAAGAGCATTACTTTATGTAGTCCAAAACAGCAACAAAGAGATCAAAGATATGGCTCTTTATTGATCAGTCCTCAGTGTGTGTTTAATCAGCGACTGGCCTGTTCCAGGTAGACAGATAGTAAATTAACACAGACACTTCTCTGTTCTTGGAAATATCACATTATTGGACATTAGGAGGTTCACTAACTAAGTGCAGTGTTTTTTGTGAATTCACATGACCATAGTCTAAATTATCAGCAAACAGACGATTACAGATGTGCCAGTTAACGACTAATGACCAAACAAACAAAAACTATTTGCATTATATTATTATACTCTTAACCTTGATAGTCACCTTAGTCTTTTTTTACAGCTATTTTTTGTAGCTGATGAAACCAAAGCATACCTTCAACTGCATTTATTAGGTTCTGTATTGTTGTTTTTATTTCGGTTAGGTTACTTTGATTGCATAAGAAAACCAAGAAGGGATTGTAAATGTTCAAACAAAAAAAAAGTGAAAAAAAAGTCTGTCTGAGTCCCTTTTAAAAAGCTTTATGCTTAACAAGGTGTTCTTCATTTTCATGAGTTTTGAAGACAGGTCCAGCCTCTATTTTCAAAGGCAATGTAGGTGATCCATGGAAAATGTTCACCCAGGCTTCCTCAACCCGTGTTACTATCCTGATACCAGAAAGAAACTTTGACTGTGCTGGCCATCAGCAGCGAGACTACAGAGAGACACTTTCCCACAAAGAGCAGAAAAGCCCTCTCTGCACGTGGCAGAATACCCAGGAGTCTTGTTCCAGGAACCAGGTTTCCACGGCTCCATGGCCCCAGCCCAAAGGCAGGTGGGCAGCAGGATCAAGGCCAGGCTGATACAGAGCCCTGACCCGTGCACACTGCAGGTCTGTAGGCGCCTGGCTCTCCCTTCACTTTTGCTGAGCTTATGCTCACCATCCTGCACGAGATAAGTCTGGACTTGATGAGGTTCACTCCTACATTTATACAATTAGTCAAGCTGCAACAGGTGCTCTTTTGATGGTAAGGGAGATCATGGGTGGCACAATCTCTCATTTTCCCATAGATGTGCAAAATGCAATTTTCTATGAATTGAAGGACAGGTCCTCCACCCCACAAGCCCATTTTTCCTGGTCCTAGCCATCCTGCATGCTCTCAGCTGATGCTGTCTCACAAATTATCTGGAATTATATAATGTCTTTGCTATCAGCTGAATTCTTCTTGTATTTCAACTGCATGTATTTGCAGCTGAGGTATAATTTTTTCCCCCTAAATTTACAGAGTAGTTTTCTTTTGTAAACTTTCTTCCTCCATTTTTAATGGGAAGCACCTCAAACCAGAAGGATGTTTTGCAAAGGTTCAATCCAGTAAGATCTTAGAATTTCACATTCCAGTGAATAAGGCAGGGTCTTTGTGACTTTGTCTTTCAGAGTCAGAAATAGGGAGGAGGGTAGGTTGCACATAAATGAGGCCAAAATGCAATCTTTATTTGAAAATGTATTTCATACTTCTGAGATGAGTGCTTTTTAATGTCCCTAGGGGGTTTCAAGCTTCGGGACATAAAACTGCTACTGCTACAGCAGTCTGCTCATCAGCTACTCCCTGGAGGATGTGACAACAACTGCTTAAACAAGAAACACCACTCAAACTATCCAACACCTCCTGGATTTGCACACAGCTTAATCAAGACAGTGTGAGCTAATTTTTCTGCTGTGATAGGGAAATCTGCACAAGCTCCCAGCACAGGAACTGATGTCACTCCTACCCTTGCCACAGCTACACTAGGGAAGGGTACTTGAACATCTCTAGCCTGACAAAGATCTGCAAAAGCAGGGGGTATTATTCCCTGTTTTGCAGTTCAGGAGCTAAGATAGAGACTATGTGGATTGACCTGCATGACAGAAAATCTGAAACTAAGCCGGGATTCAACCTTTGATCCCAGGCTTGTCTTTTGTTTTGAAGGGGACTCTTGTGTGGTCAGATGGTAACATGGAATACCATACTTCAGACAAAAAAACCAGGGAAAGGAAGTTAAAACACATCCCATAATGAGATCACTATATGTGATTGACAAAATGCTTTTTCAGAGAAAGAGTATTATCTGGCTGTTACTCAGAGGAGAAAATCAAAGGGACAGTCATAGTGACCCTGCCATATTGAGTGGTTTTCAGGAAATACTAAATGTAATGTAATCATTTCTAGGGCAGTGTTTTGGCTCAGGGCATAGGAAGATGAGAACCAGAAAATTTGAAATTGAAAAGCCAACCCTTCAAGTGACATAAAACAGCCATTTGAATTTGCATCAGTCGAGGTGACAGTACTATTAATAATATAGGCAGCACTTCATTTATGTATGATTAGCAAAATACCTGTAAATCCTGTTTGAATAGAGGAGGGAGGTATGTTTTGTCTTATAAATCAGGATTTTAGTTGCTGTGGTAATATTCCTTGTATAACTTGTCTACATAAATGAAACTCAATCCCTGTTGTCTCAAGCCACAGAGGATTATAGAATAATGAAAAACAAAACTAAACCAAAGCAACCTAGTCAACTGAAGACTTACAGTGAAAATTGTAAGTAAAAGTTACACAAACAGATTTACTCTTTTTGTTGTTTTCATTTCACTAAGGAAAACAAACTTTGGAAACACTTTACAACTGGAAAACACAGCATTGATGTTAAGACAATCCTGTGCAGCTGTGTCTGTCTCCTGCACCTGCCTCTGACACCTCGGGTAGATGTCTTACAGAAAAAACATAGAGGTGCTGACTAACAGCTGATGGAGAAGATGGCTGGGGATGGTGATGAACAAAGGCTGAGGTGGAGTACTATAAGGTAACTGGGCAGATTTGGGGTCAGATAATGGACCAATCCAACAGTAATCAATTACATATCGTAATTTTATTTCTTATAAAACTTCAAGGCAGTTGAAATCCATCTACGCTTAGTATTCTGGAAAAAGCAAAACAGACTTTCATAGTTTACTAAATAGCATTACACCATGGCCAGTGTTTTACTGGCTTTATCACCACATGCAAAGTGTTGCACTAACACATCGAGCCAGTACATAATAAAGCAACAAGTCTGGACTGAGCGTAGCTGCCACCCTACAGTAAACAACTCCGGTCTAATCATCAAATATTATGAAGCCCTGGGAACAGTTTTTGGAAGACACAACATTGCACTTTTTCCAAGTGGCTGAAGTTGTTGGCGGTGGCACAGCCCTAGTTCAGGGTCCTCAGGGAAATCCATTTGCTTCCCAATGCTCATGCATTTCTAGCTCAAGAGGGGCCAAAAAAAGCAGCAGCAAGCGGACAAATGTCAGGATTGTGTAATCAACCATCTTTTTTTTTTTCCTCTTCAGCAAATAACTAGAGAAATTAATATAATGTATGAAGTCATGAAATATTGTCTTATTTCTCTTGGTAGAGAGGGCATGGATTTAACTGTCTCTTACCATAGTAGGATTTCAGAGGCCATGTCTAACTGTAGAGCTATGCTGATGTGTAACTGAATCTTTAGAAGGAAAGGATAATTCCTCTACTGCACCCTTTTGTAAAATGCAGTTTCCTCTCCTCATAGTGCTTACCCAGAATGTCTGTGGTACACTGATCTGATTTTGCTATTAATCATTGAGTTATCTCTCCACCTAATTACCTCTCTCTGACTAATTGCATCTGGAAGGGCAGTAAATACAAGGTAGAGAAGTTTGTGTCTATTTATCTCATATTTGCCCCTGACAAGCAGTTTAAACATGGACTCCTCCCATGCTTGACCTAACATGGCCTAATATGCCTTGCCATAGGAATTGCATCAAGAAGTTGGTTCCTTTCAGACTGGGTTATCAGTGTCATCCATGCTTTTGCCCCCTTTGCATGCAAAATTCTCCAGGTGTCCCTTGATGCTGGGATCACCTGGTGGCTGTCCAAGGGCTCACACACATTTCCCAAGAGGACCTGTACACACAGACAGTGCTTGAGCCATGTTGCCAGCTGTTTCCAGGTGGACTTCAGACTGTTGGTTTTTGGTCTGTAACTTAGAGGCAGCTCTGCACAGAGAATAGGCAAGTGGAGGCAGAAAAGCACAGGCAATCCTTCTCTCCTCCCCCATCATTTAAATTGGATACATAGTATGCAAGAGACCCCTGCAGCTGTGTACAACCCAAATTCTGACTGAACGGAAGAAATTAGTATTCTGCACCATCTCCCTGAGAGCAGGAGAGATACTGGCAATGGAGCCAGAAAGGGCAAGAGGAACTATCCAGCAGAACTGCCTCCATGTTTGGTTATAAAACCTATACCGTACACCCAGGTCCAACAGAGACTGGTTTGGTTGCTTGTTGAAGAGGGAGGTGGGTGGCATTTCAGAGCTTGCTGTATGGAGCCTTTTTTCATCTATTTTTGAGGCAACTAAAGGAAGTATGAGCTAAAGGCAAAAGGCTGTGGGGGAAAATATTTGTAGAAAATATTTTGTACAAACTTACAGAATTTTTTTAAAATTTATGTGGCAAGCAAGCAGAGACTTATGTAAGTGCCAAAGCTGCATTATCAAAATGTTAATAGGTAAATATATTAATAAAAATGCTGTGAAATGAAGAATCATCCGAGTTTCTCTTAACACAGAAGAGATGTTAATAATGGTCCCTGCCTCAACCTGCTGCCAACGTGCTTCAGGGCTCAAAGCTGCACATAACTCTGAGCTCCACAACTCATCCCATTTGTCCTTGCTTCCAGACTGGCAGAGTGCAGGTCAGTTCATGGTCAACAGTACTGGAGGCAGCTGACACATCCAAAAGAATCAGAAATGACACCTGATCTTCATCCATCATTGACAAAGGATTATCAGCCAACACAAATATGTGCTGTGACTTCTGCATCGAGTGGTTTGTAAACAACCGTGTATTATAGATAGGATTTCAAGAGAACTCAGTGCTGCCCTATTCAGAAAGAAAAGCAGAACAAAGCCATAGTGTGCTGACATGAATTTGTGCAAATTCAGTGTTCATAGCATAAGGAGAGTAGGATTATCTGGCCATCTACTGAAGGATCTTGGATCTGACAGAAGGATTTGGGACTGGTTTCCTACAGGGAAGAGATATTTAAGGAAATAGTGAAGATTAAATTGATGCATGTCATTGTGTGGAAGAGTGTCTTGTCTACAACTGGGATTTATTGGGCACACTTTCTGTGTGAAACAGGATCAGAAACACTAAGTTTCAGTCTCTAAAATTAGCTGTCATGTAGAGAATTTTCATATGGCACAATTATTTCACAGATCACTCAGAATTCATGTAATTTTGACTTTAATCTCTGGATTATTCTATCCAAAACAGGGCTATTTAAATTTCTAAAAGCAGAGAAAAAGAGAAGAGCTGTTCTTTGGACAGGAAGGAAGTTCTCTTTGTCTGTGCCTCTTCTCTGACATCAGAGCCCAGAAAATAATATTCCTGAGACTGATAACCCTAACTTCTCCCTCACACCATGCTGTCCTCAGTTCTTTCTCTCCCAAGCCTCAAATTCCCCAGTCCTTCCTGCCTAAAAACTCATTCAAATGCCTTCTCTGTTGAGTCTCTCCTTCCACACTGTCCTTTTCCAAGGCCTCTGCTGTTTCAAATCACCTTCCTCCCATACAAAAGCCACTCATCTTCTTGCCCATCTCTCCTTGCTTAGATTTACTTCATCTCTGACAATTATTTTCCCATAACTTTCACTAACTCCATTCCCCCAGAGCCAGTCCTTGCAATCCCCAAACCTCTAAACTAGAGAAATAAGGCCTTCTTAATCCTTTTTGAAACCCAACCAGTCTCTCCCATCTGTCACCTTTCTTCTCCAAGCCCTTTATCAAGCATTTCCCCATACCTTTAATTACCCTTCTGTTCCCAATTCTCATTTCCTCTCCTGAAGCCCCTGTGCTCCACATCTTTAGTAATCCCAGCCTGGTTCCCACCTCCTGAGTGGTGCCATTCATTTATAATCCATTTATTACCATCAAAAACTTGTCATGAAAACCCAAGACAAAAGTAATCACTCAGGAAGTATGAGCATCAAGTTTCATTTCCTCTTCAGCCAATGGGAATTCAAACTCATTTCTCCTCCTGTTTTGATATTAAGTAGTCACTGGATAAAATGAGCAAACATTCCTGGAAACATCTATTCCAACTTCAACTCAAGAAGATGCAACAAAATATACAGAACAACCTGCATCTGAAGAGGTCTGATGCTCAATCAAGAAATGAAAGATTTGACATTGAACTTTCACAGTCTAGCCAAGGAAGGCCTAGAGACAAAAATTCAAAATTTTAGAAAAGCTATTGTATCATATTATGAAGGAATTAAAAAACTTTGTTTCCTTTAAAAAAAATTCATAACACAATTTGAGTTTTTCAAGCAGCACACTGTTCTGTGTGTTTGCTATGAATGTTCTGAGACCATATTCCAACTTAAAGAGAGACTTAGAGGAAAATTCCTATTTCTGAAACCTGATCAAGTGTTGAACCAGCTGCTGAACTTCTCATACTAGGGCAATTTGAGATGAGCTGCAGAGAACTGAATTCTCATAATAGTAATGTTCAACATCAAACAGAGGGGCCCCTGATGAGTTTAGGTATCTATATTGAGTTAGCTGCAGCTGAGAAGGGGATTTCAGGATCATAATTGCACTCAGCTACACTCAAGTTTATCCAGAACTTCGTCAAACCTGAGTCCTTTTGCAGATATGACCTTGTTTTGATTTTTTTTCCTTTTAGTGCTCCAAAATCTCACCAGATTCTTCTCAGAAAACACATGAGGTTGAAGTGGTTTTCTGCTTTTTTCCTCAGCATTTGGATGCAAGACAGTGGTTAAATGACCTAAGAAAGCTTTATGGGAGGGATTATGAGATGTTGTCATAGCAAATTATCACTTCCTGATGAACATTGGTGCTGCCTCCTCACGAAAGCAAGAAACTCATGAGACAAGGAAAGCCTCTCCAGCTGCAGGAAGAAAGGAGGCTCCCCCTGCCAGAACATTTTCCATAGGGCAGAGAGGATCACCAGTTGTTGGGCTGGCTCTGTCCTGTGTTAGGGTCGCACATGAGAACAGTGTGACTTCCTCTTGGTGTGCCCAGGGTGCTGGGATTCCCTCATGTCCTCAGGCTGGGACCTGGAGCCTCTCTCTGCAGAACTATTCCAGATGGGATGTGGTTTTGACAGCTGGACTGACAACTATCCTTTGGGAAGTGACTCAAATGAAGTATGTCAAAGTAGTCAAGCAAAGGGTGACAAAGAGCTGTCAGATAACCATTGTCATTGATTTCTGGAGTTATGTTTTTTCCAGTTTACACAATATTTTGACTGTGAAATATCATCTAATTGCATACTTCCTAGTGAGAAAAATTGTTATTTTTCTCATTTTTATTCTGTGTGCTAGAATGTCTTTCCTATAGTCTTTTCTTACACCTCCAAGCCTTGCTGAAGTAATTTAATAATTGAGTAACTAGCACTGGAAACAATGGTCCAAATTTATTCCAACTGTCACATCCACATTAGGGAACTTGCCTCTGGGGCAGATTTGGCTCTCCCATTTAAAGTTTTAAACTGTCAGTTGCAAAATAGAGCTTTTAGAGCAGCCCCCGCACTGTCCAGAAAACTTCTGAAATAAACCTGCAAGTCTTTTTACAATGGCAGTTTTCAATGAGATAATTGGTTTTCTGAGAGCAAAGAAACATTACACTGGGCTGTGTCACTGGAGTCCCTATTGCTCTAATCTGCTTAAAGCCTAAAGAAAACTATTAAATTGAACCTCTCTGAAAGAGAAGCTAAATCATCTCAGCAACAATTATCACTCACTCCTGTACTACTTTCAAAAATAAATAAATAAGGAAATAGTTATCAGAACCATGTGATGCTGCAAAGAGATTTTCCATTTGTTACCTCCCCAAACAGGATTCCGGTGCTTTTCTAGTAAAAGTTAAATTAAGTATTCTATAAATCCCTGCAAATGCTTTGCTTTCATTTCTGTACAAGAAAAATATCTATAGCACCAGTCATGAGCACAGACCTTCTGTGCAGTGACCACTTTAGACAACACTCAAATCACTCACCTTTTCCTTCTGATTCAGGAAATGATGACACAGGGATGCCCTGAGCTCCTTATTGCCTGTCTGATTCCCATGTGTGGGATAGTCTGACTAAAGGGCTTGTTGCAAAGACGTTCCAGGGCTCATCAATAGCTTCTACACAAATTGCAGTCCTATCCAGAAAGACCTGTCCTCTCATCTGCCATTCATTCAGCAGACCTCTGGGGTCAGAGGAACCAGGTTATCCACAACAACCATTTAGCAGGTAGGTAAATTTTGTCACTTCAAACTGTGCCTATGCTTTGCCAGACAGAAGACTCAAAGACTACCAACAGAACTGGAGAATTAAAGCTGGTTTATCAAGCATCCATCTAGTTTACTACATGGCAACCAAAGGTCTGCCCTGATGTATTGGTTTCTTGCACTGACCGATGCACTGTGAAACTTATGTGGTGCCAAAAGCTCTGCTGGTAATTAAATTTTTTCTTGTATCAGTTCTGGAGTCTCCTATTTTTTGTTAGTGGCAGCCAGACACTGGGCCAGCAGCAAGCTGAAATGGGAGGCAGGAACAGGAAAGCTCTAGACAGACTGTCATCATGAACTGGGTGTGTTGTTACGTGCAAAGCATGACCACACATGCAAAATGCTGATTCCATCCAAACCCATAAAGCCTGACTTTAAGCTGATTTAGTTCCGTCTTTTCTGCTCCTTGTTGAGTCATTGCAAGGCTTTCTTGTCCAGGATTAGACCTAATCCTTCTGTGACATCACCCTTTGCACTCACTAAGGTATAAAGTGAGGGCTGGACCCTGGCCACAATAGCTCCCACAGATTTGTAAGTCATAGCATATATGAGACAGCTTTTTCCTGCCTGTGTTATAAAGTAAAAGGTTTCTGTTTTCTTTTTCTGATTTCTGCACAACATCTTGATGTAATTTGTTCTATTTTGGCATTTTTTACAATGCAATATGTAACACAGACCAACATTTATATAAATCACATTTTGTATTTTCTACAAAATACTTGCATTTCAGCTCTAACCTCTAAGTTTAAAAAAAAAAATATGTTCTTTTCACATCTTACAATGGGGTTCATCTGCCTTAATTCTAACATCTAGAAGTCTGTCACTTGATGTAGGGGCCCTACTTCATAATACCTTCATTCTGCTTCATGTCTTCATGCTTTCATTGCTCATTTTACACTGTTGTTTTTCTGTGATTGCTTCCATTTCTCCATAAATCCTTTTACTTTAAGAGTCTCTTATTCCTCTGTTCTGGCTCCAGCATATCTTTCTTTCTTTCTTTCTTTCTTTCTTTCTTTCTTTCTTTCTTTCCCTCTGATCACCTTCCTCCTCCATTTCCCTCTTCTCTGATGTACGAGCTCCCTTATTATCCCTTTGTCACATTCCTACTTCTTCCTGTCTTTTCTTTCTCTTTCCCTGCAAGATACTCTTCCCCTTTTCTTCTTCCTCCATTCCCACATTCTCTTCTGTGTATCAGTTTTCTTCTTTGATGTCTTCTCACTCTCACTGCTCTCATTCTCTCATTTCAACCTGCTTTTTCTAAGTCTCTATGTCTCTTACCCATCACCGTTCTTACTTGAAAGTATTCAAGTGCTAAAAACATCAGTTCTCTGAAGAATAGAAAAGGAAGAAGCACACCATGTGTGTCTGGAATCGAGCAATTTTCCTTTTTGAATGGGCCAAACAGGTTAAGAAGCAATTCTGTCAATCCTGCAAAGATTGCAAAACCCAAAAGTCTAGAGCAACATTGGCTTTGCATTTTACTGCCGTAAAAAACAATGCAGTAATAGAGGGGTTTCAGCTCCTAGGGCCACTTTGCACTCTCTTCCTATATTTGGAATCTCTAACTGCTCTATCCATTTTACAGAGTCAGTCTTCTATCACTAGATAAAATATTCTTGATTTTATTTGCTGCAAAATTTATGTGAGAAAGAACAGAGTCCCACTTCCAGCAACCATTAGCAGCTGATGTCTGCTTTTGGTTTCAATGTTCTCAGGCAGCAAAGAGAACTGAGCTTCTCTCTCAAGGCCCATTCTTGCTAACTGCTAGGTTACAGCAATCTGCAGGAAGAAACTGAGTCTTAGGAAAAAAAAAACCAACAAAAAAAGAAAAAACCATTTGTCATCACAGTATAGCTTTAAGATCATTTTCTTAAGCCAGTTGTGTATATCACCCAAAAGCAATAAGACATAGATAGACACAGACCCTCAAATATATTTAGATTCCTAAATCCCATTTATTTTGGTATGAATTTCACATGAACTGGAAAGGATGCAGTCTACCCAATTTTTAACAATCCCAGATCCATTAAATAGTAAATAGATGTAGATAAGTAATTCCACTATAGCAGTGGGAAAAGGAAGGGCTTAAAGGATAAGGGTAAGGTCTGAGATGTGAAAATTTCCAGTCACTGAACAAGATCAATTCAACTTATCCAGGGAAAAACCAATGAAGAAGAATTGTTGTGCAAAGAACGAATCAAAGAGGAGTATCAGGATAGAAAATAGCATTTGTAGGTGACATGGCAAAACTTACTCTTTTCATGCTACATAAAAAACCAAGGTAGAATTAAAAGGGGACAAACAGAAGAAAATGCCAAACTACAGATCCTGCACTAGCAGGCAGTAAGAAGAATTTCTTCTCAAGACAGTCTTCTGTCTTTCACCCTGTCAGTTCTTGGCACAGAGATTGCAAACACACTCTACAAAGCTCAGGGTTGATGAGATTCCAGACTGGAGACAACAGCCAGAGGAGTGATCCATAGATTGTCTAAATGACACTGGAGATTTCTTAACTGAAAGGCCTCAGCACCTCTTCAGCACAGTATCATCACTTTGAACTAAAAAAACTCTCAAAACTGATCAGACAGCTGACAGCTCTGAACATGCAGACAGGTCTAAAGAGGCAGAGCAGTTCCCAACAGCTACCAGCAAACCCAGAAAAAAGGCAGCCAGGAAAGCTTGGAACCAGAGTGCTGGTGATCTTATATTACTCCCAATTATCTCGGGTGGATGCATGTGCTGCACCTTTCAATCACAGTTTAGATATTCCTCTGAGCAGATGGAGTCACTTCTTTGGACAAAAGAATGAGCTCGTGCCTTTTGCTGTTTGATTTTGTTATTGAAATATCACTGGATTTTGCCTGAATTTCTAGAATAAATACATATAACAGTGCTCAGCAAATTCCTTTTTGCAGTCCTTCAAAACAAGCCCTCATTTATGCCTAGGCCTCCCAAATATGGTGATAATACAACTGATTAAGTAATAGCAATACCGAAGCAAATTCTTTTGGAGTTACATTACTTTAAATCTTTTAAGAGTCTACTGCTGTACCTCAGCATGTCTCTCCTAAAGAGTTATTTGGACTTTCACTCAATTAACTCAGCATCCCCCGAAGTGAGTAAGCCTCCAGATGGTCTCTTCTTTTGAGGTGGCTAAGATATTTTTACTGGGAGGGGGATGCAATTTCTTTCAGACTGCATCTGTGAGACATTTAGAAAGTTATATTGGTGCTCAGCAAATAACGATGCCTGTCCTGAAGAATCATCCTGCTCTTTTATGACAGTCTGTTTTAATTGGCTGCCTACCTAGTGTAGCTGTCTTCTCGGCCCACACTTTTGCCTGAGCTGGGCTGAGATGTCAAAAATGGAAGAAGAAGAAAATGAATTATTTAAACCTTCATGTAAAAAAGAACCCAATTCTTTTGTCATTACACTGATTTTACATTAGTTTGTAAAGTTTACCATTTATGTAAGTGCATTTTATGAAGTCACTTTTAATTGACAGCACTGTGAGATGTCAAACAGACGTTAGGAGGTTTCTCAGACTTAAAGACAGCTCTTTGTTCTGCTATTTGGATTTAGCACTAAACCTTTTTGAACCTTGATATATTTGAATTTATGGCAAAGCTGATTCTGCATCATGAAATTCAGATCTGAATCAGAACCCTCTGTATCTACTGAAACTGCAAACTCATTGCTCATGCTTTTCTACAGGGCCTTCTGAACCAAGCTGTCAACAATTTTTTTGTAATTGAAAACAGCCTCCAATATAGTTCCATCCTTTTTTTTAAATTTTTTAATTTTTTTGGGGGGAGGGGGGTGTTGTTGTTTTTTAATTGAGATTGGTAGAGTTCCTGAAAAATCCTTAAATGCTCTACAACTGCCTTTGGCATATTTTAAAATACCACACGAACACAACATAGTATAATTTTCTACAAAAGAGTAAAATTTCCACTAATATTTAGAAATGTCAGATAAATGTGTGTGTAAAACTCAAATAATTCTCTCTGGCCTTCTGCCAAAAACTTGGAATCACTTTTTGTTACATTAACTCAAATGACAAAATTATTGTTTAAATAATTTAGAATAAATTTCAGTTTGTATGTTTTAAAATGTGAACTGTTTCAGTTGAGATTGACAACAGGGAACTAAGAAGCAGAAACACTTTTAAAAAGTTTCCAGTTAAATAATATTCTTTTAGCTAAATAATATTCTTTCTAAAAGTATCTTAGTTTCCCAATCCATCCAACCTCTATTCCAGAGCAATATCACTTTATTATCATCTTAGTAATACTGGAAAGAATTACAAATGTTATCTTAAATACTCTGATTCATAATTTACAATATTTGTCAACCTCCAGTATAGTCCCCATGTTTTGCATTGAAACTTGAATTAAATTTACACCAAACAATCTTTCTACATCATTATTTCTGTGTTCTTTCTTTTTTCTTTTTTTTTCTCCCTTATTCATCTCTTTGCTCTTACCTGTACTCAGACTTCTTACCCTTGTTCACAGCAGCTTTAAGAGCACTGCTGCTTCCTGACTGTTCTGGTTATTGTTGCTGCTTTCTGGTGTATCAGGGACATATAGACATTTATTAGGACAGAGTATTTGGTTTGAAAGCAGAAGTTTCATCATCAATGTGAAGAGTAGCACACTGACTTCTTCCACCTTTCTAATTGTAATGATCCCATTATTGCTAATTTGAGAATTGCAGGGACTATCTTGAAAATATACCTCTCTGCTGAAAATGTACTTTTTTTGGCTAATTGCAACACAGAAACACAAGAATAGGTTGAGTTTTCTTAGAGATGCTATTCAATCTCATTTTTAGTTGCATAGCATTTTCTCCCACACTGCAATTTTCCTAGGTAATAATATCACCCTCGCTTTGAAAGGGAGAGAAATATTTTTAAATTTGTCAGAGACCTAAAAGACAATTCCTTTTTGAAAGCTGAAATTTGCTCAAGTAAGAACTTCAGTCATCAGATTTTCTGTGCCCTCTGCTGCAGCATACTATTATTAAACTTTACCAATGAGTATGAAAAACGTGACACAGTAACCAAACAGTTACATAAATCATACAGATGCTTCCGATGAAGGTGCTAATCACAAGCCCTGATAAAGTATGATGAAGTGAGGGTATCACTGATATAAAACTCTTCTTGCCACGTGGCTCTTGTGATTGTAATCTTTGCTGTAGTTTTCTGGGTGGATAATTGGTAATTGCTGGTCCTACATGGCAGCAGGACCCCATCCTCTCAGGGCCTGTGAGACAGGGAAGATCTACCACACTCTAAGTCTCAGGGGACACTATGAATGCCTACCATGTTGCTAAGATAGATATAGGTGGAATTTAATATCCACTCCCAAAGGAGAGAGTGATGTCAGAAATATCTATCCCAGCATAAAGTTTTCTCACACCAAAAAAATAATGGAAATGCAGAACTGAGTTCATTGAAAAGCGTTTCCTGATACTGCAGGCAGTAAGTTACAGAAAGGCTTTTCACTGGAGAAGAAGTTCAAGCCATCACTGTAACACTAAATTCTTCTGCTCCCTTACCTTATGCTATAATGAATGGAATGATAAAAAAATTGTTAGTGTGCTTCCTCTTCTATCCATGTGCAGAAAGAAAAGTACTCATCTCCAGAGCAATTTTGTTTGTATTTCTAGAAAAGCAGAATAAAGATCTAGATTTAGACATGCCCCATTCTCCACATGTTCTGTTGGTTAGTGATGAGTAGCAGTGCACTCAATGTATAAGTGATTTTGGAAGACTCTTCACAGCAGTTAAATGCCTAACTGTGAGTTAAAGTATTTATTCAGGAGGCCAAGCTCTTGTCTGTGAGCTCTTTTAGTTCCTTTTGCTTATCTGGCCTAATGAATTTCTTGGTTTTCTTTAGGGAGGTAGAGGGGTAGGATGCTCACAGGGATCATTGGGAACTCAGCATTCCCACAAATCAGACTAGTTGCCAGAGCAAACATCTCTCCTCACTAATGCAGGATTTTTATTCACTTGTTTCAAACAAACATACTGTCCTGCCCTTTCACACAGTTTGCATTATTCCACCCAGTTTTCATTCTCCAGGAGGCATGTGGTCCACTTTTCCAGCCATGCAACTGAAAGGTAGAGCTGTGTGACTCCAGACATGGACGATAAAACAACAGGCTGTTAGTTTCAGACTTTTTGTTTGTTTGTCAGGAGTTCTGCAGTGACAGTGCATCTGTCTTTGGTTTGACACTGCTTTCTGTAATCTAGCCTGAATCTCACAGCTCTGTAGCCCTGTAATTTGTCATAAGGAAAATGGAAATGTCTTCTCATGGAAATTTGCAACATTTCATACTAGTCCTCCTCTACATTTGATCTTTGGATATGATACCAAGCATCATCTCTGTGTACTGGAGAGAGGACAAAATATCAATAAATATCACCTCATGGACTGGAGTGACAGAATCTGGGGTTTTGTACCTACAGACAGGGATGGGTGGGATTACCTTCCTGTCCATCTTTCCCCTTCACTCAAACAGTAACGGGTGCTGGTATGTTTGTAAGGAAGGTGCTATACTGAAAATGAAATAGTTGTGTGTTCTTGCAATAGGGTTTTTGAAGAACCACACCATTGATATGGGTGCAGGCTACACAAAACACTCTCTGAGGAATGCACGGAAGCAGTGCCCTGAGGTCAGCACGAGAGGGCAGATGTGGCAGAGGGTGGGTAACACACTCTGCTGGGATAAACCCCACCTGGTGCAGGTCTCTGGCGTTTGTGATACACCAGCTGACATGCTCCAAGGCACCCAGAGCCTACACCAGAGGTTACTTTCCTTACCTTAAAGAATTTGTGCCTAGTGGGCCACTGGAAACACTGTGACAGGACAAGCCAGAGGAAGATTTCTTGGTCAATAAGCTCAGAACCCCAGGATCACTGTGTGAAGAGAATTTACATTGCATACATGGCCTATCCTGTGAGTGGGAAAAGAGGCCTCTTCTGCAAAAGTTTCCTGTGCTGGCTTCGCCAGCAAGACTAAGTGATGAGCAGCAGTGTGATCCCTTGGTAGAGAGTATACTACTTCTTCTACCCTTTTCAGATCTCATAAAAATAGAAGTGAGCTTATTGGTTCATGTTTTCATTGCTCAACCACCCCTAGAAGGTGGGAAAACCCATCCATTAGGGGAGATACCAAGAAACAACTTTAAAAAATCTCCACCTTAAAATACTTTGCACCACTATCACAAGGAAATACTTAATAAATGCAAGGATGTTTTTCTTGCTTTTTGTGTGAGTACCAAGCAAAATGCATGTCCATTACCTTGTCTCCCAAAAACAATAAAGGAAATTCAGAATAAAAACATGTCCATTGTTTTAGAATAAAAACACTGTATCATTCACTATATCTTTGTAAATGTCCAGTCTTCCTGAAGATTCCTGGCAATTCCAAGGCTTTAAAAAATACATATAACAAAAGAATTTATAAAAACATGAGAAGACATGAGGTATCTCTTTTTCCAAAGAAACCGTCAATTCCAGTTAGATTTTTTACTTTAAAAATTGAAAAATAAAGCAAACCAGAGTCACTTAAGGTCATTAGACTGAAAAATTGCATTTTCTTGGAAGTACTTCTAAGCATAGTAACAGAAGATATGAGGCTCTTTCCTTGGCTGTTTCCAACAAGTACTCAAGGGAGCTATGCAGTAGCAAATGAGAGGAAATTTTATTCAGCTTGCTTGTTCAAGGGGTTATTCTTTAGTGTATGATTTCATGCCCAGTGTGATCTGGATGTATCTCAGGGCTGCTTAACCCATGCTGGATGGCCAGTGCACCTCCCCTTGTACAGAAACTGCCCCAGAACATACAGGCAAATCTTCCTCCCTCCACAAAAGGATGCAGCCAAATGGTAAAGTGCAGCCACAAAAAATCCCCAGTAGCTGCTCATGGCAGCCTCTGCCACCTCTGCATTTCCAGCAGAGCACAGAGGGCTCCAAATGGGGCTGAAGTTGCTGCCCGCAGATTTTATAGCAATGGTTGTGGAAAGGAAAACTCCAGAACTAACTTTATAGAAATAAAACTCTCTCTCTCTCGCTGTCATTTACTTTACAAATCTTCTGGAATGTGGAACCACCCAAGTATTAGTCGTGCATCACTATCAAGCTGAGAGCTTGAGTAAACATGAAAAAATCACAGATAAGCTCGTTCTGACTTGTGAAAGCCAAAAATGAGCTGGGATGTAACAGGGGCTAAGTGTGGCATGTCCTGTGATAAGGAAGAGCTTAATCAGGGCAGAGCCCTTGTTTTCAATTTGCTAATTTCCTTTTTCTACAACATTGTCAATAACAAGGGCGTAGAAAGCCTTTTTAATTGGAAAATGTCTTATGTCTTCGCTGATTCAGGCACTTGCAGGGTGTGGGTGGGACTTTTACCATCAGCACCAGCCAACACTGTCCCAGTGTTTCAGTGTTTTCTGCCCCTCTATATCCTGCTTTGCTAGGTAAGGCAGCTCGTCATGTCAACACATATTGCCACCAGGGAATATAGAAAAAAAGTACTAAAGGGAGATTAAGTTGGAAGACAGCTGGCTGAATCTCTAAGTACAGTGAGATCACTACTGCCAATGAATAAATCAGCTTCATTCTTAGTGGCCAAATTCTGGTCTGATTTACACTGGTATAAATCCACTGATGTGGATCCAGATAAACTGTGAAAGTGAAAGGAGGTCCCAGGAAGCTGCATCACAATAAGGCACAAACAGAATATACCCCTTTGCTTAAATCTGTTCTGGTTTCAGGACTAAAAAGTACACGGGAAGACCCTTTTTTTAGGCTTATGAACTAATGAAAAAAGACATCCAGAAAGAAAAAGTTTTCTTAGCACTCTTACACAATGACCAAAACACAAATATGGTACATCTAGATTATAACTCTTAGAACTGCACTCCTGGGAGAACAAATCAAAAGCCAAAATATCAAACTCTAATAGAGCAAAAGGGAAAATCAGAATCATCAAGTTTTCATTCTGTATAATAGGTTTCTTTGTATTTGTTTCCACTTGGAAACAAGATGTGCTTTATAACACATAAAAACCATGTAAAACTCATTTGTGTGAGAGCCAGTGTTTCCCCAGATTCTGCATGGCAACAAGTATGATGAACTGAGAGCTACCCACTGGAAGTGACACTCTGCATCACCAAATTCATAAAGTATCACTCTTTTTTCTGTATACAACACAGTACCAGCTTTCACTGCTTGTTTCATCACACTTTTAGTGGGACAGAAGACTAAATAACAGAATGCCAAGCCTGGTATAATGTTTTAAGGATATAAGGATGGGGGGAATGAAGGTCATTGCTACTGGAAAAGAACAACCTACTTGACAGGGGCGAGATAGAACAGGGAGAACTGGAAACCAACAGCTTTGTCTCTGGCTCCCATGCTGCACACATGCCTATGAATTGTCAATGACTGGAAGTCCCCTCTGATATCAGGATGTGAAGAGAGAGGTGTCACCATTTTTTCCAGAGGCATAAAATAAGAAAGCAAAATCCAGACTAGTGAAGAGATTCTCTTCAGCAGGAGGAGGAGGAAAGCAATTGCAAGGTTTCAGAGGGGTCGTCTGTCTCCGTGAATTCAAGATGTGAGAGCACAGCAGAATGACCTGCTCAATCACAAAAAGGTCCCAAAATCCCTGGCTGTTAGAGCTGACAGATCTCAGCTTTCCTGCAGAAACTAGCCAGATGCTGTAGTCTCTCATATGGCTAGCTCTGTCAGGCAGAACAGGCAGTGTAATCCATGAGCCAGGAAAAATTTTGCTGTGTCTTCCTCTGCCCCACTTGTCTTGGTTTCCAAGGACTGAAATAGCTTCTTGTGAACAGAAATAAGTACAATCCTGAGGCACAGGACATAACCACAAGAATTTGATGTTCACAGCCTGGTTTTAATGCCAGTTCTCTTTCTGCTCCCAAAATTTAGACATAACCAGCTCTGGAGAGGTCACGTCCGCTCAGCTTAGCTCTCTGCCCCTCCACAGCAGAGTAGTCCCATCCTTGGTGTCACTGAGGAAGAACAGTTCCAGGATCACTCTGTCCCTGGAAACAAGGCCAGGTACTTGTTGGTAGAGTCCTGGGTGGGCCAGTGAAACACATGCCACAGGCTGGGCTGTCGCAGGAGAGGCCCCAACCCTCGCTGTGGCTGTGATCCTTTTTCTGGTGTACTCATGGCCTTTCAGAAGGCCAAAAGAGCAGGAGACACTGCAGAACTCAGCAGTAATGGCACTGATCCGTGGTCACCCTCTGCTACCTGCCATGGCAGCTTCTCCTCTGTCCGATCACTGCAGTGCAGACTGGACTGCCCCACAAAAGTCCTGCATTACTGCGCTCAGAGGAGCTTCGGCTACCAATGTGATTGACTTTTCATAAAACACTCCCAGTCACAATATTTAAGATACACACAAAGACAGACAACTTAATACTCCTGTTTCAGAGGATCCAGTGAGGGAGTAACTTTCCAGAGAAGATGGCGCAAATTTCCTAAAGACACCTTCCAAAACATCCTGTCCAAGAAACAGCAGTGGTGCCACAGCAAAAGGCTATACCAAATCCCTTGGGAGAATGGCCAAGGGACACTGTAAAATCTGCTCCTGGAGAAAGAACCTGCTCAGATTTGATGCAGTGTACAGACTTTTGATAGCCTGCTAAATAGTTTTGAAAATAATTAGTTTAAATTCAACTAAGAAAAAGACACACAACATATATTTCTTGAGCCCTCTTAACCAATTATCTTGCTTTATTCATTCAGGGCCCAGCAGGGATGCTAACCAATTTCCTTAGCATTGCCAGCACTTTCAGGATTTCAGCATCACTAGTGAATGCCAAGAATTTCAGGGTATCTGTGGTATTTAAAACAGAGCTTTGGTTATGAACATTTGTCTGTAGAGTGCTTTCACTCCAAACTCTCAAAACACTGACCACCAGAGAAATCCCTGTTCTGGTGCTAACAGGAATCCCTTCACTTGTCCCTGGATTATTAAAACCTCTGGCATGGCAGCAGAAGCTCTTAATACAGCAGTTCTATACTACAGTCTGAGACAAGAAAGGAATAATAATGTATCTAACTAAATTAAATGCAAATGTCAGCTAGACAAAATATAGTTACCCACATGGAATTTGGACAGAGCTCTCGTGTTAACACCCTAGTTCCTGGCCAAAGTGCCAAAGCACTTCTGGAAGTTAAGAGTGGCCAAGAACTTGGTTTTACAGCTCATCAAAAAACCCATAATGTTTGCATTAACTAATGGATTATATAATAATTACCATTTTAGTGACAAGTTGCAGCTCTACATATTATGATTTTTTTGGTGGTGGTGGTGATGGTAATGGTCCCTGGTTTAAAATGGTCTGTCATTCACTGCTGTTGGTTTTTCTAATTCTGGGTGGGTTTAATCCATTTAAAGTCTTGCAGACACTCTTTTCTGTGTCTCTTGCTGCTAAACATTTCTGAAGGAGTCATTTATGCTGACAAAAAAATCAAGACATACAGATCAGGTAATTCTTCAGGGAGGAGCTCTTAGATTTAAGGGAAATGCAGATTTTGCACTCATCTGCAAAAGTTCACTGCAATTCAAGGAGAGTCTGTGTGACCTGCTCATTGCAGATTTTGGCAAGTCACTCATTTTACTTTCTTTTTTTATTTTTTTTTTTGTGTATGTGTGTTGTTATTAGGCAAGTACAGGTGAAAAAAATATGTGGGCAGCGGAATTTATTAGAGTCTATTGAGCACCAGGGGAGACTAATTATAAAGTTTCAATACAAGACTGACACCACCTGGCTACTACAAGAGTTTGCAGGACTTACAATGTTTGTGTGAAATATTCCTTTTATACCCAGAAAACCAGTATTTTGAGATCCAGTTCCAAGTGGCAATCCCCAGTGAACAGTCAGCACCACCTGTGTGCAGCCTGTGGAAACTGGAAAAGCAGAGGGCTTCTCAGCAGTAGACATCCTCCTGCTGCTCCTCCATCACTGCTCTCAGGGCAGGTGCAGGTATTTTATCACCACAGCTCTGCAATGCTGCCAGCTAAAAGATTTCTCCTAGTGTAAGTAGTTTCTAGTAAAGACTGATTTGGCTTTTTTTATATCTGCAGGGTGAAGCTCTAGCTTTTGTAGTATCTTCCCAGGAGCACGCAAGAAAATCAGGTGAGAAGACAGTGT
Organism: Vireo altiloquus; assembly: GCA_013396875.1. Classification (NCBI taxonomy): domain Eukaryota; kingdom Metazoa; phylum Chordata; class Aves; order Passeriformes; family Vireonidae; genus Vireo; species Vireo altiloquus. Next base: position 61,332 of record VZRF01013937.1, on the reverse strand, counting down.
TCTTTGAGAAACTGCAATGTTTTTCCCAGTAAATCACCCAAGGCTCAAGCCAATGCACTTGAACAATGTACCAAAGTCAATGAAATTGCTCATGCTCTTAAACTGAAATGACTGGATAAGCAACTCTGAACAACAGCTTGAAAAACAAATTTAACTAAATGAGACCTATTATTTACCCAACTCCTGTACTGAGCTTGGATTCACAACCTATGAACTTCATTCCCTCCATCAGGAAAGAAAAATAAGATAATGATCAAAATTACACTGCAGTTGAATACAAGACGACAAGAAGTAATTTCTCACTTCTCTAACTGCTTTTCCCCAGATGCTTGCAGCTGACTTATTTGCATTTATTTGGAGCAGAATTGCTTTTTCTTTGCACTTTCCCAGAAAGGAGTAACACTGACTGCTTTCTTGAGCTCAGTGAGTCAGAATGAGTCAGACCACAAGGCGGGAGAGGGTCCCTGGCACAGAACTTCTCTCTGCAGAGGGTTTGAGGAAGAAGGGAGTTTCAAACCACACATGGAGATCCCTTTGTGGAGCTTTTGCCAGGATATCACAACTGTAGCACATTTTCCCACTCAGATCAGAGCAAGAGGAAATTGAATTAAGTCCTTGTTGACTGATAAGGTGAACATTTGCGTTTTTGAGGAAGGAGTAGAGTTATGCAATAAACAATGAATAATATGATCCAAAGAAATCATCACTACAATTATACAGAGAAACACTTCAAAGATATTATAAGCAGATGGAGAAATAGGATTTTCAAAAGTATGATGTTTCCTTAATAAGAACTCCATCTGGGATTTAAAGTTTGCAGCTTTTTCTAGTTTCCATAGAAAACTATTTGCGTATCTTAACACAATATAGATTATTACCGTGTGTCTGCCAAATTTACTAAAGGAGTGTTCAAACTCTACCCAGAAAAGGAATTTTCCTTCTTCACATTGCGTGTTAAGTTCAAATTTGTGTGTTCAAATCAAAAAGAGATTATTTTTTTTTCCTTCCTTGCAATCGTGAAAACAGCATACAAGGGTAAATAAGTAATAAAGAATTGTGAAACCTCAAATATACTTCCCTTCCTAATAAATGGTCTAGTTTCCCAAATACATCTTGGAAAACAGCCATCACCAGAACTACAAGCCAAAGCTATGTGAATATCTGTTTGTATCATTTGGTTGCCAAAAAGTGATCAAATAATGAAATAAAAATTACTTTGACCTAAAATGAACTTTTCTTAATTCCTTAGAAAAAACAGACAAATCAGTGAAAATTATTTGAGGGCAAAAAAAAAAAAAAACAAACCAACAACAAAAAAACACACTCAACAAAAAAACTTTTTTAAACTTTATGTCCTTTTTGTATCCTGAACCTACTACAAATGTTCTCATTTGTTAGTATAGCATCTTTTTTCCTGAAAATAAGGTAATTAGTTTTAATCAGGTTACCAGATTAAACACAAATACTTCTCTCAGTGTTTGTTGTTTTGTGTCCTGTCCTCAATAGACTTCAGTGCCTCTGACCGTGCCCCATTATTAACATTTCAGCAGCTCTGAGATGGAGTCAAATGCTGCTGTGGGGAGTTGTTATTCTGCACCTTGTCGGAGAGCACTGGGCTGGCCTGGGCTCTGCTAGGGAAGCACACCTCTTTTCTGTTTGGCACTTCCTTGCTGCATTTATGTGTGGTTTTCTACCTTGTATCAAAATGGGTAGTGCCAATTTATTAAAAATTCACACAAGCATTTCCATGAGTTCACACTCTGTTCTTATCACAGATGGACCCAAATTGCAAAATCTGGATCCTGAATTAAATATTCTTTTGCTTTGGTATGTCAGATGCAAGGTCTTGCCTACATTAAGGAAAAAAAAGTAAAAAGAAAAGAAAAAGCGAAAGGTGTGTTCTCAGTTTGAATTAGTTAACTAAAGGTTAAATCCTAGCAAACTCAAAGAAACTCAGATTTTATTTGGCTTCTCAATGTTTAACTTATTTGAAGCCTATAAACTTCCCTGTCTTCAATGGAGTATTGTTGTGCATCAGTTGCTCTGAGTTACGGGTGCCTATTATCTTTAGTGAGGAAAATACCCAAGTACCTGAGCAAGGCCTAATTCCAACCTCCAAAATACCAGAAATATTAAAGCACTGGATGTTAAGATATTTATCATTTGTGTGTGCTGCCAGCACACTGCACATTGTCAGAGGGACTAGTGAGGCAGGATCCCAAGATGAGAGATATCACTCAGATCTCCAGTGCCATGGGAGAACGAAGGAATTCTGAAGAGGACGTTATGAATTTGCTGCTTTCCCTGCAATGACAGGAAAGCATCGTGTTTTGCCTATGCTGGTTTGTGACCAGGACCACTAGTAATAGCATTTTTCACACTGTTATTTTTGGCTAATCTGTGTGTTATAACATAAGGAAGAGAAAATGAGGACCAGTCAAAATGTAGCATAAATTAGATGATTATGATGAAAACACTTAAATTTTGACATGCACTTAACAGTTCTTCTGCGCCCAGCAATGCTTGGAATGAGATGAACATGTTTTGCAGTAGTGCCAGATCCCATAATATCACCCAGGATCAGTAATGAGAAGGGCTGCTCTCTCTGAAGAATACTACAATCACATCTTTCCATGGAAGGTTTAATGTTCAGCAGTCTGTTAGGAACAAATGTGTTTTAAAAAAAGAATTGGAAAAGATGATTATGACACAATTATGCAGAAACAGAATGTCACAGACGACTTCACAGGGAGCAGTCTTTGAGAACTCAAAACAAACAAAAAAAAAATGAAGCTTTTTTTTCTGTGTTACCACCCAGCTTCTTAACAGAAACCTCAGTGGAACTGCTACAACTACTTCTCTGTATTGGTTTATCTTCAGTCATGTTAAAAGATCCTTCTGTCAAATTCTGAACAATGCAAACAGTAAAATATATAATACTGTGTACTGCTAAAATTCAGTGGTTCACAAATCTTGCAGCCAAGGCCAAAATCTTTGGATTGCAGTGTCAGCTTTACGATAGTACTTTGTAGCACCAAAGTCATCTATTTCCACTTCATAAGCATTTTTTATTTGTTATCCTTTTTGTATGCCTTTTGAAGTCCAGAAAACCTTACAGCACAGCATGATGTATCACCAGACAATTTTTCCTTTAGAATTTTCTTTAGATATTTCATGGAAGATCATCATCACGAAATTTGTACTGTTCCATGATTTATGCTTTTTCCCTGTGCCAAAGAGATACATACTAATATACTACAATATATACTCTCAGTATCACCAAGAAAAAGCACACAATCTAGTAAATGTCTACTAAGTTTACTATATGAGATCATTTAAATTAGGTTTAAGTGACTTCAATCCTCCAAATTCATTTAAAGCCCAAAGAGCCAGCATAAGTCCAGACGCAATCAGAAGGAAGCCAAGACCTACGGGAGATCGATATAAAACTTTAAATTTAGAGTCTCTGAATCCAAACTGCTGACAAAGAATGCAAGCTCAAAAAAAAAAAAAAAAGTAAACTAGTTAATGGCTTTTCTAAGTAAACATCCAAGATACGTTTTATCATGCAATGAAGCTTTTTGATATATATAATCTTTGCTCTTTTCCAGCTCCTATCTGTCAGTGGAAATATAATCCTTTATACACCAACAGATTAATGTTCTCAAAAGAAAAAATAAAGCAAAGGAATGCACTATAGGAATCACTTTTTAAAAACATAGTTAACTAAACTTTGAATATTTGACATTGATCACTGTGAGGATAGACTTTATGTCAGAACATATTTTCCTTGTTTTTATTTTTAAGTGGTGACTTACTATAGAAGCAGCACTGCATTCATGCTATCATAATTAATGTGGTGACAGCTTTTCCATTATCAATTTCTGTTTTCAGGGATTTATAACTCATCTGTGGAAGACTGTTCCCGGCAAAAAAAGCTTTTTTGAAGTGCAAAGATCAAAGATCACATTAAACTTCATGTTTAAAAGAAAACTGTACCTTTTTTCTTCAGCACAGCAAGCCAAAAGTTCAAAACAGCAGTAAAAGGATAAATGGGTCTGGTCTGCTTTATTTTGGCTTCACACTGGAAGAAGTGATAGAATTTATATGTTTAATAGTGAACATTAATATTAGAAGAACATTAAACTGATTTCAAGGCAGCATGGAGGCTGGTATTCACTATCACATTTTAAATTATTTCATCACAAGACAAGAGAGTCTCCTAAGAGTTTCAGAAATAGATAATTTAAATTTGGGGTAACCACTGATTTCATAAGAGCAATGATTTTGCCCCCAGCAGATTGTACACAGCAAAAATTCAGTTTCATCAAGGGAATGTTTGGGTAATAGGGATAAATAAAGTGAAGGTTTATTTAAGAGTTGAGAAGAATGAAAATACTAAATCCAGCAGAAAATTTAGAAAAATATTAAAATTACCTTAAGTATAGTACCTAAATCTTGTCACAAAAAGCAAAACAACCCTGCTAAAGCACTTCTATGTGTTGGTATTTCCATTGAACTCTGCACTTGTGCAAGGCTAAAACTGAAATACAAGTATAGCTTTAAAACAAAAACAGACAGGCGTGAACACCGGAGAGACAAACTATCAAAGAGAGATCTCTGGCACTAAAAAAGCACTGTCTATGCTATTTAATATTTTTATAAGTCTTTTTCTTCTTTTCTTTTTAAATATGTGCAGTAGTTTTGATGCTATGGGATATATAAAAAATAAGAGGTTATAAATCATTAAACCTGATGATATTGTTTCACTTAGCATTTATGTTTTATTTGTGTGATGGAATTTTTTTGCAGTCTGTCTCTAATTATAGGAAGATTTTTTTTTCCTGTAGTTTATTTGACATCATTCACCACTTCTCAACATATGCCATATTTAGGGTGTGATATAACTAAACTTTTGCATGAAACCACACTAGTTCTTCCATTTTCGGGCCAACTAAGGAATATATCCCCTTTAACTTAGTGTTTAAATCTCCTTTTGTTAAATATCATAATTAAAATAAGCCCATAACTAAAATAAGCCCACTTTTACTCTGTGGAGGTAAAAGTGATGCTACCTGTAGGATAGAGTTTGTGCAGGTTTTGGGAGACAGCCCAAATGATGGAATTCTTTCAGGTTGGGCATCATCACTGGGCTTTGACAGAGAAACTCAGGAATCTTGCACATTCATCTTCTTTGAGTTCAAAATGATGTCCCTTGTTCTAGATTGTCTCACTGTAGACATTATCAGTTATATATTTGGCTATTGTTAGTATTCATTTCTAACCTATGATCAGAAAAGCACAAAAAAAAAACCATTTTAGTGTTTAAAAAAATTATGTTAGCTCTAGCAAATCCTTGGGGGAAAGATCCATATTTTATTTTGGGTGTTTCCTTCTCTCTCTCTCTGGCTGATAAATTTATGAAATATATGAAATTTCTGCATCCCACCTGCACTTTATAAGCACAAAAGAGATCCACCCTCCAGATGCACACAAACCAAACCCTATCACATCACTTCCCTACCAAAGACATATGCACTTTTTGGGAATCAGAAGCAGAGCACAGAACAAATCTAAACCATTCACTTGAATGATAATAATAATGAATATATGCAGAATTTGTAACTTCTCTTGTTCTATACAAAAGGTCAGGTTACCTAGTCTGTACTCTGACATGTTACAGGCCATTACATTTCATCAATTTACCCTTCTCAAATATTTAAATATTGAAATTTAGGACTCAGAAAGAAATACCAAAAGGCCCTGAATTGAGGTAAGCTGTCTGTCACATGTCTTCTACTCTCTCCTTATCTCCTTATCCCAAAGGTTCCTACTTCTGTAGACAAGCAAAGAGGTAATGGTTACAGCCCACACCCTGTTGCTTCGCCTTTAAACAAGGAGGAGGAGGTGGGAATACACAGCTGGATGAACTCTCAGCTGAAAACACAGAAGCTAGATCCAAATTTGAGCTCATCTTTTCAGCGCTTGGGTCAAAACACTCTGAAGCTCCTCAGTCATCCTGTTCAAAATAGGGGGAATCAAAGTCTTACCAGTGCCCAAGGCCCTTTCTATGATACAATGCTGAAAATATTTCTATTGCTACTCTTCTGCATTTCCTCTGTATGCAATAGTGACTTCAAATACAAGTTCAAATGTAAATAGCAGACTCTTTCATCCCTGGAGTCAGGCGATTCTCCCAGAATATCACAAAAGTCAGTAGAAGAATTTGCACCAAGAATAGATTTTGGTCTTTCCATTTTTTTTGACACCTCAAACACATGCAATTTTTTTTCATGTGGGGCATGTGAACCATCTTCAAGAGAAAGTGGTCACAAAATGCCACTGCAGAAAGCAATGGCACCCTGGTGTGTGCCTTTCCACGACTGGATTAGTGCTGTCACTGCTGCCTGTCTTCCTTCAGCTGCCTGACCTTTGACAGGTGATCTCTTGGGAGGTAGGATGTGAAAGGTGTCAAATGGAAGGTAACATACCTTAGTAGATCTGTTTTTTCTAATTTCATATGAAAACTTTTCTTCAGCAGGTACCAATCAAAGAATACTGTTCTAACTTACACTGAGATCAGGCATCCTGAAATCAGTGACCTTCAACGCCCTTCAGCACAACAGACTGTGTAAAGCCATGACGTACAGCACACATCAGCCTGGGTAATCACTATCTAATACTGACTTTCCATGCATGAATCAGGACCCAGATACCTTGGGGTTTGCCCATGGCTAGGTGTCAATGCCATCTTCTCTTTGCCTCATCTTGGACAGGTTCTTGAAGAAAGCCCTCTATGAAAAGCCACCAGGAAGGGTGTTATTCCTGTGAGAATGCTGGGTGCTGTAACCTCCTGTCATAGCAACAGGATAGTGAAGTTTTATGTCATTTTTGCTTTATTTCAGGTCATATGTTCATGCAAATGAAGATTTTCTTCCACTGATTAACACTGTCTGATTTTTGTTGCATCACCTCAAAATGAAGATAATGATTTCTGCTGGCTTAGTAGAAAAATGAAAGATGAAGCAAAGTTCCCATGAAAGTCATCTAGCTTAACCCTGTGAATGAGGGTGGTGCACAGAGATTACAGTAATTTAACAAAAATGTTTTGAACCTACTTAGTTAAAATCCATGAAATTTCCATATCCTTAGAGAAATGTATTTGACTGGATGTATATTAGTTTTAGGCACTGGGACAGACTGATAAGTTTTTACAAAAGGGAGTGAATCCCAGATTATCTAAATGAATTTACAAATTGAAAAGCTCTATTTTCACACGGGGGCTGAGACTGACAAATGTCTTTTTCTCTTATATTAACTGAAATGATTACATGAAAATTACAGAAATGAAATTCATGTATCCCTGATTACTGTAGAGAAAACAAACACCTTCTATATTCACAGTGCCAAAGAGTAGAAGTATAGTGAAGCCCTTTCTGAAAGATTTCTCATAAATCACTCCACAACTTTCTCACAAATCCAGAAACTGTTTCTCTTATCAAGCCAGGATTATTTTTGCGTTATGTCAGGGATTAACTCAAACATTTCAAAAGTAAAAATGGGAAAAGGAGGGAAATGTCTGGAAAAGTAAATGTGATTGACTCTTGCTAAGTTTCTGGAATGTCAACAATTATTACTGTTGTACTTTGTAATGCGTGTCTCAGAGGTGCCACTGTACTACACTCTAAATTGAAGACATGATCCCTAACCCAAGAAGTTCACATCTGCTTTTCAGTTTTGGAGCACAGGGAACACATAAGAAGAGGCCAAAATACAGAACCTAAAAATCTACAGTAAGCTGTCACGCCTTAGTTTGATCATAACAAAGAACATCAAAGATTAGGTTTGGACTTTTCCTAACTAAGAAAGGAAATTGTTGGAGTTTTTAACTCATCTGTCAGACTAGGTGAATTAATAAGCTCAAATAAGGCACTTGCTCTTCTGTATCCTATTTCAGGATACATGAGGACTGCAAGAACCTGCAATCTAAAAGACCACTACCTTGTTTGGTCCAGAAGCTGTAGTGTACATTATTACCAACTTAATGGATATTGTAATGGTAAGAAAGAAAACATTCAAGAAATGCAAACCTGGAAGGTCCATCTTTTATGATTACTGATCTGCTTGTGTCCTTCCCTTTACACCAGTGCTGCATGGACTCCTATGGCAGTGACTGGTTTTGATGATAGGAGATATTGAAGGTTTTGTTAAATTGCTTATATACTGTCAGCGGAGGAAAAAATGTGAGAGATAATATGAAAACAGGATAGTTTCAACCCATCACTGTGATGGTGGGTTTGTTTAAGCCAAAATACTCAACTAGGACACCCATGGGCAATAGCAGGTTCAAGTCTGTGCTTGGTATTTAGATTCCCATCTTCTATATTTTTCCCTAGGTGTGAAGGCATGGGACTCTCTTAATTACTTCAGTGGTATTTGGGATTTACAAACTCTGAGAAGAGACCAGAATAAATGTCTTACATACAGATTAAGTGTCTCACCACTCAGGCCACAGGATTAATCAGAGAGGCATGGGAACGTGCACATCTGCATGTGCGAACATAGGCACACTTGCAAGTGTTTAGGGATGTCACATCTGTACACCATCAGGAGTCGGTGCTGGGCTTTGATAGCACTTCAGAAACCCTCAGAGCCTGTCTCACGAGGGCGCCGGACAAGCTGGGACGCCAGGGAGTGTGACATGTGGGAATGTGTTCATCATCCTCCCACGATAGCGGCATCCTCATAGACTGTCTGCATTTATTTATTTATTTTGTTGGCATTGCTCAGGGAGGTCTTAAATCATCCTAAATGAAACATTTGAATAAAAATGCCTGAGAACTGTCAGCATGTAATTCCACTCTGTATTCTTTTCTAAGCTTTGCATCCAGCCTTCACAGTACAGATGCTTGCAGTCTGGTGTGTTATAACTTGCTTTTATTTTCATATTGTGCATTTTTTCAACATTTCAGAGCCATACAACCTCCATGAGGACATAATGACATCTGATCACAGGTTTTAAATAGCTGCCTGATATTTAGAAATACAGCTTTCTTGGTGTCCAAGATTAACTCTGTGATTCATTCAAAGTTGAAAGAAGGAAGGTAGTGATCCTTCTCTGATGCACTGTAGTGATGAAGAGGATCTATTTTTAAAAATCTCTGACTAACCAAATTGTAAAGCACAGGAGAACAGCTAGCATGTTAATGAATGACCACGTAGGAAGGTCAATATCAACATACAGGAGTTGTCCTTCACTACTGCTCTCCATAAGCTAAGGCGTTGTCTATAAAACCTTCAAAGAGCATTGGCAATAAAATACAACAAAACCCAGCAAATCTTTCTTTCTTGTCCATTCTTTGACCCACAGCCCAGAGGCAAGTGGAGCTGGGGCAGACTTGCAGTAGCGAGGTCTGAGGCCAGCAAAGCACCCAGGATGTGCTGCCCATCTGTCAGGACACGGCTGTTTTGTAGGTGATCCTCAGGGACAAGAGAGCACCAGCACTGCTGGCCCTGCAGCCCTGAAACCAGGCTGCAGGCAGGGTTAGTTGGGGCTCAGAGCAGCATTCACTGCTTCTGTGGCCAAGTCAACATCTGTACCCAGAGAGGCTGTAGACAAAGCTGTTGCTCAGAGCTAGCTTAGGACTCTCCTTAGAGTCAGCCACTGCAAAATTTTGTCTCGCCTCAGTAGCGTCAGGTTAAAGTTCAAGAGTCAGAAATTAAATGCTGACTTTGCCATGTCTGACTTACTGCTTCAGTCACTCACTGTTCACTAGTGAATCTACTTGGAGTCTCCCTCACTGGAAATATTCAAGACCCATCTCAACACAATCCTGTGCCATGTGCTCTGGGATGACCCTGCTTGAGTGGGGAGATTGAACCAGACAACTTCACTGTCATCCCTTCCAACCTTATCCATATGGTGTCTCTGTATGAATACTTGATTTAGTTCCTCAACACTTTTTACAGATGCATTTTTAAAGAGGTGCATAAAAGTAGATACTGAAATCAACTTTCCTAGTAAACGTTGAAATCTGAACACTACTGGAGTAAATATAGTGCTTCTTTGTATTAAATGATCTGCAAATCACAAAATTTAATTATTTTTTATAATTGACTCTTTCAGAAATGTAGTACAAAGAAACAGTCAGCAGGCCACCTGAGACAATAAATACCAATAAAGTCTATTCTATAACTCAGCAATTCAAAACAGTTGATCTGACATATTTTAACAGAAGTAATGTAAGTAATTTCAAGTGCGGTGGTAAGGGAAAATGCTGCTTCGGTAACTTTCCTAAACCAACAATTCTGTTTATTCTTTATGTAAATGACATCTGATGTCAAGTCCTAATGCTTCATTACACTTCAGCTTTGCACTTTTTTTATTTAGCATGGTTTGAATAACTGGCAGGAAGACCCATTATCATGTTGCTCATTCAGGCTTTGGTGGCCACCAAAAGGAAGGTTTTGGTGCCCATCAACCAGGAGAAAATTGACTTAAATTTTGTTTAACAAATCAGTGGCAGTTTAGAGATAGGAGCTTCAAGTCATCATACTTGTCCCTGCACTCAATGCCTAGAATTCATAGTCCAACTCTCATTTGGTACTGTATGTCTCACCCTGTGGCGGTGTGGTTTTGGACTTTGTTGCTGTTTGTGGGGTGTTCCATTTGACTTTATTGTATTGTAAAATGTTCTTTGTTATCCCCTTTAAATGGTTGGTTCCACCCCCCCTGTTGAGTTATGTATAAGTGCCATATCCCTGTTATCTCCTCCCCTGGACCCTGTAGTGGGTGTGCCTCCTCCCCTTTTCCAGTTCTTTCTCCATCCATCATCCCAACCCCACCTCCTCAGGTTGTCAATCCATTCGAGACTGTACCCTTCCCCTTTGGAAATCCCCTAAATCCTCGACGCCCCTTTGGTTCCCCTTGTTGTCAATCTCCCCTATGTTTGCCCCATTGGTCCCAGGTTGTGTAAACCCTCCCCCAACTCCTCCCTGTTTTGGCCCCGATTGGTCCCCAGATCGTACCCTGCCTTTGTACCACCCTCCCTTTAAAACCCTTGCAAGGCACGTGTTTGGGGCTCTTCTTGCCAGCTCTTGGGTCCATTTGTGGAATAAAGCTTTCCTGGACTGCGCTGGATGAAGAGTTCCTCCTTTTATTCCCTTACTCCGGCTCCTCGACCACTATTCTAACTGCAGCGCTGAGCAGCAAGCACTGTTGCTGAGCAGCAGGAGGGTTGCTCCTCTGACTGACACTGCTGGCTTGCTCTGTTACCCAGGTGCAGGCAGCTGGCACCAACCCCTCCTAGCCGGGCAGGTGAGACAGGGCACGAAGCCCTCTTGCCTTTCAACCCCCTGCGGCCAGGCTGTGCTGCGTCATCACCCAACTTAAATATCTTTCCAATGTCCTCTGACAGTGTCTAGAATGCCAAGAAAAATTTGTCATGCTGCTATGATCATAGATAATAAATGACAGCTGACTATAACTCAAGATACTGCCAAACTCCTTTATTAAAGTCCCCTAATTTAGCAAGCAATATTATCCATATAAAGAAAAACACCAGCAGGTCCTGCACTACTCCCTGAACTAAGGGGAAACCATTCATTTATAGTATTTGCCAGGATGTTTTTGGATTGCTTTTCTAGAGAAGGACACCAGCCATTTGATTCACTGACTGATTTCACTGACTCCATTTTCTTAATAGATCCCATGGAATACATGAGTAGCACCATGAGCATGGTTTGGCAGGGACATAATTAATCTAAAACATCACCTGCCTTGATTGCTGAAACCTCTTTAAGTCTTTCCAAGATGAGGTTCTGTTTTGAAGGACTTCTATATATGCTAAAATGTGGACAGGCCCAAGGAAAATCCCTCTATCTGGAGATGAGAATTCCTTTCAGTTTTATGCAGCTGTGACATACCCAGCTTTACAGGTCGAGGACCCCTTGTGTGGTGCCCACCTGCCCCTGCTGCCCCCAGCATTGCCTTGGCAAAGGGACAAAGCTTCTTGCATGATTTCAGAGTGGCTGTGAGGTGCAGGGACAAACAAAAGCGAGGGGAACAGTCGTGGCAGTGCGATCCTGAAGGCCAAGAAACCACCGGAAGGCTCCAGAGCTGGGATAGCAGCATCAAGGACAGGTTGTTCCCTTTTTGCATGACCCAGCACAGAGGGGAGAGAGCAGAAGCACTACCATTATATGGCCCAGCCTGAGAGACGTGGCTCCCAAGTAAAATGCTATATATACTAAAAAAGAAAGATAAAACAAAGGTTGGGTGTTTCTTCAGGCATCTGCAAAGGTCACTGTTCTCATTTTTCACCTAAAGAAATGGTTCCCTACTGTGCTGTTCCTCATGATGGCACAGCCCACTCTCTTTGCAAACATCCTGCATGACACAGCTCCATCTTGGTTGCAACTTCTTATTTGTCCAGTGCCACCTCCTCCAGCAGCAATAGCTCCATCTTCCAGCATTCTTTGCCTTCATGTTCTGACCTATTGATCTCACCCCATTCTTATGTCATAACACTCTCCCATTGCTTCCATGTGGGAAGGTAGTATTAGCAATAATTTAGCACCAGTCTCCAATCTCACTCATCTCTGACTGAGAGGAACAACTTAGAAGTCATGGGGACTATTGATTAACATCACCCCACTCTACACTTTGCCTCATACAACATAAAACCCTTGCCACATTGTGTTGAATTTACTTCATTATAGATCATTGCATCAAGCACACAGACCATTGAGGAAGCAGGAAGCAGAAACAAGGTTTTCTCCTTGCTGAGGATGCACCTATAAATAGTAGCCTGCAGATTTAGACACTTTTCTGCTTTCTCTGCTCCCAACAGTTTCACATTCTGCCTGTAGAGTAGATGACCATCACCACAGTCTTGTCTGTAGACTTCCAAGGAGTACAATATCCTGGGAAGGACAGTCTAAATCTCATCAGGATAAGAGGAATATTAAACCATACCTCCCCCTTTCTGATTAACATCTGAAGTCTTGTAGTACTATCTCTTTTCTTTAGCTGTGGTTTAGAAAATACTGCTTTTTTTCTGTGCTGAACTCAATACCGTGTGATAGACGGGTCTAATTTGCTGCAAAATTGGCTTAGATTTAAGACAGATGCCAGAAAGCTCCACTAGCTGTGTCAGCCAGTGCCTTGAGGCACATTGCACAGAGCTCTGACCACCCCTGCCAAGGCAGGAAGGGTGGCTGTGCAGAGCATAGCACTGTCACCTGGAGGCACGCAGGGACACTGAGCAGCCTGGCTGAGTTCTGCAGTCCTGGTGGTTTGTGTGGGCCAACTGGCATTGCTCAGGATTCGTGGAGACTGATGCCTGCATGAGCAGGGCCGAGCAGGCACACACCTGTCTGTGGGGCTGCCGACGGTGTCAGACAGATGTACTCTCTCCTGGGCGCTTCCTGCCCCCGCAGCAGGGAGGGCAGAGGAGCACAGCGCACAGGGCTGAGCCACAGCAGCCTGCATGCCAGAACAGACTCAGAAACAAGCTCAGATATTCAAGTTCAGTGCAGTGGTCACTGTGGAGCAGTGCTTTGAACTTTCTGAGCTTTCTGGCTCTCTGTTTGCATTCTCTCCTTAGAGTCATTCTCTCTAAGGACGGGATGGTAAGAGAAAAAACATTGAATATTGTGAAGCCTGCAGACATTTGGATAATGGGGCCGTGCAGTTTCCTCAGACACATTGTCAGAAACCATATAGCACACTGGTGATTTGTTAGGAAATAGTGGGTTTTTATTATTTTGTCTACACAAGTACATAATTATATAGGGGTTAACATCCCCGAATTTTGCAACAGGCTAAACCTTCCTTTTCTATTTTCTGTCCCAAGGTGAAATATTTTCTTAAGACACTTCAGTAAATTGCTTCATCCATACAAAAGTTCTGTCAAGGAAAAAGTTACAATTTTTTCCTCCATTTTACAAAATTAGAGGTGTAGTTTTACCATGACAATAAATCAGGAACATTTAGAGAGGAAGAGACAGACTGCCACCTACTAAACACACCACGCAAAATAAAAATACATACCCTATACATCATAGCTAGAAACCATTTTTTAGTTGGAGGTTTAACTCCGTACAAGCAATAACATCAGTTACTGTAGATTAAATGACTTGAATTAAAATGGTAACATCAGACAATGAAGTGGTCTCAAATAAGGTAAAAACCAGTGTGAAATACTCTTTTGCCTGTGTATTTGTGTCAGGATCTGGCTGCACCCAGGTGACTGGTCTGCTCTAGCAAGGCTGGGTGACTCCTTTTGTATACAAATGGGGCCCACGAGATCGTAGCAACAGATGTTCCTGTTCCAGTGAAAAATCTCAACTTTCATTTTGCTATCAATCACAAATTGCCATATTTCAGAAAGAAACTTAAGGCTCAAGGATATCTTGCAAGTCTTTCATCCTTGCTGGATGAAATGTTGCATGAAAAGAAAACAGGTTCCAGAGTGGACTCCAGTAACATCTCCAGCTTCCAGATTGGATTCAGTAACCGATGACAGCTTATTATGTGTGAGAATACAGTGTTGTTCCATTCATCATTACATATAAAATAGTATTTTTTACTTTCCAAATTTGGAGAGATGTGAGGCTCTTTTTTTCCTGAGCTGTTCAAGGAAGCAAAAATCTAACTCCTTCTTATTTTCAAAGATTAATGAGATTCGCTGTCTTCCATCTTAGTTCAAGCCTGTTATTCCTGTCCAAAATCTTCATCATTACTAAGCCAGTGTGATACTGGTAGCTGTTAGTGTAAATATAGTGATGGAAGCTTGTAGAGCTGAAGTTTTGAAGTCTGTTTTTGTTGGAATGGATGCCACTGAATTTTTAGGAGTCGGATTTAGTTTTGGATTAAGACAACTAGGTCTTGGTGTTGAAATTGTTTAAAGTATTCAAGGAATACTTGTAGGTTCTCGTGCTTCTTTAGAGAACTTAGGTGCTCCAAGCCATTTGGAGGAAGCACGGGGCTTGCGTATAACATGGAATTTGCAAAATATTTGACGTTTCTGGGAACAGCAGGTGGTGTGTCTCACAAGCATTTAAAATTACACAGGATCTACATTTAGATAACTGAATGCAGATGCACATGAGTGTACTCTAGAATGAAATAAACTTGAATTTTGGCAGCTTAGATTTAAACAGCTAACTTTTTGAGCAACGGGTGTAAGATGAACTTTGTTCCCATCACATTTGTTCATGTAATGAATATGTTTCCTCCACATTTTCTTATCACCTCACACTCATTACACTATGATTTTAACTATCAATGATCTCCTGTTCCCAAATGGCCAGGCAGAGTATGAGATCACAGCCCTTAGATTCACAAGTATTAAATATACATGCCTTGTATGTATCTTCAATATTAATAGAAGTTGCATGACTGTGTCTCCAGATAGCTTTAGTCAGATCAGCCACTACACTTAAAAAAATTCACAGCAATGTTATCTTGGCTCTGGGCTGGGCACATGCTTACCCCAGCTGCTGGCCCTCCTCCCACTCAGCAGCCACTCTGCGGGCGAGATCAGGCTGACCAGTGGCAGCTGGCATTGTACTTACAGAGCAGAAGGGAGACTGCTGCTAGGGTTTAAAATACATGTTTTACAGCATGCCCGTGCAAGGCAGGAGCCAATTTTATGAGATTTGGCTGATATGAAATGTCTATCCTCAGTGCTTTAGGGAATGAGAAAATAAACAGCGTCAAATTTGCAAATTCAAATCGCTCTATTCCATACACGCATTTTACTAGTATGATAGCATGCCTGGCAATTATAGCCTCAGCTAACCCCATACCTAGGTAATTTCTCACTTCCCAGGCCAGCCCTTTATGATTATTAGTTATAAAATTTGTGTTTTGCACTGTATCTTAAAAATTATTAAGTTGAGTGTTGCTTATACTCACTGCAAGTATTTTGGAGAAACATGGTAAGCAAGAGAGACCCTATCTTTCCACAGAGGTATGATTTGGCTACACTATCACTTGTAAATTGACATTTATATCTAAATAATGAACTTTGTGTTGAATTTGATCTTTCTTGAACTATTTCACTATAAAATATATATACAGGAGTATTTATGTGCAATTTTTTTTAATACTTTTTAACTTTCAACCTGCTAAAAAAACTGCTGTAAACAAGTTCTTGGATTCCTAGATTTTTCACTACTACATGCCTTCTGCAATACTATTAAGTGAAGTCTTTCATACTTTTATCTGAATTAATGGTAATATTTACTGGAGCATACTTATATGGAATTTTGCAGCAAAAACCTCTTTTGCAAAGACTCTGAAATCCACTTCACAGAGATGCTTCAGCAGCTTGGTACTTAACTATTGGATGTAAGAGGGTTGTTGTGTGACATCTGAGGTCATGAAGCAGCTTACAGACAGCATTCAAAAGCGTGTATGAACGAATCCAAACTAACTGTATGAACATAAGCACCCTCCATTTACTTGTAAAGCCTGACTATGAAAGAGTTCATTGTATCTGTGTGTGTACGTGTGTGTGTGCAGATACAATCATTGGCAACTGGCCCTTCACGGCAGACCAAAGTCAAACAGCAAGTGAGAATGAGGACATGAAAAACAACCTGCTCTGCAGCCACCTTAGTTCTTCCTCATATTAATTTTATTTTTTTTTTTAAATGAAGGAGCTCAATTATGCCAAACAAGCAAGAAACCAACCATGACAATTATTCACAGTCCAACACAAACATGTAACCAAGCAGCAGAGAAAACACCCCAATAAAAAGGCACAAAGATAAATAAGTGAAGAAAGGGAAATGGTGCATGTTGCTTAGTGTGGATATGAGCAGGATGAGGTAGGATATGCATAGCACAGGCTATAAAGCACTTATTCACCTGTTCAAAGCCGGGGGTTGGAGTTTTTCTACCATATCCTGGTTACTCAGAAATTGTTTTCTAGTGTGGTTGGTGTAAGCTTAAAGCCACCATGACACCTGATGATGCCTCTAAAGCGCTGTCAGGAAAGAAAAAATGACCATACCTGGGACTCCTTGGAAGTGCAAGAAGTAGCATATTTCCAACTGGATTCCAGAGGCCAGGATGTGGTCTGCATGACTGTGGAGCTTCCGTTCCCCTTCTACCTGAGGTGATTCACCTCAATCACCATCAGTACTCAAAATGTCAAGTCACCCTAAGTGACCACAGAAAGCCACAAATGCCCTATTTCTCACTGACGTTTTCTGCCTTCTGGAATTTCCTTATATAAATTGGAGCTCAGGGGATTCCCTCTCCTATTGCTTTTATAAGAGCTGTTCGTAGGCTCTCCTCACTTTCCCCTGCCTGTACACACTGCTCGCTATTATGACACTGCACTTTTGACCTACCATCCCCTGCCTTTTATTTTTCTTTTTTTCTTAAGAAAAGGGATTTCCATCTGATTTTCTTATATCATCTGGTTTCTGAGAAGCTCCTAAACAATCTTGCAGATGTCTCCAGTGCCTTTGGTTCTGTGAATATAACTCAGATTAGAGATGCACAAACGAGAGAGAATGGGAGTCCCTGCTTATTGGTCCCTTACCCCAGCAGAGAGGCTCCTACATATCAGCCAGCTCCCGAATGGGAACCTCCAACCCAGTACCACTGTACGCTGTAAGCTCCCATAGTTATGCCAGGCCCTTTGAAAACTTCATGGTCAGACACCTCATCCATCACACAGGTCAAACTCAGCCAGAGCTCATATGAAGAAGTCTTCAGGTTGATTTTTACAAAAAAACCAAATCTCCAGTGGGATCTGAGAGCAGCGAGAATGCTCTTGGAGCCGTGGCTTTGCTGCTCAGATGAAATTTTGAGAGTCAACTGTGCTGAGGCAGTTAAATATATTAAAGCAATCAGCATGCTTCTCCATCTAACAAATGCTTGAAAAACATAAAACAAAGATTACAAGTTTTAACGCCGGATGGAAGGTTTGCTCAAATTAACTTAAATCAGTGAAACATTCCTGATTCCACAGATTTTTAAGGTGGACTAGTCCCAAAAGTTTTCAAGGCATTTTTAGAGCTTTGGGAAGCTACTGAAAACGATATACCAAGAAAGTGCAGTAAAGCAAGCTGTGAGAAATTGGGAAGGTGACAAGACTTCTGGCATCTTTTGGAACACATGGCAGCTACATGGCACTTTACTCAGCCATAATAAAATATCCCAAAAGGGAAAGATGGTAGCATTTACCCTGAAACGAAATGGAAAAGGTATTAGTATTGTTACTACTGTATCTCTGAGCTTAGAGCCCTTCTCTTGGCCCCAGGGGAAGAAAAGGACTTCATCCACATGGGTTTACTCTTTTAAGCTGTCACATCTCTCTAATAAACTTACGGGACATGAAAACAACAGTGGATATGAACCAGGTGTCTCAACTCTATCCAGATTGCAAGCTTACTTTATCCACTGTTTCTGAATAAATATCATAACTGCATGAGGGAAGGCTTTATCCCAAATATATCCAGATAATGCATGCATATTTTAAGCTTTCTCCTTTCCATAAAAACTGAAATAGGAATTTCTTTACCATTTAAAGAAATGTCATCGAATGGGCTCTTTGTGCAGCCAAGTGTGCATATACTTGCCTTGGCATTATGGAAACGAGAGCTGGGCATGTGCATGGGTTAAATTTCTGCCTGACCAGATTTCATGTTCCTAGCAGGTTTCCCAGCGAACACCACCGGAGCACTTGTAGGTCTCTCGAATCAAATGTCCAGGGGTCTGGCGGAGGTTTTGGGACGCCCTTGCCCTCCCACCGTGTGGCAGTGTGCGGTGCGAGGGCAGCAGCTCCTCGCCGAAACCCTGTCCCTGCCTGCCGCTGTCCAACTGGGTGAAAGGGAAAGCTGCAAGCACAACCTGCTCCTGCCTCTGCGGACTTATCACAGACACAGACCTGGCAACGAAGCATTAAACAAACACGTATTAGCAACAAAAATCCGTGCTCGTGAGCCCCTAAATCCCGCTGCTCCGGCACAGAGCCGCACTTCCCTCTAGCGGCTGCACGACTCCCTGGAGACCTCGCCAGCAGCTTGAAAACACCGAAGGTGGGGTCCCCACCGGGTGTGTGACAGTGATACGGACAGATACACCCTGTGTGTGCTGTGCAGAAATAGGTAAAGACATGTGCAAGAAATCTTCAGTTAGGAACGTAAATGTTTTCGGCCTGAAGGATGGTTATTTTAGCATCCATCACACAGTGTTTAATTCATTTTTACACGTGCATATACTAACATCTACATACACAGTTCTTAGAGCTGTTCATTCTGTGTTGGTTTTTAAATCAGCACTCTACTAGATAGCTTTTCCTTTTTATTTAGGCACTTGCTGTTCAGAAGGAGTTCAGAACAGATAAACATTGCATTCCCAGACTTCTCTCACTTTGCAAAGGGAAGTCAAAAAGTTCCCCAATAACGGGATGTAGGTCTCTCCAATAGAAAACACCCAGGGAACTCCCCGGGCCTTTCAGTAAGCCCTAGCAATTTTCCAAAAACTAAAAATGACCTGATGAGCAAGTGGCACCTTCAGGAAGGGAAATGGCAGGGGGGTGCCTTGATGTGGCCCACACAGCATATTTTAAGCACAGATTTGTGCATGATGTGAAAGCCATGCCAGGGAAACTCATCAGCCTAGATTTCTAGCACCCCCCGGAGGCCACAGGTCCCCAGTACGCAGCTGCTGAAACACTCAAGGATGGATGACACATCACAGCTTTCTGGCACAGCTCAGTAAGTGCTTTTCAGGTAAAAGCGCATAAAAGAAATAACACATAAACATTTGCTTTTTCTCTAGTTGAAGAAAAGAAACAGAAAGAAATTTAACTGGGAACCAAAGTGAAAAATTAGATTTGTGGCTGTGTAGTGACTTTGTGTCAAAATAAGCAGTTTAGAAGGGGGACGGCACCCATCAGTTAGAAAAATGCAGCACTGCTTTTGTTTCTGTTTGCTTACAGCACAAACAGGTTTTGTGCCTTGCTGTCTTGGAAGGCTGCTGCATTTCACATTATTTGTGAGTTATATACTTTTAATAGAACCTAATGAGACATCTTATGCAGAATCCTCCTCTGTTCATAAACGTGATCTATTGCTTGCATGTGTAGTATTACATACCAAAAATAGCTCACAGCTCCTACCCATATTCTGAATATGTCATACAAAAGAAGCACCATAGAAGCAGCAGACAGAAATAGAAATTGTAGGCAAAGTAAAAAGGATTATTGTAATTCAGACTCCTGTAAGTGCATTGGCATTGTCTTTCTTTACACGATCTCATCCTATTTTTAGCAAGATTCATATCTTATTTAGTACTTGGAGTTTGAATGGGGTAGAGACAGGTGGGAAAAAAATATTTTTCCAAAATGGCTGTAAGCTTCCAAAGGAAAAAAATATTTCTTGCAACTGACATTAACCTTCACACTAATAAGATTAATGTGGCGGGGGGTTTAATATAAAACCTAATCCCTTAAATTTATAGAAGATAGTGAGAGATTTTCATGAGCTCTGAAAGAAACAGGACCAGTTTGTACCACACAAAGTGGTCAGTAGGGTTGCATGGTGAAGGTCAGGAGAGTAGTCATGCGGTGAAGAATGTTTTTAGTGATCACCACTTCTCACCCATTTTTGCTAGGGGTCCCTGTCCCTCTGGGCTGGCCTCAGTCTTGTCTTTTCCACATCCCTGCCTGTGAAGTTTGTTCCTATTTTCCCCTAGAGCCGGTACTGCTCTCCCCCATAAGAGGCTGGGCAGTAAGGAGTTAAGTTACCCCTGTCCTGGCTCCACTCTCATTCACCTCCCATCACTCCTCTCCACCCACAGGTCTTGATCCCATGACTGCAGATTTCTAATTTCTTCTCCAAACTCCTCAGCGAGGTGCAGTGCCCTGGCCCGGGGCACCTCAGTCCCTTCCACAAATGTCCCTGCCTAGTCCATCTCAAAACTCCACCTGCTACCAAGTCCTTGATAGCTTTGCTGTCTCTGTTCTCCCTTTGTCAAACCTTATCTTGCACTTTCATGGTCCTTGTCCACAGTTTCTTAGCTTCCTTCAGAATTCATTAGCCTCTGTATTAGCCGTTATTTCCTTTCTTACTTTACAGTCCCAGTTTCCTTATCCAACAAGTCCCAGGTAATGCAGTAAATTAATCCAGCCATCATAGCAAACTTTATCCAAGTTTTTAAGTCCCAAGGAAAGCCAGGGGAAGAATGTCAAACAAAAAGCTCCTAGAGATCCAGTGGAGACCTTGTTTAGCCTCTTTAGTTTTATTAGGAGAGAGCTTTATATGTCTCAGGGGAGCCTGCCAAAGAAACCTCTAGGAAGAGGAATCACTTTTCTCTGCTGTCCTGGAGTAGAGTTGTGGAAGAATGAGTCATTTTGCAGATCAAAAGGTCTGGGAATTGTTCATGTTTACAAGAGATGTGGATTCCAGATCTAAGCTGAAAACACACTGATTAGACAGGAGATCAAAGTAAGAACATCAAATACATCTGACCCAGATGTAACATGGCCACAAGGGCCTTTATGGTTTTGTCATGTTATGCCAAGCTGTATTTCCATTTAAAAACAAACAGTACCTTATCTGAGTAGAATGGGACATCACAGACAAATGCAAGTTTCACCATTTTGCTTAATACATGTAGTTTCATCTCTTTATCCAGGTGCTTGAATGCATAACATCTGTTGCTTTCATCCCTAATTCCCAAATGATCCACTGCCAAACCATAAAGGATGGAAGTTTTCAGATGCCATGTGCTCCTAGTTCAAGTACATGTCATTTTGCTGTTGTTGCTGAGCTGTTTTGTCCCCCCAGGGAAACCTGACCAGAACTGCAGAGGCACCAAACAAACACACCCAGCATAGCTGTGCTGGCCACGTTCACTGCGGAGCCACCTGAATGTTACAGGAGGACTGGAGGGAAACCAGCTCTGGGGAATCAAATCACAGACTCATTCCACCATCTAGTACAACAGCCTCCAGTGCCACAGTTACGAAGCAGGAGGGATAGCTGTGGCCCTTAAGCAGATATGAAAAGCAGATTTTGGAACATTAATGTTTATGTAACTATGCATGCTTCAGAGTAAGTTGACAACATAAATGTCAGTCAAAGGATGTCAAAAGGAAAGATCAAGAAGTGCAAATGTGTAAATTTTTTAATGATTTCTGAATTGCTAATCATGATTTTTTTAATGATCAATTAGCAGCTATTGTACAGCAAACCATTATATACATAATGTATGTAGCATGTAGTCTTCTCGGAGGTAATTTCTCCAGCATCAGAAGGCCTCATCCCATAAACTGATGCAACTTTGCTGAAGGTTTGCCAGTTAATGATCTGCCCAATTGCAACGAAAAGGGGGTTTATGTTTTTATTTTACTTATTCTGTTTATTTAAGTTAATAAAAATAACAAAATGTAAACAGTCTAAGCTATGAGGTCCTGATAGTTGGAGACATAGTGGTTTAAATATTAGGGCAAGAATCAGCTGCAATTTCAGGAGCACCCCAGTAGAGACACCTAGTGTATGTAAGGCAAAGACCATGATGTGAAACATCATTTATGAAAACTGATGTTTGATTCATCTTGCTAAGGACAGCAGTAATAATGATAGCTACCTATTAAACACCTGAAAATCTTCTTTATAGTGCTTTAAAGAATGTGAGGACAGTAAAGTTTCAAAACACCTCAGCATCAGTCAGCAAGAGAGAACACACAGAATGAGTGCTGACCAGAGGCACAATTACCCAGTCTGTACACAGATGAGATCAGCATGTACTGACGGGGCACTCACAAGGTAAAGCACCATTTAACAACAGTATAAAGTTTATACCTAAGCAGGAGACCACAAGAAAGTGAAGTTTTTGTCATGGTCATAACTTCCACAGCTGTAATGAGAAAAAAATGCATTTTGAGCTCTTTAGTGATAACTGATGACCATTTTCATCCTTAGATTCCAAACTAAACACAACCCAATTAATATAAAGCCTGGAAGGAATCCTAAAACCTAAAAAGATTCTATAGTGCAGATAATCTGATGCCAGATTGCAGTAGGTGAGGCTTATCATCTAGCAGGCTGAAGTTACACAAAAGATAATGAACACAAATGCTTGGATTCAAAGTGAAAAAGAGGTGGATATGCCATTTCCTGCTAAAAATGCTCTCGGTGACTCGTTTGCCAAGAGTCATCTGCAGGACTTGCTGCACTCACTGCTCTGTGTTTCATACAACACGGATCTCCCTTTTCTTAGGGAGGAAGTGGAAACAGGTGGTTTCAGTTACTTTTGTGGGTTACATTTGATGAATTGCTGCATTCTGCAAAAATCTAATTGTTTTGGATGCTTTTCTTTCTGTTCTTTTTTCTTTTTCAATGAACACTCACCAAAGACTGTATGACAAGAATACAGCATTTCCCCAGTGAAGTTTAATTACTATGAATTCTAAGAGAACTAAGATTCTCCTTTTCTCCTGTAATTTCAGCAAATTCTTCTCTCAGAGAGCAGACACACCACACCATAGCTTTTCCTAGTTGTAAGTTCAGGAGAGGAGCATATCCTAAGAAGAAAGTTATTTCCGGCTCTGATTTGGTATAAGCAATGAGTCTCTAACACTTCACAGGTGTTTTTTATTGCTTAAACCGTTCCTAAAGCTCTGTAAAACAGCTCTGTCATACAGAGGTCTATTTCTGACTGAGGATGCTTGTGTGGGTAGGGGCCATTTATGGGGTTTGGCTGACTCATCAGGGGCCTCCTGAGGAAACATTTGGATTGCCATGAGTAAGGAGTGGGCAGAATTTTCATAGTGGGGAGCATATGGAGAACAGTGATGTACTTCTCCCATCACCTTTAGCCCACCCAGAGGTCAAAGTGGCTCCTACAGGAGTTTATAACAGCACATAGGTTACTTTCAACTTAGCAGGGTGAGACCTACTCCGAAGAGTTATGTTTCTAATTAAGAAACAAATTTCTCCTGCTGCTATGATGCATTAATCCATTTTGGTGGTTTCTGTGCAAAGGGAATCCCTGGCTGCCCTGATGGGTAAATCAACACCCACTTATCCTGAACTAAGAGAACCCAGACAACAGAACTGCCTAGAGCTTCAGAACTCAAAGGTTTTGGTTTTGAATTAAGTCCACAAACACACAGGTGAAGATTTCTCAAACTTAGCTGCTGTGCACAGATGAAGCTGACTTGAGGCCACCGTGCTGCTGCTCTGAAGGGAGGCCAGTGTGCAGATGGGTCAATGCCAGACACGAGTGCTGATCCAGAGTGAACACATCTACATTGAGGAGTCTCTGAGAGCCTCTTGACCCTTTTGAACAGCCCTGGCAGAATGGCTAGCTCCATGTGGGCAGCTTATCTCACAGCGCACCCAAGATATTGTAAACTAGACATGACAACAACACTTGTAAAGTCTTTTTGGAGACATGTGATAGGGGAACAGATAATTCTTAAGTAGCCCTAAAAGCCATCACTGCTGGACACCCCAAATTTTGTATACACAAATCTGGACAAAGAAAATTCATGCTTTTTTTAGAAGACTTGGGAGATACTAAGCAGGTGTTATCAAATATACCAAATAATTTAATTGCAACATACAGGTCTGAGCCTGACAGGTACATAAAGCATTTAATATCTAATCATAAAGTATCCTATCGTAATTACATTTTTTGTTCGTTTTGGAGAAATTAAAAAATTGGTCCAGAAAGCACTCTCACAGACAATTATTACCACTGATAATTGAATAGAAAATGATTTCATTAATAATAATGGAAAACTAATAATACTGTTTACTGAATTGGTAGACATACTAAACCAGCATAAAAATAGAATCTTACATTGAAAATATACTCCTTGCATGAGAAGCTTCACGGTGGAGAAATGGCATGTTATTTATTAATAATATAGCATAACACTAAAACTACTGTACAACTGATGGGATTTGGGATTAATCATCATTGCTATGTACCATAAAACTTCTGCAAGCATAAATTTTTATCAAGGTGATAAAATAGGTGTTGCAAAATGTCTGTCAGTTGCCTGAGGGGAGTTCAGAATTTCAGAAGAACTTTTTCCAATTAAAAAGGGACATATTTTTCTGATCTTTTCCTTGGTGAAACTGCAATGCAGATCTGCCTTGAAAAATGTATGCTGATTCTGAAGCCCTAGTGCTTTTGCATCCAAGCCTCATTTGTACCCTTAGTCTGTGATAACCTGCATTCGAAGTGGTGTAGTACTTCACAGCCAGACTTGTTTTCCATCATTGCATACCCATTACAATGACATTTCTGCTAATTCAAACCAAATTAAGACTCCCTGCAGGAGTCTTAAAATATTAAGACTTAAAATTAGACAAAAGAATATTAATTTCTAAACCAGGAGGGACTGACTCTGTTTGCTGAGTGATACAGTTTTCTCAGCTTCACTGGGGATATAATAGTCTGACTTTGCATTAAGTCTCCTGACATATCCAAAATAAGAATCATAATCAAGATAACACTTTTTTTACTGAGGGGTAATAGCTTTTGTGTTCAGAAATATTATCTATGTTTTACTTGGGCAACTCTTTCATAAATATTTCTATTTGCAGTTTTACTCAGCAGACAACCAGGCTTTGGTAAAGGTATATAAACACATTGTCAGCCTCACTCAGTACTGCTTATCTCTTGCAGAGAAAACTGCAATCATAATAAACAACTTGTAATATCTATGTGAAGCACCTACCATGGACTGGCACCGTACCAAGAGGTGTTCAGCCACCCCAGCTGAGAGTTTTGGGAAGAGAATTTTTAAAAGGCATTTGGCACCAGCAGGCCCAGAGATGCAGCTACCAGTGTCACCCAAATTACCACTTCACTCAAATTCAGTCCTTGTTTGCAAGAACTTCCCATGTGAGGGACTGTCTTAGAAGGGTATTTTTCTTTTTCTTACATATGGGCAAACAAACCCATTTGCTATTCAATTCATCCCTCTGTTTAGCCTCTACTCCTGTGTATCTTTAGAATTTGATATTTCTCTTTGTGAGAGAGCCAGAATAAATAAAGTTTTATCTCTTATGTTATTGTCTAATTCTCTAATTCAAATATTCAGACAAAATCCATTTCTCTTTCTTCTCTTTTGAACTTTTGCCCCTTTCTGAAAGCTCATTCACTCCAGTACATGGGAGTCCCAGTGACTAGGACATTCTCCTTGCAAGAGACCTCTTTAAAACATCAGCAGAAAGTTTTCTGGTTTCACCCGTTCATTTGCAGTGCTGTAAGGTCTCAGCCATGGTCCAGTTAAAAACTGTGGGCAGGTCTCCCACTGATTCACAGCAATGGTAACACCTGACTTACAGTGATGTCCCCCACAAGTGACAGGGTTGTCTGACTAGTTCCATCTCTTCAGTGGTGTTGAATCACTGAGGATCACCCGGGCTTTTACTGGCAAGGGAAAGCATCCAGTATGTCTCTTTAGACACCAACAGAAGTGAGGTAAAACAACACCAAGTGTGGGGAAAAAAGTAAGCAGCAAGCAAAGGCCCTTGGACAGCTGTGGTCTGAGGAAGGAGACTGGCTGCAGATAAAAGCAAGAAGGGAGTGGGGAGGAATGCAGCAGGTGGGAAAGGGAGGGGCAGAGAAAGCCAAGAAGTTAGCCAGAAAAAATGATCCTCAGCATCACTTAATCAGTATTACTTGCCATCTCCAAAATCCGTTTGGTGTTAGAAAGCATTCTTCAACTTCTTCCTGCCTGTGTGCACAACTTTACTAATTAGGTAAATGTTTGTCTTTAACTAAAGCTAGAGAAGGCCATCTAACTATACTAACTTAAGGTGTGTTTGCAGCTGGAAAAGGATAATAATTTAATTTGTCTGGTTTCATTGATTTCCACTACAATATCAATTCTGAAAATCAGTTTCTACTTTAAACACTAGTCACTGTATCTAAGAGCTTTTATGTGGGAAAATATGTTGTGACTCTGCTAGTAGAAATAAGTATTCTAGAAAATCATTCATCACTTGTCACTATGAGATATATCACTAGCTATGAAAGAATGAGAGGTTAAAGAAGTTTTATGAAGTTTAGCATTCCTTAACAGGTCCTCATAAGTTGGCTCTGTAAAGAAGAAAGAACATTTTGTCCTGCTGCTAATGCCATCCCCTAAACAGCTTTTTTTTTTTCTTAGAATTGTTTCTTTTTAGGCAAAATAAAAGGAAAAATTCAAAAATTTCCATTTGGAAAAAAAGAAGAGATTGGGACAATATGCATTCATCATATGGCATTTTACCATTTTCTGTGTCCATACATTTTGTTCTTCCTGTGGGCATAGAGCAGCACTGATTCCCTGAAAAAGAGGCTGTGTAAATTCCAATTATGACCATACAACCCAACCTTGTTTGTGAAAAGCAACTTTTTCTCTCTGCCTGTTATTTTCCTTGAGTTCTTGCCAAAATTGCAGCTGCCAGTCCTTACAAAGTTTACATTAATTCTCAGATTTGTTTGAACTGATATGTGTTATGCTCCACAGTTCAAAGCCTGGAGTTATTTAATCATTTTGGACACTTCACACTGGGGTTTTTGAGTAGTCTTCACATTTCTGTGGTGATATGAATTTCACAGAAGCACTAGAAATCACAAAATCACTATGATCCCAGTGTTCACTCGAGATATTTCGTTTTCACCAGATACCACTGAGTTCATCCAAAGCCCAGGATGCCACAGGCCTGTCAGGTTCTCCTGAGCAAGTCAGGTAACCACATGGATGCCTTGAATAACAATGCCTATGCGTGGCTACTTAGCCCACTAATTTCCTCATTAAGGTCAACACTTTTCATTCCTGATTCTGGCCTTCAAATTCAATCAGAGGCACTAGAGTCATTCCACTCTTTGTATTAAGAGATCTTCTTTCCTACCTCACACCAGAATAACACTATCCAGGCCAGTTTATAAGTAGAGGCCTGCCTAAAGCATGAAGCTCAACGAAGCAAACAATCCAAAAATCACAGAAATAATTTACAGGAAGGCTAAATCTAGAACTCAGGAATCTCATCCCTGCTTGCACTCCACCATAGATTTGTTTATGGACATGTTATCTGTATGTCCTACGCTTTACAAAAGGTACTTCAAAGGTGGCCCTGGAGAAACTCAGAACAATCTTTGTCGAAATCTTGTAGGATGCAGCTGACTGATGCCTCAGTGTGCTGCCATTACACACATCTCAATTCATTGGTCACCTGTTCTTGCTGACAGGTGTAAGTCAAAAAGCTTTGGAGACATGTTCTGCAGCTCTTCCTGTGGAAGAGTTAAAGTAAAATGTCAGTGTGCTACTGGAATGACTTTTGTGGCAAGGGCCTGCTCATTCTGTTTCACTGGCATCATCTTCACCATATATTCTGGACTATTTTGGGTTTCTGAAGCGTCTATGTTTTGCTCTACATGTCATCACATCTATTTTTTCCTGTAGTTATTGGGTTTTAAAGAAAGAGAATTGTCGAAGCTCACTTAGTTTGGATGCTTTGGTAAAAATATTCTGCTTGCTGCTTATTCATAGAGGACAACAGGATTAAAAGAAGAGATATTAGCAATGACAAAACTCATCAATGATTGTTTCATACAACTTCTTATTTTAACAAACACCCATCATCTCTTCCTTCAACTTGTTACTAGGAATTGTAAGGGTTTTAAGGCTTTCCTGGAACCTTAAATACAGCTGTCACACTTAATTTGCAGAATTATGCCATTTTTTCCTCCTTCTTTATATTTGTAAATACAAAGACTCAAGAAGTGTTGCCTATCCATTCTTTTACTGGCAAACTCAGAAGTCCATGATCCTGTGATAAAATCCCTGTCTATTCCAAAGAACAGTGAAACTTTTTGTCACAGCATGAGTATTTCCTGGAACCATTTTTAAGTTCAGAAATAAACATATTTCCCATGGAAGTTTATTCAACTGCTATTCAAAGAACATTAACTCATATAGCTGCTTCTTTCCAGTACTGTGCTTCTAACTCATATAAACACTGTGTTCTTACTTCACATCGAGGGAAGTCCAAATATTATTACAACACAGAATGCAAGCCAATAGGGAGCATTGGTGATGCTTTCCCTGGTAAATATCAGACTATTTTCAGTGTAATAGCAGATAACTCTTGAGAAGTACTACATATTCTTGTTTATAGAATTCTATGAAAGCTGGCAGGTTTTTAAATTCCTGTTAGCGGACACATAAGTTCACAGGATTTGAAACACATGCTCTGATATAGCTAAATTCAACAACCATGGATGTTTCCTATGGAAGTGTGAGATGCAGAACAGGGATCAGCATCTTTTCAAGTGCAGTGAGCCAGTCTACTGTTTTTCCCCAGCTAGAGGCTAAGGGCACTTGAAGGAGCTCAGTGGCAGCTAGAAAATACTGCATCTGCAGGGGTGACCTTTCCCCCACTTCTGGCACTGTATGTTGTTGACCCATGCCTTAGATGGAAACATTTCAGCCATATGCAGACCTCTCTACAGCACCTTGAACCCTCCAGGCTGATACTGAATACTTTCCCATTAGAATTTACTTGCATCAGTTACAGACTGAGATTTTTCATAACCTTAAAAGGAAACCAGTAGCAGAAGACTAACCTCACCTTTCTTGAGGTAACAAGAATGGTAACTGTCTGGTCGATGCATATTACAGCACCTAATTCCCTCCTTTCTCATCTCTCACTTTTTCCAACTATGAAACCATAAAAAATGAAAGGAGAAGTATACTAGACTGTGACCCTCACAAAACCATATATTTTTGCTGACCCAGTACATTTCCACGAGGTTTTGGGAAGAAATAGGTAGAATTTAATTGACCATAGGGTCAAGTCAAGGGTCCTGTACAAAACACTGCTACACTGCCCCTAGCGAGTCACCAGCTTTCATCAGCTTATCTGGCTCATGTAGTGCGGGGTTGCAAATTGGTCATAAAAGTGGTTCCATTAGTCTCAGTGGAGAGCTGGGAGCTCCAGATCCACCAGCAAGAATTCTGAAAAGGTCCCAGGTGTTTCTTGCCACCCCATTGCTATGCTTCTGATCTGCAGGAAACATACAGCTATAGACAGCAGGAGCAACTGGTGATATAGCTGACCGGCAGAGGGGAAGACTGACAGTGAGGGAGCAACAGTTGTGCTTTAAATAATCTCTGTTTGTACACATTAGTAATGACATCAATATATTTGGTTTTTAGAAAAGGATTATGAGCCTTTAAAAAGAAAAGTCACAGTAATATTTTCATCACTCTGCCAAGTACAGTTAAATGTGCATTTGTGCCTTGTACCTTGTCTATCTTATCACACGAGAGATATTTAATCTATATAAGAAAAAGTATTTTTCTTCTTGAAGTATTACTTTTCAAAGAAAAAGCTGTTCCTCTATTACCTGCTGATTAGGCTATAAATCCATGATCTAATTTTGTAGTTCAACTTGTAGTAATATTGTGTACAAATCTGCAATCCACAAGACAAATTTCTAAGATTTGTACATGATTCTAATAAATTCACTCTATTAAAGACTAAACTGTTGATTTAAATGAAAATGGAGTGTAAGTATAAGAATTCATAGAAACACAGGATCTAGCTGAGATGGAGGAATGGACTGACAGTGCCTTATGAAACTCAAAAAGGACAAACCTTTTGGAAGGAGGATCCCCTTGCAGTGACACCGTCTGGGGACTGAGAGCTGGAGAGTGACTCCATGTAAAAAAGCCCTGGGGGTCCGGTGGGTAGTGAGATGAATGTGAGCCAGCAATGGCCTGGCAGCAGAGAGGGCCAGCAGCCTTCTGCGATGCATTAGAAAAAGCAGGGCCACTAGATCAAGGATTCATAGCAGTGCATGGCAAGAAGGCAAGAAACAGCAGGTATAAGTTGGAACAAGGCAAGTTCAGCCTGAATACACAGATGAACATTTTGCCTTGAAGACAGCTGCCAAAAGAGGCCGTGCAGTCTCCATCCTTATTGGCTTTCAAGAGTGGATAAGGCAGCTACTCAGCTCTCACAGTAACCCTGCATCACCACTTGGTTGGATGAGAAACAATCTGGAATCCCTTCAAACCTGAATGTCCCCGTTTTTAAGATTGTATTATACCGACAACATCTTGGTTTGTGCTTTTGGAAAAACAGCAGTGTAGGTTTATTCATAAATTATGTGGCCTATTCAACACTTTTAATTAAGTGCAAGGAGGCCCATATAATTAAGAGCTCACATTTCCAGCCCCTCTCCTCAGCACAGTAACTCTGAGCCAGTAACCTCCTGAGGCATCCAATGCAACTTATTCTTGGAAGCTTAAGAGTACCCTCTGCTGGTTCAACACTGAAGTTGTGAAAATCTGCAGCACAATATACTAAAACAGCATGGCAGAGATAAACCAGAGATTTTCCTAAATAGCACAGCTGTGCATCTCTGCATGGGGCAAACAGCTGTGCTGTAGCACTTATCACCTACAAAGGGAATGCCTGAAGCAACATTGCACCACGGGCCACAGAGCTCTCTTTCCCAAACCGGAATTCCAGAGCTGTCCCATCAGAATGACTGCCTTGTCAAACAGCCTGCCATCTGGGTGAAGAGCTTTAACAAAAAACAAAACTTATTCTAGGGACACTCTGTTTTGAACATGAACAGTGTGCAATGAATTGATAACAGAATTATGCCCCATAAGACATAACAGCTTGTGTCTTAATGACTCATCTTTTCTCCCTTGCAAGCAAATGGGAAGAGTTTATCCAGCTTCTACAGCTCACACTGCAATACCATTTTTTGTTGCAAAAATTGACATAGGTAGGAAGAATTTATTTTAATCATTGAATATATTATGATGCATTATGAAAAACATTAAAAGTTATTGGAAGTTTATCTATGGCACATAAGTCTATATATATCTACCTGTGAAAGTGGTTTTTTATAAACATTTTGATGTAGAGATGAGTAAATGTAAAAATGGAATAGAGCCAATTCTTTATTTCCTAACCTAAATATTAAGAAGCTGCTGCTTCAGTCCAGGCTCTTGGACAAAATTATTAAAGAGCTCCAAGAGATTGCCACTGAAGGTGGATATCACACTGTCCCTTTCTGGTGGCTGCTCCTACACCTGGTGACTTTGCATTCCCTCTTTTCCTCTCTCAGAGATGTGTGATCTTTTTCTTTGCCCATGCTAGGCTGCCACAGCTAACCTTGCTGTTACTTGATAAATAAATGAAAAGAACTTTCTTAAAGTTACAAAATCACTGAGGGGATACACTCACACAGAAAAAATTCTGAATTTCCCAAGTCAGTTGATTTATCTTAGTACTGAAACTGTGTTTCACTGCTGCCAAGAGTTAT
The DNA here is from genome assembly GCA_013396875.1 of Vireo altiloquus. Taxonomy (NCBI): domain Eukaryota; kingdom Metazoa; phylum Chordata; class Aves; order Passeriformes; family Vireonidae; genus Vireo; species Vireo altiloquus. The sequence continues at coordinate 29,006 of VZRF01013937.1, read as the reverse complement.
GGTTAGCCATTTCCTTTAGGTAACTACATTTCATACAAAAATGTCAGCTGTTGTTATGCTTTTCTAAATGGTATTTTCTGGTCTTCTTTGCTTTGAAAATGTGACACTGCTTATTCCATAAACGAAAAATTTGGAAGCCAACTAAAAAGCTGTGTATTTTTTATGCTAAAGGTCAAAGATGAGTCTCAGTTCCCTGAACATGTTCCTCTTCCACCTTTTGTGAAGCAGAGATCTTATACAGGACTATCTTTTGTGTCTGTGCATTACCTCAAAGAAATGAGGCATAATCACAGCTGCATGTGGGAGAGTTCTTGTTTATTGTGCTAGTCATCAAAAATAATTAGTATCAAATGATAATATATTCTGATACATAATATAATAAGGAATGGTGGGAAACACATTACCTCAGCAATTTTGTCATTAGATACTGCATTTCCAAATGGCGCAGAGAAAATAATTCCACATTGGAAAGGGAAGAGTAAGATGACCCACAAGGTCTTGCTTGTTAGAATACTGACTAATTTATTCACATTGATGCCTTGGGTTTTCACTTTTATATTTTTCAAATCCTGTACTGCCTAGTGTGTAACTCTGAAGTTTCCTGTAGCCTGTTAACTTCTGCTCTCTCATGCTAAGATAGACATAACAAAGCCTCTCCAGGCTTGCTCTTCAAGCTTGGACACTCAGAGCGTCCTAGGCCCAAAAAGTGTAAACAAACATCTTGGAGAGGGAGGCAAGCTTGGGGAAATTACATCATTAACTGAAGTTTTAATTGGACAATTAACCCTGACATGCAAATGAACCAAACTTCAAAAAGTGTGAAGAACTCATGACCTGTCGTCCATTCTGAGATCCATTTGGGCAGTAGCCTCTGGACTCCCCAGGGCATAACCTTTGAAGGCCTTTCAAATAAATACCTGCCTTTATTCCCTTATTCATGTTTAGTCTCCGTTTTTAGATAGCCACTTCAGGCATCAACATATCCCTTTTTTGGGCAGCCATTTTTACCTATGAAGGAAAAACCGAAACATAATAAAAAACCCGAGTAAGTAGGACACCTTATTTCTCAGTTTTAAAGTGTCTATTCCTTCTTCCTCTATCTCATTAAAAAAAATCCCAAAAAACCAGATTTTTTAAAACTAAGAAATACTAAATAAAATCATTGTTTGGTTTTTAATTACCAGGAAATTTTTTTGTGTACCAGGTACACAAAATGGACAAGAATAACAGGATCTGGACCAAATTCCTGGAAGCCCCTGAAAAAATCAGTGTGAACCAGAACCAATTTTATTTAAGGAGCTTTTGCTTTTTTCTTCAAGGAAGATAAATTTGCTTAGTCCAAGTATGGTATCTATCAAAATCCTCCCAAGAAATACAGGAAGATTTATGAAGTTAGTGTATACATAATCGACCAAAATTATACACTGCACGGACATCACAATTTGCAAAACATGAAGCACACCACCTAAGTATCCATAATTTCTCAAATATGCTTAAAAATACTGACATAGCAGCCCCAACATGTATTTAATGATCCAACTTTTTTTTTCTTCCTTCTTGGATTTCCTGTGCGCTGTTAACACAGAATTCAGCAACAGAAACTTGTTGTTCTAGCTGCACAACTTTCCAGCTACTGCTCATGTGGTTTCTGCACTAGTGGATTTAGTGCCAGATGTGAATACTACATATCAAATGCCGTGATGCAAACTGGGGGACGTGTGAGGATTAGGGTACATCTCTAGCAAAAGCAGATCAAAAAGATGACCCTTGGTCCCATAGAGCCTATGGTCACCCCACTGACGAAGGCTGAGTAAGAAGGGTTGGATTCAACAAAAAAGCACCATTTAGTAGAGAGACAATATTTTCACCTCAGCAGCAGATCAAGAAGTGTAACCAAATACTATTTTGCCTTCAAAGCAGTAGCAGGATCATAACCCTTTATGTCAGAAGAGTAGACCTGAGCAGTTCAGAGATCAGCATGGGAGGAAAGCTAAGGCAGACAGTCCTAGGCAAAAGGGTCCAAGGCAGTTGGTTGACTTTCAGTGATCACCTTCTCCAATACTGATGTGTGGGAAATCAAGCAACGGCAGCAGGTTGCTGACAAGAATGAACAACAACAAGCTCCTGACTAAAGGCATAAAAAGGAACACACAAGGTAGAAATAGTGGCAAGTGACCCAGAAGGAACAGACCTACTGTCTTAGCATGAAGGAATAGAGTCAGGAAAGACAAAGCCCACTTGGAGAAGAACTGGTAAGGGATTTGAAGACTATCAAGGGCTGTTATAGGCATGTCTGCAGCAAATGAAACCATGATATTAGACAAGGTGTTTAGCTGCTGAAAGGAATGAGAAAAATTCCATTTTGATTGCAGGAATTAAAAAAAAAAAAAGCACAGGCAGTTGCTTTGAATAACCTCAGAAGATTCCTTTCAAAACAGGTAAAATATAATCTTAGGAAACAATCCATAGTAGTCTGACAGATGGAGGGAAGGGAGAGCTACCAGAAGGTCAGCTAGGACCCTGACAGACAACTCAGAGTCATTAATATTACTGCTACACATGATCCAGGAGTTCTTCGGTTTTTTAAAGCTTTTCTTTTGTTGTGAGGGGTTTTCTTTTGTTTTTTATTTTTCTCTCGACACGTTTTTCTGTTAGTCACTTGTATAAGGGAAACCTGAATTATTTGTGTGTGCAACTTTGTGCTGTATTAAGAATGGTCTGGAAGAAACCTGAAGGGCAGGGTGCACCCTGTTCATCAGGGAGAATTCTCTCAACATATGCACATAGTGTCGCATATACTGAGAACGTTATGCTAAAATGTGATTTGGTGATGTTCACAATTCTTGGTGTTTTTTCAACTTGCAAATGTTTGACTTTTGAACTGGTAACTGCCTGACTGAATAATACCTCTCCTATACGTATCAGGATGATGTATGATCAGTCCTCACCATCCCTAAAAGGAAAAAGTCATGTGTTTTTACAGTATATCCTATATATTTTACACTCACCTGTGTCCTGATTTTGTCTATAACTTAGGGACTTTGGTACCTTTCCTGAGAAAGAAGATTGTGATTTGAAACCTTTCAGGTGATCGCTGACTTCCTGAATTACCTAGGTCATCAAGGTATTCTGCGAAAGTGCAAAAGAGACTTCATTTACCCTATTTAGGAATGGATGGTATTACACTTTGAAGAGAACTCAGTGTCTATTACAAACATGTTGGGAATTCACATCAAAGAAAAAATTCAGTATTATGTACCAATGTTCAGCTGAAAACATTTCAACACATACTTTGATTTCCAAGTTTAGGCACTGCAGGAGGATTGTGGTAGAGATGCTGCATACTTGAGACTGCGTTCCTGGTCTTGTTTAGAGCCTTAATTGAAACATGCAGTTCTCTACATTTGCTTGCCCCTGGAAGTGTTTCTGAACCTTCTGTAGAATCCAGTTATCATATACAAGAGAATCTTGTCCTTTAAGTGGTTAGATACACTATTCAGTACTATCTTTCATACCAAAAACCACTCAGTCTTAAGTTAAGAAACCCTAAAGTAGTAGCAAAACAATCTAGGAAAAGGGATGCCACTTTCAATTTGATACCACAGTATGACGTTTACAAAATAGATCATAGGTGTGGGTCTAGAAGTTCACCTTGGTACTTATGAGAGAAGTACCTAACCAACACTTCACTAATGCACAAATCTTGTTTGTTGGGTATCTCAGATCATTTCTGAAGTAGTTACCAACATATTTGTATAGTTGGACATGAGACCTGTAATTCCAGACAACCCTAAGTACAAAGTATTGTACCACATAACCAGATGTCCTTACGATGCAATGAAAAATTTAATGGAAACAGCTCATTTTCTTTTAGCACTAAACTATTAACATATACAGTAGAAAGCATTTATAGTCTGGACTGGCTTGGTTAACAAAAAGCCTTCATTGCCAGTTTCTGCTAATTAGTTTAAATCCTGCTCCTTCACCCCTCCATTCCGATTATAAAGTGCAGAACCCAAGGCAACTCAGAGTCCAATCCCCACTGTATTCAAGGCGGGGAGGATTAAAACAATTTTTAGTTTCAACTTCTAAAACGGAGCAGTAATTATAGTCTGAAGCAGTAAAAGGAGAATACAGAATAAAACAAGGGAACTAACTCCTTAAAAACTCAGCATCAAGAGGGCATAAGGCAGCAGCATAGCAGTAAATATTTATCACATACATACCTTGGCCAATATTCCTTCAATAAAAGCTCTAAATACTTGAATTCACCTTTCTGGACCCCATAATAATTTAATGCAGAGCAGTAGGTGCCTAGTGGTCAGCAGAATGGGAGAACTGAGGAAAATAAGAGTATTAGTGACTCCTAGTACCCAGGTACCCCATCTGTATGTTTTATAGGAAACAATACACTGATGTTTGTACTCTGATAATGGAAAGCTGAAACATTTTTCTCCAGAACTGAAAAACAGTTTGGTTGTATCAGACTACTCTCATCACTTTTTCAGGGCAGGCTAGGAAGTGTTTCTCTTCTCTATCACCACAGAAAAACAAAATCTTGAAGTCTTTGGTTTTTATCAGTTCATCTCAGTTGAGCAATTCAGCTAAGGCTTTCTGCCCAAAGCTTTGGCAGGTAGGAAGCAAATGCTTCCACAATGTAGTTAAGAACCTCAACAGGTATCCCCCAGAATCCCAAGTAAGCTGAAAGGAACTTAGAATAGCAAGTTCTTCACAGGGAAGCATTATTTCAGGCTTGGAACATTAATAGAAGGGTTTGTACTAGACAGACAATTCCCTTGGGTATGAGCTGATGGTAGTTTCTAAACAGAACCAACATTTCCTGTTATGATTAACGAGCATTCTACCACAACCTGCAACACCTGGGAGTTAAATGTGAGTAACAAAAACAAGTGACACTCCCACAGGATCCTTAGGGGCTAATACTACTGTAACTGGCTACATCTGTGATAAAGATCCTTGTATTCCATGTGCCTCCCAAACTGCCAACTTTTTCCTTTTAATTTGGTACTTATAAATACAATGCCTACCATCCAACTTGCAAGATTTTGTGGCACATAGGCCCATCTCTGACAATTGCAGCTGAGAAAGGCCCTGAAGATTTCATTCTCTGACTGCCAAGTTAAAAAATATCTAGATGTAATTGCTAAAGAAAACTGTTACAGATACCTTAATACCACTAGGCATTTAAACTAGTGTGCACAAGATCACCTTAGGCATCTTTTAACGTAAGAATCCAACAGAATCAGGTTTTGTACAATATTCACCTAGGTATCTATTGCACATATAAGTCCTACATACACCATTCACAAACTGAGCTGTGACTTAGTTTTAACAAAAGTCTTTTTAAGTATACAGAAGATGTCTGATTTTTATGGTTCAACAGGTCAATCTTATTCATAGCCTTTTTAAGTCCCCTAAGCTAAGGGTACTGTTTTTTAAGTTCTTCATAGTTAAGCCTAAACTATTCTCTTCTTAGCTGTATTCTATAAACCCTCGTTATATTCCTTGTATCCACCATGACAATGTATTCTAAGCTTTACTCACTTCCAACAGAGACTGTACCTGGATGGTCCTTATTTTATTTATAGCTGTGACAGTCCTACAGGATATATCCATTCCAGCTCTTATACTTGTCTTTAAGCTTAAAGACAACACATAGGAAGTTGTCTATGCTATGCTTATAAGCTTTCCCTCTGAAATGGCACATGAGACAAGATGAAAAATTGATTGTAGTATGCTTGCCCTGCAGTAGACAGGAGGCCATTACATACAGCAGTAGGCTGTACTGAAAGTCCTGTATTCATCAGTTCTAGAGAGTACTCAAATAACTATGAACCAGTGCAGGCATATGTTAGCCAAACCTACTTTTCATCACTTTATAAACTAGTTTACATACTTAATGCAAGTATCTGTCAGAAAGACCTGTCAACCTGCCTTTGAAAAGTTTGACATTATTCTTCCTTTAGAGCAAAGTGTGGGTGAGAGAGGGGATGTTGCTGGATTGAGGGTTTTTTCCATATATATTCCAACACAACTGAGTGCTAGAATTCAGTGCTTAACTGAAATACAGTTTACAAGGTTCTGGGGTTTTGGGTTTTTTTGAGGGTTGTTTGGGTTGCTTTTGTGGTTTTGGATTTTTTTTCATTGACTTAAAAGAAAAATAGGCATAACAACACATCAAGGTATTAACATCTTAAAAATTTAAGGCACATTCCAACAAAATAAACCTTTATTGAATGCAATATTAGGCATTCTATTTTGTTTAAGGGAACAGCCCTTCCCTCCCCCAAGAGATTCCCTTTGACAATTTCCAAAAGCTGTATTTCAGTTACAGAAATATTTCTCATGATTAGAAACAACAAACTTCAGTCTAAATTTTCCTTGAATTATGAAGTGCAACTAAATTCTTCCAGAAGATAATAGTTTTCAGTAGGCACTAGAATGAGAAGCCTGAAAGTTGTTTACAGTTGCTGGGTACAATGTTATGTTCATTCAAATTTTATACTAACCCATCTAGAGTGTTGTTCTTGAAGAATTATATAAAAAGTGGGATTTAAGAATAAAGAAACGCAGCTCAAAGAGCAGGTTGTCACCATTAAAAAAAAAAAAAATTCTTAATGGCAACCTGCATATTTCATACCACTTCCACAGTATGTCAGCTAGCAGAGGCTTAGTCCAATAATTTAAAACTTTAGATAGGAATGTCTTTTGGTTCTGAATGCAGATCATAAGTCAACATGTTCAGTATGTGAAGGCTCAGTTGTTTCATTTTCTACTTCCTCTCCTGTGAAGTTAAATATCACAATTAGAATACAAATCTACCATCAATTATACATATATAATTATGATTTTTGAAATTAGAATTTTTTAAGGAGAAACTCAAATCAAGATATTTATCAAGACCAGAGAAGCAATTAAGCCATGTATAACATTTACTTGCACCATTCTAACCTAAGCTTGTATTTCTTTTTTTTTACTATATGCAAACAAAATTTTTCAAATAAACTGGTATTATACTGTTAGTGGAAGGAAAAAAAAAACAGTACAGATATTTCTATTCTAGGCTTTTGTTTTCAGCTATTCACAGTGAATTTCCTCCTTTCCACACAACCTGTCAGTAGTAGTTCCGGTATTTGAAAAAATAGGGCAAATCTTACTCAAAACTGTTTTCTATAGTACAAACTGCTGAGTTCAGATGTTGAACAACTTCTAAAAAGCAGAGCCATTTTATTATATTGGGAAAAGCGTTATCTAAACCAAAAAACCTAAGCCAATTTGTCAACCTTTCATTTTACTTTTAGTCTCAAAATGTCAGACCACATTAAAAATCATAGTGACTGATACCCTGCAGATCAGAGAAGTACGTAACTAATTCTAACTAACAACAGTGAGCACCAGGAGCGTAAGATATGAACTGAGTGGCCTTGAGCAGCAATACAATATGCATCTTTACAACTTATTAGTACAAGATGAAAAATCAGTCTTGGGGATGGAAATGGGGGGACAAAAAATCCAAACAAGTTAAGAAGCAGAAAGAAAATAAAGGTATGAAATTAAGTGTCTCTCATATATTGTCCTACAGCTGTTACTGCAAAATAACTCCATTGTACAAGAAGCCTAGATAGAGTAATGGAATATGTAATGAGTGTAGTTCTGTCCATATGGATCAATATATCCTAGAAAAAAATGATAGCTTAATTTTTTGACTGAAGGTATAGTTTAAGTGAAGCTAAACAGTTCCCTATGACTGACAGATGGATGTCTTCCCCATTTTCACCTTAACACTCGCTCTGGTACTTACATGATCACAAAAATAAAAATAAATTCAGCTTTGTCATCCAGCAAAAAGAATTCATAATTTTCTGAGATTTCAATGAGTTGAAGATTGCATGTGATCAGGTAAACCCATAAGTCACTACAATTAATGATAAAAGAAAGAAGTGGGGAGGATGAACTCCTTTTTATGACAGCAGAAATTTGCTAGCTCATTTTATGTAACAAAGCCAAACCCTAAAGTGACTTAAAAACACAACTTTGTGTTAAGCAAAAATGTAACAACGAAGAACACAATGTTTAAAAACATAACCTATCTTTAAGCTAAAAAACATGGCAGAGTGTGGCCTACACTATGAACTATTGATACAGGCCACAGTTGTACCAAGATGAGAAATTATACAGAGGGGTTTACAAGCAACTAGACCCTTAGACTGAAATAAAACTCCAAGTTGTCGATACAGCATATTTTTTTAAAAAATTGTCCCAGAAAAGCTACTTGCCTGGTTTTACAGTTTGAACACATGTTCCATCCTTATCTTCAAACCCTTCTGAACACACACACTTGTAACTTCCTGATGTATTAACACAGTCTTGATTCTCTTTTGTGCAGACCTTTTCAGGAAGGTTACATTCATCTATATCTAGATAGCACAGGAAAAGAAAGACCCCATTACTGTTATTTTGTTATAAACCTTATTTGTGCTTGATAAACAAATATAAACAAAAGATAAATATTTTGTTTATATAAACCAAATATTGAATATAAACAAAATTCTGTTCAAATATGAGAAACACTGAGGAGCAGAGTGCTGCTGCAACAGATTTTTCTTCTGTTAAAATAATCTAATTCTTCATGATTTGGACTGTTTCAAAGTTATTCAGGTAACACCCAGTACTGTTGTTTTATAATGTTTTGCAGGTCCCTGTACGAAGAAATGTATTAAGTAATTATGTTTATCACAATTAGGAAATTCATCTTAACCTACTAAACATTTTCTCCCCGAGTCATTTTCTATTTACACCATCAAAGTACAGCAAAAGGGGAAAGAGCTTGTAAATACTACATCATCACAGCTAATACCTACTTCAGATTATGCATACGTTTTGCTCTTTCCCACAGAGGAAGTCTAATTTCACATTATAATTCACTAAGAATGAGTATCATTTGAACTTGGACATTGATGGATTAACAGAATTCCTGCCTTTCTGTTACAAAATGAATAGAGACACAAATCTGAAGTGGTAGGTAACTGACAAAAGACTCATAGCTGTTTCCTGAACCTACTGTAAAATACCTTGTTCCTTCATACCAGTGGTTCACTTTAAGCCTTGTCAAGCATATTAGCTCAGTAATATAAAGGAAGTTTTTAAGAATGTCTTTGCAGCTATTACTAGAACAACTGGGTTCATTTTGACAGGCATGAAGTTGAAGCACACAAATGTGAACGTACTTAGGAGCTCCTCAGCATGGCAAAGCAAGAGTGAGCTAACCAGTGCTCTACCAGGTACTGCTAAATCCACCAACCTGTACACTTCTCATCTTCCTTCACATATCCAGATGCGCAGGTCTTACATTTTTCAGAACCTTCTCCTGTGCAACCTACACAGCTGGTGTCACATGCTAAAGATAAAATATTTTATGCATAAAAAACCTGTATATTTGGGGTTTAAAATACCACCCTTAAAGTCAGACAGCTTACCCACATAAGAAATCATAGAATGGCTTGGGCTGGAAAACGACCTTAAAGATCATCTAGTTCCAACCTCCCTGCCATGGGTTGGATGCCTTTCACTAGACCAGGTAGCTCAGAGCTCCATCCAACTGGTCTTTGCACACCTCCAGAGACAGGGCATTCATAACTTCTCAGGTCCAGTGCCTCAACACCCTCATAGTAAAGATTTTCCTCCTAATATCTAATCTAAACCTGCACTCTTTCAGCTTGAAGCCATTCCCCCTTGTCTTGTCCACTACATGAACATGTAAAAAGTCCCTCTCCACCTTTGTTGCAGGCCTCTTTAGGTACTGAAGGCTCTGAAGCCTTCTCTTGTCCAGAACAGAAAACCTCAGCTCTCTTAGCCAGTCCTCATAGGGAAGGTGATCTTCTTGATCAAGATCTTCACAGCTGTCCTCCAGACCCACTCAGGCAGGTCCTTCCTTATGTTGGAGGCCCCAGAGCTGGATGCAGTACTCGAGGTGGGGGGGTCTCATAAAAACAGAGCAGAAATAAACAGAAACCTCTTGTTTTGCTCATACAATAGCTCTAAAGACTCATCCTCCCCATGCTCAGTGAGTATCAGACCACACTGTACCAAATACCTATTGTGCATTTTCTAGCATTACCTCTACCATTAGATTAGAATTCTAGACAGAAAAATACAACAGCAGATTGAAAAGAAACCTTTGCATGAGAAAGATCCATCTGTGTTCAAACAATACTGGTGATCTTTGCAAGGAGAAGCAGCACATTCATCTAAATCTGAAAGATAAAATGTGACAAGTTACCTACAATAGTAGTCATGATTAAACAGCCAGATTAATACTTGAATGCTATAAACTTAAACTGACTGCATTGAGAACAGTTGTTGCAGTGAGTTTGGGGTCAGGTATGCAACATGTTAGACACAGAACTAGCATGGTAACATACACTGTTTTGTTCAGCTTAAACCTGTATTAGAAAATCAAAATTGATCCTTAGACGTTTTGTGATGACAATAAAAGACGTATCAGAAATTCAAGAGCTCAAATTACATAAACTTCCAGGATACCTGCAATCCTTGTAATTTTCAGGTCAGTCATTTTCAAGTCATGCATTTATGCAAATATTATAACAAACGTGCAGACTACTGTTCTGGAACACTGTTTTCTCCTGTACTCCTACATTACCAAGTTACAGAACTTTTTATATGACTAAAAAGCTTATACAAATACACATATATACACCACTTGGTATTCTACACAAAGCAAATTGGAGCAAACCAGGTTATGGTTAGGACCAGTCAAGCTGAAAACCAATTCCACTGCACAGTTAAAACACACAAGCCTTATGATTTTGAGGAAAGGGTGCAAGAGTATTTCAACAAAAACTTCAGACAGAGAAAGGCTATTATTTCAGTCCCTCTCTTTGTGTCATTGCTATCACTCTCACCCTGTTGCTGCACCCGTCGTTCCTACTGATAACTCAATTGATTTATAGTTCATTAGTGGCAATAATTATTTGGAAAAAACCCAGCTGTACATAAGACAGTATCAAAGCATGTTACAAACACCCTGGAAGTGCTCAGTAGTTGCCTAAGGAGGTATTGCGAGAGCTGTAATTCAAGCCCAGTTCTCACTGGCACTTTGAAAAGGAAGCAGTGTTCACATAATTTCTAAGCTTCCTTTTCCAGGAATTATGTTAGAGGTCTTCAAGGAGTCAAATTCAACCCATTAAAACCCGAGTCTGTTACTCTCCCCTAGTGCATTCCTGCTTGGGGAGTATTTTTAGTGTTCACATTTTTCCTGAAGTGTTTCACACTTATCTCCTCATAAATCAAGTCAAATGCTAAGATGGAAACAGGTAAGAGATTAATGGAAGCACTGAGCTTGATGTCTCCCTGTATTTCTGTCCAACCACAGGAAACATCAGCATGCATGGCTTTTAGTGAAGTGTTTGAACTTTATTAGGGTTGAGCATTTATGACAAAGTTATGTGAAGGAAATTGTGCAATTAGTACAAAATATGTAGTTAAGTTTACAGGAATCTTCTAGTAGTTGTCAAAATAGTTTAAATCAAGAGCAGGACATTGTTTAGCATTCAAATAAACACCAAGAAAACTCATGTCTCAAAAGAAACACTCCACTTGCTGCTATATGTATTCCACTAAACTAAGAAGACATACAGTGACAGTATAATAAAAGATAACTATCATCACCAGGCAATCAGTGGTGAGAAAATACTGATTTCTTGCAACATGAAACAAGTTAGGAAGAGAGAGACTAATAAAACTGCAGAAATCTAAAGTGACATATCATTTCCAAAAAATACAATAAAACTTGGAAGTGATGTCATCTAATCTTACTATCCATTGTTACTACAAAACCTGTTTGAAGTCTGCCAAGTATATACTCACCCACACAAGCTCCACCTTCATTTTTAATCCACCCTTCTTTACAGTCTTGGCAGTCCTTGTTACTTGAACCAGTACAAGTCTTACAGGAAGCATGGCAGGCTGAGAGGAGAAAACTACAAGCTGAGTTTTGCTGAGAGATCCCAAGACAAGTTTGGGCACATAAACTCTAAAAGAAAACTTTATTTAGGATTCACTGGAAGCCATCATCTTTTAGTAGCTCAAAACTCCCATTCACAAGATGGCATCTCCGCAAAGTCAAGATTTAATTTAGAAACATGCAGCTATCTGTCCAAAACAACTGCAAAATCCCAAAATACCCATGGAAACCAAACGTAGCAATTACAGTTATTTGCACCACTGAGAACACTGCCATGAAATTCTAGTGACTAGAAGCAGCAGGTCCAATTTCTAAAATATTTGGAAAGAGGAGATCAGGAAGGCAAATTTAGCTCAGGCCCTTAGAGCTGGGACATGAGTTTAAATACCAAACTCTGCACTTCTCTACCTAATGAATCCTCACACTACTTCATTTGCAACTAGCTATGAGAGCAATGTGTGAAGTGATATTACTCTGAAGAACTTCAGAAGGAAATATACTAGAAATCCAGTTCTATATGCTTATTTTATACATATATAAAAAACACGCATATATAACACACCTTATGTAACATATGTATGTTATATATTGTAATATAAACCAAATCATATAGAAGAATTACTACAAAACCAGATTAAAAAAAACCCCCAATACAGACTATTTAAAAACAATCTCATCAGATCTCAGGGTCAGCACGTAGCAGTTGCAGAATCTCATCAAGGGTCTAAGAGCAACTGAAGATCTGACCAATGCAAAATTTTATTCCTATGACCTCTACTTTGTTTCAAAATTAAACTTAGGCACACCTAACTGGAATCTAAGTAATTTGCAGCACAGATCAACTGTTTCCAAGCCCATTTATTTCATTTAAGCTTATCTGAGACATGAGACAAACCTAGCTTTTAAAGTAGTCCAGCATGCAGTAATTTCAGCTCAAGATTTTAACAGTACTTTGGAAGCAGAGAGACAAAGATTTTTATGAATTCTGCTTCTTACAGCAGAAAAAAAAAATTAAAAATCAAGGGCAATCTGAAAGAATGACTTAGCAAAACCTTAGGGTTCCACCAACTGACTGACATGTCTTTCAGGCTTAAAGCTGAGTGATCAAACTGTTTTGTTCCTGCATTTTTTAGTTTCAACTGTTTGTAGTTTTGCTTACAAAAACTGAAGAAGTAACACAAAGATATAAGTCAGTGTGAAGATTTTGTTACCTGTACAAACAGAATGCGTCTCATTTCTCAAGGAACTGAAGTAACCACTAGAACAGTCCAAACAAAATTCTCCTGTGTACTCCTTCTTACAGCTACATGAGCCATCTCCACCTCGGGTACCATCACCATCACAGTGGCCATTTCCATGGCAAGGTCTTTCTGACCCACCACGACAAGCTAAAAAGGATCAAAAATATTTTAAAATCAGATGTTTAAAGAAATTACTTTCTACTCTCAGACACAAACACCTGAAGTCCCTCCCTCTTCACAGAAAATAAAATAAAATAAAAATTAATTTAAAAAATAAATTAAACCAGAATATAATTTACAAAGTCTTTTTTTACCCTTGAGAGTAACCAAAAGGTTTGCAATAAGGCAATGCTCAATAATATATTCAAGTTCAAGAGAAACTCAAAATGATCTCCAGGAAAGTTCAGTTACCAATTTCATTTTGGGTAAAGACCATGGCTCAAAATCTTATTTATTCTCCTAGCTTCCTGGATAAAATTGGTATCTTTATTTTTTCTGGGTCTCTGAGAAGGCTCATATCACAGTCGTAAAAATCTACCAGATACCACTTAGATCCATACAGGAATAGAGATTTAATTTTTACCAATATATTAAGCAGCCAAAATTGATCTCTTAACAAGGCGCGAAATTTTAGAGATTTATAAATTATACCCACTTCAGAGGCCAAAATACCTCTCATCACTTTTGTAAAGACCTTACTTTCATTTCCCACCTACTTTTACCTAATTTCTCTCATTGCTTTTTTAACTGATCCTCAGTTGCAGGTTTCTTCATTTAATCTTCCAGCAACATTTTGGCTGTTTTACTCTTGAAACTGGTCATGGATTGTTGTCTACATAGATTCTGCAAGGCCACCTAAACAACAGACTTCATGTCACAGAGAGCCTTTAAGGATGGGTCAGGTGTGGATATGAGCATCAGGTTGATGGTTTCTGCACATCTCAGTACCCTTGACAGCTTTGTACATTACTGCACACCCAGAAGACTTTTATTCAGGCAGGATATTCACAAGGTAGCCATTTAATTATGAGGCAGCAGGCAGGTACACACTACACAGAAGCCATTGTCTCATGCAAAATATCATACATCATGTATCCGTCCATGACAGGAAAGACTGAAACACACAGGTAAAAAACCCTATCTGCTACTGAATTTTTCAGAAGAAAAATTACCAAGGCAATCGGGTCCGTAAGTTCCAGCAGGACAGCAAACTTCTATCGTTTCAATGCAAAACCACTTAAACAAATCAGGATACTTCTTCTTTCTGTATACGAAAGATATTCATTTACAAACAAAAAGAACAAAGATGCTTTAAAAGAATACATAACTGACTAAGCACAATACAGAAGAGAAATTGATTGTACATGACAGATTAGAAACCTATTTCTTCTGAAGATTTCAGGAACCAATTTCTGGAAGTCCTCCAACTTGAAAGTGTACCTTTTAAAATACAATACTATTCGCAAGCTCTACTCAAATTTTATAGATTATATTTAAGAAAAAAGTGAAATAAGAGCAACAAATAAAATCAATTCATCTTCACACATGCACAGATCACTTTTTCTAAACATCTTACTTTTAGGGAAGGTTTATATATAGTTTAAGCAGCCTTATTTATGTCTATCTCTTATAGATAATTGCTGTGTCTTTTTCTCAAGTATACAAAAGATAGACATTTGCTCAAATTATTGGCAACCTGACAATAGAGTTAAAATTCCTCCTCTTTTTTAGTATCGATCAAGTATTATTTTAGAACAAATTTTTAAAATTAAGAAGTCAGTTACGTGTTACTTGAGGACCAGAATACACCTTCCAATTGAGTCCAACTCCCTGCTCCTTGCAGGACTTCCTACACTAAACCACATGAGCAAGAGTGTCCTCCACATGATTCCTGAACTCTGACAGGCTGGGTACTGTGGGAAACCTGTTCCAGTGATCAACCACCCCTTATGTAGGTATTAATGGACAAAGAAACTACCACCAAAACTGCATGCCACTTGGATATTGCAGGTAAAGAAAGGAAGGTGAACAACCAATTGCACTCAAAAGGTCTATTAAATACAGAAACTTTCCAAAACCCAGTGTATTTTATGAATTGTTTTGATTATTTTAGGAAGTCTATTATGTCATTTTCTAGTTTAAGACCAGTTCTGCAAATTTTAGCCAAATTAAAGACTCTGGATTGCACAGTTTACCTTTCTGGAAGAAAGGTAAAAGTCCTATGAGGAGCACTTAAGGACTCTGTGCTTTCTAGAAGGAGGTGGAGGGGGTGGCCTCACTGCCCTCTGCAGAGAAGGAGGTGCTGATCTCTGTTGTATTTAATGACAGGACACAGGGGCTGCACCAGGAGGTGTTTAGACTGGACATCAGAAAACATTTCTTTACCCAGAGGGCAATCAAACCCTGGGACAGGTTTCCTAGAGAGGTGGTTGGACAATGTCCTTGACAACATGCTTTAACTTTTGATCATCCCTGAAGCAGTCAGGCAGTTGGACTAAGTAAGCATTGTAGGTTCCTTCCAACTGAAACATTCTGTTCTCTGCTCTGCTATTCTATTCCCTTCATAACGTGTTAACATATATACAATCCTGTATAGTTAGGTAAAAGGATAAAGCAGTCATTTAGAAGATTAGTGGATTATTAAAAAGCCTTATCGAGTTATGAAACGTTATAATGGCAATTCACCCTATTGAATTCTAGCTAATTAGGAGTGCTGGCAGTCTAAATTGGGGAAAAATATTTAGAAGAAACATGACTTGGAACTAGAAAACCCAAATATTAAGGAATCTACATGTTAAATGCTACACTGCCATCCTTGCACTAATTAGACTGCAATACAAAAAACCTTGCTATAACAGAAATCACAGTCTAGCTTAAAAGGCAGGTAGAAAAGTCAGCTGCTACTCTACCATCCTCAAGAGATCCAACTTCTACAGTGATTAGCACCAACTATTCTTTTGATTGACAGGAGAAAAAAATGTAGTTTCAGGAAAAAAAAGTAAGCAAACAAAAAACTCACAACAACCAAAGAGTCCCCTGCAGTTTTGTGACAATGAAAAACAAATAAGGGACTAAACTTCAAAATTTTCCAACGTTAGTTTGCCACAACATCCCACTGGTAACTGAGTAGACAGTGTATAAGAAATGAGTGTAGATGCTACAGGTGGTGCAACACTGCTGGAATTGAAAATCAAAAGGAACATAGTACAGTAGCACACTATACTAAAAGTCAGCCTGAAACCAGCTGTATCCAACGGCAACTCTTGAAGGATAATGAAGAATTACCCATACTGCTATTGTTCAGACACAAGATTTAACACTTTTAGTTCATCCTCTTAAGACTATTTATTCACACAAAGATCTCTATCAAAAAAATGATACTTACAACTTGAACCACCATTTCTCTATAAGTTCTTCATGTTCTTCTACCATGTTGTTACATTCGAAGTTACTACTGTCACACAGATTCTCTATGATCTCTACAAGACGGATTTCACTACAAGCAGAGAAGGAAAACTATAAATTTAATTTAAATGTTCAACACAACTCAAGACATGACAAAGCAGCCAGACTTCAGTTAGAATATTTCATCAGTTTGTGGGGTGCCATGAATTAGTTTCAAAACACACCAAATACCAGAATAAAGAATTAATAAACATTACTTCAGTCAAAAAAAAAAAACAAACCAAAACCAGAACAATGATCACAAGAACCTTGTGACTTGCTTCCATTTACTATGTTTGCAGATTGTAGGTTTGATAGATTTTTAGCTTCCCAGAAAAGTGGAGTGCAGTAATTTTCTCTTATGTTCAGCAATAAACTTTGCATATTTTTATTTGATACATGCCATCGAATCTCACAGTAACATCTCAGTGCTCCAACTAAGATAAAAAATGAATTTGAAATGTAGGAGAAAGATCCTACATTGATCCTTCTTTGATCCATGGTCAACCAGACACATATATATACACATATATCTATTTTTATATATATATGTACAGTAATCTGCTTTTTCTTTGGCACTGAAATAGTGGCAACTCTAGGAAGGAGACTATTACTTTAATTCTAAAACAAGTATTTCAGTACTCTGTACCTTTTATGACTAGCAATAAAATATTGACCATGATTTAGGATCATTATTTTAAGACTTTGAAGGGTAAATAGAAAAAAACCTACTATGACTAATGACACAATTAACTTTTGTTGTTTCCAGAAACAAGACAAATAAAGGCATTAATAAGGCATTTCAGTCTTCATTATTATCTTTAGATTAAAACATAATGTAACATTTTAATCATTAAGAATTTAAGGTTTGGATAAGAGAAACCTTAGCTGCCAAGTTCAAGTTCCAAACAAACAGTGGTACAGTGAAGTGACACACAGTGGACACAAAACACAGCTGAATGAAAAGTACTGACAGCTCACCTGGACTCATACTTTGACAGTGTCTTCTCTTCCCAAGCAGTGTTTCCACCACCGAAGTTTTTTTTAGCTGTATCTGCTAAACCCTACAAATAAAAACTACCAGAAATTACAAAGGGTTTGTTTCTAACAAAAATTAAGGGCAATAATAAATCTTATATAAAAATTGTGAAAAGTGCTATGCAGAAACTACAGTAGAGCTCTCAAGCTGCTGATCAAATCCCTGAGTGAAAGCAACTGCTAATGATAACACGAAAAGTGTGAAAGTGTAGGTTACAGCACAATATGAATAAATTTTCCTAATGCATAAGCAAGGCCTTGTTACAGTCTTAGTTTACAAAAAAAACCCATGCCGGTATTAAGCTTTACACCCTTCTCCCTCAAGTTCTCGGGTTAATAGAGCCTGTACTTCATTCAGTTTTGATAACAGCCCAGTATGCATCACGTTGTAGTTTAAGCACACAACCGTGCAACAGGGCGATCAGCACAGCTGTCCCCAGTCACAGCTAATGCCACCGAAAACCCCCTCAGTTCAAGCGACCTAGCGAGCCTGCAACAGTCGGTGTGCGCACAGAGAGCACTGAGCACCTGTCACCAGGAGCAGCTGCCCACGCTGAATTTACTGTGCCACACGTACGGCTGCTGCAAATGGCAACAGACAGTCAACGTTTGCGGACGAAGCCAGCCTTTTTGCACAATAAAGCACCAAAACACCTTTGGCGGCAGAGATGGAGGAGCTCTGCCAGCCATCCGCCTCAGCACTGCGATGGCTGCCGGAGCGGGACCCGCTGCTG